>VZRS01009924.1:22023-105107 GCA_013398055.1 Ifrita kowaldi | reverse complement strand
GATCTGTAGATGTCTCTTGCGGACGTGGGTGACCCCTCGTAGCATGTCTGAAATGCGCGGCTCACGTTGAACCACGGAATCAGTTCGGTTGGGAAAGACCTCTGAGATCATCGAGTCCAACCTATGACTGAGCACTACCATACCAATTACACCACGGCACTGAGTGCCACGTCCGGCCTTTCCTTAAACACTTCGCGGAACGGTGACTCCACCACCACCCTGAGCAGCCCATTCCCGCGTCTAATCGCGCTTTTTGTCCAACCTAAACCTCCCCCGGTGCAGCTTCAGACTATTTCCTCTTGTCCTGTCACAGGCTGCCTTAGACATGAGACCGACTCCCAGCTGGCTACAGCCTCCTTTCAGGTGGTTGTAGAGAGTGATAAAGTCCCCCCTGAGTCTGCTTTTCTCCAGGCTGAGCACCCCCAGCTCCCTCAGCTGCTCGTCATCAGGCTTGTGCTCCACACCCTGCACCAGCTTCGTTGCCTTTCTCTGGACCCACTCCAGCACCTCAATGTCCTTCCTGAATGGAGGGTCCCAAAACTGGACACACTGGGCTGTATTTAGGCTTCAGGAGTCACAGGTCCAGCTTGAATGCCCCAGCTCGGCTGCCTGTTGGGTGACAAAAAACCTCATGAGTTGATGAATTAAATACACCATGAAGGGTCAGGGTGTGTTAGATAGATCTGTGGTCCCCTCTCTCTCACGGCTTGAGCATGCAGGGAAGTTAACCCATGTATAAATTTAACTAAAGAAGTTCAGGCCATGTGGTTCTTGCTTCCCCACTCAATCTCAGCCGAGTTCTCACTTTACAGGTTCAGTTTCACAACATGCTCAGTTCGTTGCAAGCTGTGAGTCCTTTCCAGCTGGTGGTCCAAGGACTTCCCTCCTGGCTGCTTTCTCCCCTCTCCTTTTCAAAGGACCCAGTGATCGTGTGGCTGCTGGGTGTATCAGTTTGGATCACTGATCCCACAGAGAAGTAATTACCAAAAAGTTTCCCTTTTGAGTTTCCTTCTTGAGTTCTCCCAGTTTTAACAGTGGAATCCAAACTTCTGCACAGGCCAGATTAAATGCAATATAAAATGATGCCATGATATAAAACAAACTTCTAGGTTATGCTACTTGTGAGGAAACCAAATCTGATCTAAAACAGTTTAATGGAGCCTACTATAACAGGGCTAGTTCAAGTAAACGGCAAAAACTTTCCCAGGTGGACAAGTCCTCATGGAAATAATTAACAATGTTAGTATTTAAATTATCACCGTTATCTGATTAAACCCTCGCTATGAGAATAGGGAAGTTCTCATGTCACTTTGTTCTGTGCTCCCTGCAGACTTGTCTCTACATTGCATTTGATCTCATTTTTCAGGTTTTCTTCACAACCATACAGCTAGAGGTTTATCCTTATTGTATTCCTACAAACTCAGCCGAATTGTGTCTTTAATTTGGGAAGCAGACCGTCAGTAGGTGATGCTTGCTGATAATTTAATATGTAGTCCATCAGTCCAGCTCGGATTGCCTGATGTAGGGGCGATAAGTGAGTACTACAACTATCAATGGTAAAAACCCACAATGACTTCAGTGCAGCCAGGATTTCAGCAATTGCTCCTTAGTATTGATCTTTCTTTACCGAAGCTGGTTTGCAATACAGAAGGGTTTTCTGACAAGGGAAGGAGTTTCCTGGGCTTTTTAAAGGCTGTGTGGGGCAAGACTCAGGCAGTCTCAGCTGCAGCCTGTTACAATTTGCAGCTCTCTTGTCAAAATTCTCTGTATTCCTTTTGTTTGATGCTGGAAAATTGTGAAACATAATGTATTCACAATGGGCAGCTTTGTGGAATTCAGATATGTAAGAGAGTGCATTTTATGGATGTTTTATGCTCCATATTTTTGCTCATTTTAATAACTAATTTGTTTTCTATGACTGACAGTCCAAGCAAACCAATTTACCATTTGCTTAACAGACCAATCCAATGTTAAAGAGGAATAAGAGGACACTTAACTATTATTTTGTTAATATACAAACACTTCAGCCACTTTGCACAGCTCTGGTACCAAAGGAGTGGCCATTCCCAGGTATCTGAACTTCAGCAGGCATGGAACAGGGACCTAAATGATAATGACAGAGGCAGGTATGGTGACTCCACTCACCTCCACTCAGAACTTCCTATGAATTTTCAAATTCCAGGAACTATACTTGCTCTGGATTCGGTGTGAAAAACTCCAGCTTTTTCTCTGTACTACCTACCCTGTGCTATAAAACTCAAGTGTGCTCATGTCTTTTTGGTAAGTTAACATACAGCTTCTGGAACCCATGAATTAAAGTTACTTCATGTGAGCTAAACATTATCAGTTTGAAAAATACTTTTGGAAGTTCTCCGTAAATAATATACTCGCCTGTGAGTCTTCCAAGAAAATCCTGTTGCAGTCAGAGATGCAACAGATTGTCTTACAAGGTGATTAAGTAAATGACAGAGAGAGAACTCAAGATCCAGTAATCCTGATTCTGCACTCACTGCATTACTGGGGCAGGTTGCTTTGCATTTCCTGCCTCAGATTTCTTCTTTTAAACTTTTCAATAGAAATCATTGTGTCCTAACTTCTCTACATTAAGCTATTTCCCCAGTAATAGTCATTATCACTTTTATTTACACGGGGTTTGGGTGGTAACATTTTCTTTTCAAAATAATTTTTTAACTTATTTTTGGAGCAGGCACAATTTTTTAAATCTTTTTTTAATTTAAATCATTATTTATTTTTGCACACTCAAATGGTTAAAAATCAGTCAGAAATCCAGTACAGCAACCTTCCAAGTTTAATTCCACTGAACACCTGAAATTAATATGAGGGTGTTTAGAGCAGTGTTATCAACAGCAAATGGTTCCTAATTCCCTAGACAAAGTATACTTTTGACTTACTTTTTAACCACAGTTACCTCTTTGTGAGCTTGCTTTCTAGTCTGGCAAAACCAGACTGAGTTTTCACAGCATGGCAGGCTGGCCCAGATGGGTGGTCCAGGCATGGGTTTGGCTCATAACCTTGTGCTGAACCTCTCAAAGTGACACCTCACTCTGAGGCACCATCTTCTATCCAAAGTTAAACCTGTCTTTGGGGGGGTGAATTCCTCCAAACCAGGCACTAAACAGTTCTTGGGTTATTTCAGCAACATCCTGTGATGCAGCAAACATTCTGTCACGCCTGACAGGAAATCCTGCATTTAAAGTGTACAAATGAGGGGTGCAAAAGCAAATCTGCTCTCTCGTAGGTGTCACTGGGCCTGACCAATGACCTGTTGGCAGTGACAGCAATCGGAGGAGGCAGCAGTACCTCTTAAAAGAGAGACACAGGTGAAAGGTGCTTTCTCTTTGAGCCAATCCCCTGGAAGGGCAGAGGCAGATTAGAAAGTTGCAAAGACTTAGAAACTAATAAATGTCTTACTTAAGGAAAGAGAACAGTATGAGGATACCTTAAAACCTTCACATACCTTAAAACAAGGTGTATGAAAAATACTGGTGATGAACTTTGAACAGAAAACATTTCGGAGTGTGTTACAGCCCCATGACTAACTGGAGTTTCAGAGCTATGGGCAGTGTTCGTGTGTATCCAATTTTGGTTTCACTGTCATTTTTCTTTCTGTTTCCTCCTGCATTCTTGTTACATATTTATCCCCTTGTTGCAGCTTATCTGCCTTGTAGTCTGCAGTCCACTTGATGCATCTGATTTCAACTGTAATTTCTTCACAGCAATGTGACCCTGGGACTCCTTAAGCAACTGCGAGGGTGGAGAACGGGAGAGGTTGTGAGCTGAGAAATGGGCTGAACAAGCAATGTGTCAAGTGTGTTATTGATGTGTCACGTGTGGAGTCCCTAGGAAGGTGGTCAACCACCAAAGATCAAAATCTCAACAGAACGCATATCTTGTTGTAGTGTAAAATACATAAATTTTTACTAGCTCCAACTGGCTGCAGGGAAGTTTGGGCTGTACTTTGGGTTCTGAACAGAGAGCAGCACTTAGAAGCCTGGGTAGAACTCTGGACCCCAGTGTTTGCAATTTATTTTAGGAATGTAGTGGAAAGAAATCAAAAAACACCAAGAAAATTCAAGTGTTAAATATTTTACAGTGATTTATGTATATTTTTTTTTCAGTCTGGGTGCTGGAAATCTGACTAAACTGGGAATCTGACTAAATCTTTGCTTCATTTCACCAGGAAGCCCATCTGGTGTCAGGGACAGCAGGTGAATCAGGGTGAAGTTACAGATGTAAGGCAATCCTTCCTTTCAAGAATGACTCAATACAGTGGATAATGCCTAAGATCCCCCATTCTTAGGTAAAGGGAGTGGTGCCCCATGATAAACATATCAGAATAAATAAAGGTTAGGAGTGTTTCCCAAGACTTCCTGACAAGGAGCCAATGTACAGCATTGCTGGCCTTGCCCAAATGCTGAGCTTTGGGAAGAGCTTGCTTTCTCTGGACACAGGCCAGCCTGTAAAAGAGCAGAAGGACATGTGATGGCTCTAGGCAAACCTCAGAGCATCACAAGGAGCTCCTGTGGCTCACATTCCTGTGACCCACACCTGTGAGCAAAACACAGTGCTCTGTGGAGCCCCACTGAACATCGTGCACAGGTACCAAATGTCAGCTACCATGTACGAACTTCCAGATACGAGCTCATGTTCCTAAGAACTCCTCGTGCCAGAAGGCTATAATCCCGTTAAAAGCCTCTGGGAACTACTGCAATGCAAATAATAGTAGCAATAATTAGCTCTGCTTTAATTGATACTGTGTATTCCTCAAATGTCAGTGAAAACTTGCTTTGCTAAGCCAACAACTTCTCCCCTGGAACTCTGCTGTCTTTACCAGAATTACACGAGGGGTGAGTTTGGATCATTGTAGGTTCCTGGCATAAATTATCAGCTGTTGATTCCTTGCCCTTTAAAACTTGGCAAGCATACAAGAAGAGTTTGCCAGACATGCAAGAACTAGGTCTATGCATTTATGGGGAAATCCTCTGGGATTATGCACAGAAAGGAGTACAATTTGCTAGAAGTAGCCAGCTGTGAAATCCAGGAACTCCTGCACACAGCTCGAGCAACTTAGAGCGTATTTAGCTTGGCATCAATACCAGCAGTTCCTGGAAGCAGTTTTTGCTCCCTCAGCTTTATGAAAGCAGAATGTGATAGCAACAAACCTTGTAAATGTGTGGAGATGCTAAATGTACAGCATAATCCTAATGTGGGTGATTTAGAGTGGCATAATCTATAGAGTCAGTTTATGGTTTATCCCAGTGGCTAGAAGTTGTCTCTGCTTAACACTGAGTGTGCAGGTCTGAGCACATCATTGGCATAAATTAGTAAAGATAACACACTCCAAAGCACTCAGCATCTTCAGCACGAACAGCATCCTCATCTGGACCTTTTGTCTTACTGAGCACCTGAGGATTTTAATGCCCCATCCTTTATGGACAGACATCTTGCCTTGTAGCACTGGTACAGCTCCATGCTCAGTTACTCCTCAGGGCTTCTTTCTAAGGAGAGGATAAATGTGCTCTATCTCTAGTTATGTAAAGGTCAGATGCCTAAGCTAAGCTCATTGTGTAACCTCCTTCCTTCAGTTACATTAGATGGGCTGAATGGGGGCTCTTAGCTGTGGGACACCTCTCTTGGTCAAAGTGAAGGGAAATAAATCCCAGCCATAGAGTCTCTATTTTTATAGTGCTAGTATAGCAAGATTAGTGCCAGTAGCAGATCTCGAGTCCGACATTTTCCGCATTTATCAGGAAAAGACTCCTGGCTTGGAGAGCTTCACTGCATTATTACAGAATCAAGCCATTTCTGTGTTTGCTGGGCCTAATGGGTAATGGGTTTAGGCTATAATGGGGTCCTTCAGAGACTCAAGAGATACAAAGCACCTGATTTTATGGGTTTTCCATATGTACAAAAATGTTGTTGCCAAACAGACTCAGGAACAGACCACGCTAGCACGTTACTGATAAGCCAATTAGTGAAATGAAGCATTGCAAGTATTAGACTGCTTTATGCAAATATGTTTGCATAGAAAACAGAGTGATTTGAACTGGGTTTACATTCAGGAAGACCTTGCCAGTATGATATATGGTGATAGTTGCTATAGCTGTTATTGATCAGTTTCTCTTTTCATCCTGATATGTGTGGATGTAAATGCAATGAGTATGTGAACCTTAATGAACACAAGGATGGTCAGGATTCAGACCTTATCATGTGGGGTTTTTTTTCAGTAGCTACGTTTGGTCCACAGGTTTTGCAACACCCTCTGATACTAACTTTGGTTATACTATTTCTCCATTACAGTCATTGGTGGCATCAGTATTTTATTTGGGTCAAAATCACAAAATTTTCACATTCAGCTAAATTCCTTACAGTGATAAGGAATAGTGATAGAATTAAGACTTACGTATCAAATCAGTTTGATTTGGGGACTTTAATTTATCTATTTGATCCAACAGATTTATTTATCACAGCCTGTCCACGTTAAGCTGGGTACCTTTTTTGTGTTGAATTCCTGGCAGCCCAGGAGCAGGTTGTGGAACATGACCCATTACAGTGGGCTGAGGTGCAGGGAACCGATAGAGATGCATTATCCAATGCACAGGTTGAAGTGCTATCTTGTATAACAAATTATTGACTTCATTGTACATAGTACTAGGATTTAATTAAGCGATAAGGCCCATCATAGTGGCCCTTTATCTAGCAGATAAGGATTTACCAAGCTTACCCAAGAGGCCTTTATCTGAAAGATAAGAAAAAGGTACATAAGGTGCCTTCTGCTTTTAAATCTTTAATTGAAAAGACCTTATTTTTTAAGTTCTAGGTTGTTTTCTCTTCTTGACTTAGTATTAAAGATTCAGATGGATTTTTGTAAGGGAGGTTGTAGCGGGGAGGAATGTTACCAGTGGCCTTCACTGATAATAGGATTTATGTAGTTTTTATTCACAATGCACCAATGCCCAGATGAAGCAGAAATTTAGCCACTGATTTGCAGGAGGAGATTTTCCAGTGACTTCATGATCTCGTGGCCATAAAAAAGATTCATTCATTGCTGATTTCAGAGGGTTGTAATTGTGATAATGTTGTAAAGTTTAGAAAAAATTGTGATTGCACAATAGACAAAAATGAGGGACAAATAATTTCAAGACAGTTCTTTTAATGACTGTGTTGTCAGCTAAGCCAAATGATGCCTAATTCTCCAGTCCTTTATGTGATGTAAAGAAATGCAAGCAGAAAACATATAAAGAACTTGAGGCTAATGCAAAGACCTGGCTCTTAGAATAAGATGAACACACTGGAAACACTAAATAATACTACTGCTAATGCTCAGTGGAGACAAACACAGAGGAAATTCCAGAGAAAGGAGAGAAGAGCATATGTTTTTTATGAGAAAGGCACACATAAGGGCCACTGCATGGTTGAAAACAGGACAGGATCTTTGGATTTAGCTGATTTAATCCCTAATGTTACAGACGCTATTTTAATAGAGTCGTTTCATAAAGGCTCAAGCTCTTTTTAGAGGTAGCTGGGCTTTTGCCTCCCCCTCCCTTAGAGGAAGGCTGTTGTGCAACATCTGTACACTCATAATTACCTGGCATCTTCCAGTTTACTGTATGACTGTGTCCCTGGCCTGTCCATACCTGTTTTGTGTTATGTGCTGATACAATCTTTTAGCGTAAGTGACATTTCTTCCTTTCCAGTGTTTTTCTTTCCCATCCCCATGTAAGCCCAGACATCAGTCAGCCTTTACCAGAGTATGTGAACTGAGCCCCTCTTGGACCATTCCATCTTTGCAGGTCCAGAAATGACAACCACCAATTGACTCTGTGCCCCTTCTGGGACTAGGGATGCATCAGACTCACTGTTTATTCCACCTCAAGTTGCTTTGTGTATGCTCTGTGAAATTCTCCTGAATTTCCAGGCATCCAAGAACCTAAGCTGCCACATACTGGAAATCCAGTAGGTTACTGCCCAAAGCAGTTGTCTACCACATAAATTGATAGCGTTGGCAGCTCTGCTTGTGAAAGACCCCCTGTTCCCCAGATTGTTAATCATTCTGCTCTGCACCTGTTCCAGCTTGAATTCTTCATGCTTGAACAAGGGCAGTAAAGCAGACTCTGAAGGGATCAGATTGTATTAGAAGAGCTTGGAGCAATTCAAGCCAGGACTGCGTAGCAATTATAATGAGAGATACCCTCCAGGTTACACGAGAGGCAAGTTGCCTCAGTGGTGAGCAGAAGTTTGTAGTGCTGCTTTGAGCCTGTTTGTTCAGGAACCAGGGGATTTCATTTCCATTGTTGACAATATGACACCTTTTATGGGCAATTGATTCCCATTCTTAAAAACTATCTGGCATGGAGGCAGTAAGTGAGTGAAGGGTGTGAATTAAAATATGTACACAGTTAAGGACGATGAGTCAGGTATTTGCTTAGATCTGAAATGTCAGCTGTGAAGCTGGTGTTTTTTTTCTCTTGCTCCAACTACCCTCCAGTAATTGCCCCATGAGCAATTCTGCTGTGTCTTTTTACTTATTTATTTGCAACTTTGATAACTGATTGAGCTTTCTGCCTCTGAGAAAGCTATAAGCAGCGTCCATTCACTTTAATATACCCCACATGGAGTTCCGTCACATTGGTGTAACCTCTCATGCCTGCAAGTGTTTGGAACAGGTCTCTGCTGCCTCATACTCCAGAGAAGCCAATGCTTCAGCATCCACTGGTTTCAGCAGAATAACTTTCCCACCACACACTTCATGTTTATTTCACTCAGAAAAAGATTTTGTCTGAGTGTTGCTCGCAGGCACTTCTGCTGTCCTCTTCTTCCCTGACAACCTGGAAACAGATTCAACAACCCTTCACTTACATGTATTTCAACATGAAATTATTTTCTTAGTACATGAAAAGGGATTTTTCTTCCTTGAAATCACATTCCAGTGGGGGCTGCCCCAATCAGCAATGTGTGCTCTCTCACTCTCTCTCTTTAGTTGTTCCATTAAAGCAGTGTGAAAGCTACAACTGTGTGTCCACTGTCATTCTGTATTAGAAGTCAGGGGTAAGGTAATGATATGCAAGGTTGATCCCCCTGTAATACTTCCCTTGGAAGTACAATTCTGCCGTTTCTGCTGTCAGCCTGTATTCAGAGTGCAGAGAGTGCTGCATGACTTAAAAGCAGCAGTAGGCAATTCCCAGTTTAAGCCTTAGATATTTACATATTTATGCTCACTTCAGCAGAGTAAATATGCTATGAATAAATCCTATTATGTTTGAAACTGTACTTACAGTATAATAAAACCACAGCACTGTGGTGCAACCTCAGGTTTTATTTTGGTGTCAATATGGGCATGAATTTATTAAATTATGTATTGTTAACATTACATTCATGTTCCAACAGTGGTTAGAATACCTTGTATAATGTGAGAAAATAATGAAGAAAAATTCATTTACTCTTTAAACAAGAATTGAAGGAAAAACATTGCCTGCAGGTAAAACAGTTCTGATGGGAATGACCAGTCCATCAGGGGTGACTCTACAGCTGTTACCTTTGTTATTGCTGTTTTTTAAGTCATTGCATCTGAATGTGCCATCTAATGCAAGAGATTTTTTCGAAGTGCATTGCCAGGTACTGCTGATATAATGCCATGATGTTGCACATGTCACAACCGTATGCTGGTGCTGAGTTCTGGGGAAGAGATCATTTGATATCTGCCAAAATTTCTCAGAGTTTGTGTTCTGGAAAAGGTGGCTGGCTGATGCTTGGGTTTGCATGATCCCTGCAAGTTATTGCAGCATTATGCTAAGAGGAGGGATCCCTGTGAGAAGAGAGGCAGTGTTTTCTTGTAACAAAAACCCCAGCCAGAACATCTGCTTTGTGTTCTGAGTCTCTCTACCAGCCTTTTCCATGACCTTCCTCAAGACACACCACCTTCCTCTGCTTTCATTTCCTTCCCATCCTTCATGTGTATGTTGTGTACTCTTCATAATATTATCATCCAAAGGAATTTTAAATGCTTTCATTATTTCACAGCACTGATTTGTGCATGTGTGCAGATCTTTAGCACCAGTATCTCATCTGGAAGATTCCTGAAGAAACCAACAAGCTGCTCACTGTAGGAAGCTCTGTAGTAGGCTCCACATGGTTGCTTTGCTTTGGCAGCTTGACCCTAAATCCACTGGAGTAGAAGAGTTTCATGTTACCTCAGCACAGACAATCCCCTAATGTTTGCCAAGACCCTTTTGGTAAATCTAAATATCAAGTCTTGCTCCATCTGCTAGAAGGTGTAGGAAGACTACCCATCTTAATTGGAATAGTCATAGGATTTTCCATGGAGTATTTGACAGCATCTATCTAGACTAAAGCTTTCACATTCAGAGATGACCTGTATTGCAGAGGGAACTGCCTGGCTCAGAAGCAGTCTCAAAGAAGCTGAAAGTGTAACAGTTTTGTGTATGTCCTCCTAGTACAGGGCATGAGAAGTCTCTTACAGAGAACCTGGATGAAGGGAAAAGGAGTTGAAGGAGTTGTGGAGTAAGGAGAGTTGAAAAATAAAAAAGGTGAGGAACTATAGAAGCTGCAAAAACAAGAAAATGTATCTCCAGGTGAGCACGTCAGAACTTAAACTATAGATAGTCATGTCAGGTTGCTGATGATAATTCAGGCTTTGCTGGACAGGGATTTGGGCTGAATCCAGTAATGCCTACTTGACAGAGAAAAGATAGGAATATCAATTAAACCTACTGAAATTTGCCATTGAGACTGAAATGTTCTTCTTAACTTTGAGGGAAGAATGAAAAAACCCATTCCAAAAGGCATTTGATGCTTTTTTTCAGACAAAGTATTATCTCTGAAAATTCCAGGTGGAATACTTTTTAAGAAAGACCAATTTTAATAGGAGTCGCAGAAAGAGGCTTGTGCCAGTTCAGTCTGCAGCCTTGGACTGTGCATTGGATGTGTGAGGGGTAGAAGAGTTGCTGTGCTTATCTCAGAACACCTTCATGCAATGCTCAAGTGGCTGTGCCTGCTGTGGGACATAAACCATGCAACTTGCTTTCTGTGGAGTTGGCGTGCTGTGACAGTGGCCATTTCACTTCTCATAGCTGCCCCTCTGTTTCTTTATGATCCTCAATACTGTGTTTTCAATATATTGCTGGTCTTGCTTTGTATATTTACTTTGTAGGGACACTTTGAGGTAGGGACACTTTGAGGTAGGGACACTCACTAAAGCTAGGAGAAGGCAGATCCTAATCTCAATAGGAGAAGGAAACACAAAGATCTCATAAGAGCATCACTTTGGTCAGAACTTGAGGAGGATTAGGAATCAGTATGCAGTTCTACTTTGAGCAGCTACTGGCAAAATTAGCTTCAGAAACAAGGGATATCTTGTGCACTGCTTTTTATTGAAGTCTGGATCAAATTTGCTTATATTTCTTTGCAGTTTTGTTTAGGGAAAATACAGATTTCCTTCTGTTAGGCATCAGTACTATGTTATTGTGACACATTTCGCAGGCAATTTATTCAGTCAGTACAATCACAGGTCACACTTCTTACCACAGGACCATTCTTTAAAAAGTCCTTGTATTAAGAGAGTGGCTACACCTGTATCAGTAAAGAGAAGACATCAGAGATCACCCTCTGGTCCTTGTAATGAATGGTCCAGCTCACTGAACTCTTGTTACCCCCAGGACAGGGTGACCAGACTCTCCTCACCACTCACCACTATCATTACCATTTTAAAATTAAGAATAAAATGCTACAGGAGAATTAAGGGTCTGTAGAGATATATGAGCTCCCTCAGCAACTGCTGAAGCCCAGTGTCACAGGAATCAAAGCTCATTTTCTAGACTTCTCGGGTCTATGACCACAGATATTCTCAGAGTTACAACACAGATCAGTGTAGAGATACCAGCATGGGCTCATTAGGACCTGGCTCAGGACCCAGAAATAGACCGGTGACATGAAGCTCCAGATACACCGATTCATCACAGTCACGCCGCTTCCCAGGCAGAGCAGTGTAGACCTTCACAAGGATATTGTCCAAGATCACACAAGAAGTTTGATGTTATGGCAAAACTGAATTCCTCTCCCCTAATTCTCAGCCTCATACAGGACTATTGGGTCATTGTTCCCCTCTGAGGAGGTTAGATTTCATTTCTGTGGCGAATCAAACACAAATCTCCAGAAGATCGTTGTTCCACAGAACACAGACTGCTGGCAGTTGTTCCCAGACTCGAAGGCCCATAAAACAAATTATGGGGTTATTTACTGAGAGAACAGAAAGATACTTTTAAATTGTAGCAAGTATATTTCTAAATTGAGTTTATTAAGATTGTGGTGGGTAGGATTTTTGACATTGCTTTCAGTGAATAGAGCCCTGAGAAATTTGAAAGCATGAAGGCCTTGAGTTGTTTTTATTTTAGAAAACATGAGAAATGGTATGTGGAGAAAACTTTTGTACAAACCACAATAACTTGACAGATCTTCTGCTGAGGATAGAGTGCACCAGAGCAAACCAATATGTCTTAATTAATAACCCTGTCTACTCAGTACAACTGCAGTAATACTAATCATTTCCCAAGTAGTCTTGGCTGAATACAAAGGCTTTTTAGACTTCTGTTTGATTTGTTTTTTCAAAACTGTAGTGTTTTGAAGATAAATAAAACCTGCTAATGAATATGTATATGTCTCCTGATGCAGAGTGTCTCAGTGAATATTCTAGGACAGTTTTGTAGTCTGCAATGAACATGTTCCTTTGAAGTTTTTACTGATCTAAAAATGAAGTCATTATGTTTGGGTCACGCATTAGTTTGCTGATCTAGTTAGACAAAGAAACTAAACTTAGACAAAATATTTCAAGACAGGAACACTTTTCAACCTCAAACCACAAAATACCGTGAAAAATTCATCTCAGTAGCTCCCCCAACGATTAAAAATCAGCTTAACAATATGGAACAAGCTTTAGCTTTACCTCTTAGGAAAAACCCAACAAACCCCACCATTTTCTCATTGCTTAAAACAAGAAAAGTGAATGAATTGAGAGGCACTGGAGGACTAGAGATGTCCATATGAAGGTTATATGGATACTTTACTGTGAAGCACCTGCTCTACACACAGATGACTTCATGTCCTGCTGTCCAGGGAGAACAGTGGCAACTGGGTCTTGGGAGGCAAGTGTCCCTGTTCCACATCCCTGGGCAATCCCAGGGACAAGAGCAGAAGTGGCTACGTGGCTCTTTGCTTGTTGACTGTTCATGTGGTCTGATTTCAGAATCACAACTGTGGGAACATCCTTTGATTTGGCTTTGATGGGAAGCAAAGGTGGGTGAGGTGAAGTCTTTGATTTTACTTCCAAAGCAGGGGAGGAAAAATGAAAATTCCATTTCCTCTTTGTGTTTTCAGCATTCCAGTGTCAATCTGAAGTGAGTGCGTTGTCCTGTTGCTTAAGGGACTGCAAAAGCTCTTGGCATCCCAACCACATTCAACGTGCTGCATTTAAGGTTATTTTGGAAGCATCATTCACCTTTCTCATAGGATGAGGGGACTATGCTTATTATGAGAGCACTTACAAGGATTATAAGAATTATAAGAGAGTTGAACAAAACTGAGATTAGCTTGCTTGGTTAGAGCATGGCACTAACAAGGTCATGGGCTCGATCCCCATATGGGCCACTCACTTAAGAGTGGGACTCGATGATCCTTCTGGGTCCTTTCCAGCTCCGACTGTTCTGTGATTCTGGGACTGCAGCAACCAATGCTGAAACCATCACAAGCTGCCACCCAAACTTCCTCATAGCCCCAAAATCCTTGCACTAGATCTCTCTGGAGAAGACGCTGTTCTCTGTGTGTGTGTGTGTGTGTGTGTGTGTGTGTGTGTGTGTGTGCGCACAACACTCCTGTGACTGGGAATTAGTGAAATCCTATTTTTGCTGATTACTTAAAGCAGGATTCAAATTCCCTGGAGGGGAGGGGACAGATCCTGCAACCATGGATGCTCAGGTCTTGTAAGACAATTAGCATTACAATCAGCTTTACTACATGATCCAGAAATCCTGTACGAAGAAAGTCTCCAGTGAGGTCATTTCATGCCAGGTGGTTTGCCATGGGAACTCCAATACCAGCCTCACCATGGTGCTGCCTGGCCAGAACTCCATGGCAGGAGGCTCTGCTGCTGAAGCTCCCTGGTTCTCCTGGCCACTGTTGTCACCTCCCAGGGTGGTGGCAGTAGCAGAGAGCCCTTGGAGCAGACCTGTGACATACCAGCAAAGTGCTGTGTCTCTTCAGCTCAGGTGCCAGATGGCAGATGCCAGTGGAAGGAAGGACGTTTATCAATCAGCTTTGGGCTCTGAATGAATCCAGCCTGAGCTCAAGTTGGGCTGCCTGCTCCCAGATGGAGACAGTGGGTTTGGGGAAGGTTTCAAATCCAACTGATTTAGCTGACAGGTGTTGGGCTGCAGCTGCAGAGCAAAGGCTGCTCTTTGATAGGAGCTGCTGACCTTGTTAATCTGGGGAGAGACATGGCCAAGTGCTCTCTAAAAGCAGAAATGTGCAGAGGAAAATGCAGTGTCTTTCATCTGCTTGATGTTTTGGTTACATCAGGTTTGGCAGCCACTTAAAAAAAGGATTGATTTTGTTAGTTTTTTTGTTGACAAGTATTTTGTGTTTAATTATCCAGAAGCCAGGGACTGATGGTTGCATTCCTTTCTTTCCAGCAGGAGCTGTGCTGAAATGCACATTTGCTGCCTGTCATGGACCAGTGCTGCCTGCTCTGGTTCCACTGACTTTGCGTTGTACCTCCCAGAACCTGCTCACCTTTAAATTTACACTGACAGTACAAATCAGCCTGACAGCAAACGTCAGTGATTGCACAAGTACCAGCTCGTGGTGTATCCTTAAGTTTGCACAGCAGCTGTGGAGTTGTGCTGAACAGATTATTCTAGAAAGTGCTTTTGCACCATGCCAGGCATCCTGCAAAGAGAATAGGTCAACAGTGCTATTCAGTGCCTAAATTCAGCAAAAGGGATCTTCTGCAGCAAGCTAAGGGGAGCACTGCTATCAAACATTTCCGAGTTTGAAAGCCAGGCTTTGTTGGCCTAAGCATCCTTCCTAGCAGTTTGGTCTTGTTCCAGCAGTTATTCCAAGAGCTGACGTACATGTGGAGTTTGTTCTGGCCCTGACTGTAACAAGAGCTCTCTGAAACACATTGGTGCAGTTCTGTGAGTGCATGTGGGCTGGATGTGTCTGAGTGTGGAAGCTCTGGCTGACAGAGATCAAGAAGAACATCAGTGCCAGGTTTTGTCTCGTGCCTCCCAGGAGGCTCCACACAAGTCAAGGGAGGAAAAAAGCTTCATGATGTCTCTGTGTTTCTGGGCTTCGGGACTGATCCAAGGGCTGGCACAGCTGCCAGCCATCACCCCAAGCGTTGCTATAGCTCGTGGATGCTGCCCACAGTTGCCCACCAGCTGCTATGCAACCCAAAATAGGCTCAGCACAAAGCACTCCAGGAAGCTCGCTCTTCTTTTCCCTCCATGTCCCCTTCATCCGGCACTCTGATGCAGAGAGGTTAAACTGAAATGAAGAGGTTACCTCATGAATGAATGGAATTAATTTAATTCATATTTAATAAATTTTAAAATAGCTGATTTTCTCTTGCAGATTTGAAATGAAGCAGCATTTTGTTTGAGATAATCATTTTTAGCATTTATTTCCACTTCTTAAGATAATTTTCATACTCATTTCATCTCTTTTTGACTTGTGGGAAATGAAATGAGCGGTTGGGGATTTCTTTCTTTTCCTTCTTTTTCTCTGTTTTTCTTCTTGTCACTCTATAACTACTTAATACTTTTCTGGTTATTACAAATAGTACATGGAATAATAACAACAACAACAACAACAACACCACCCACCAAAACTTAAAACTGTTACTAGATTGATGGCATTCCTTTTTCTTTTCTATTTTTCAATGCTTCCAAACCTGGAAAATTTTGGAAAGCTAGGTCTTGGTCCTAACACCATGTAAGTTGTGTACTAGGTCAGAACAAAAGTCCATCTGACAAAGTATTTATCCCCCGGAAAGACCAGTAAGAGAGATATGTAGACCCAAGACTGAAAAAGAAAGAAAGAGCAATTACATGTACTCAAAATATTTTCCATACATTTGTGACTGAGGAACTAAAAATTATGTCTTTGTGAGTAAAACTGTTTCACTCTTGTCATTGCTATCTTGCTTCTCAGTACAAGACCAAGGTCAGATCCTTTGCTCCTGTTGCAAAATTTAAGTCATTGTTGACTACAAGTGACCACTGAATTTTGGGGGGTTCCCTGAAATTTCAGGTCCTGCCCAGTGAAATTTTTATAGGCACTCTTGGTTTCTAAGTGCATTGTGTCTGTTCAGCACAGACTTGTATGAAAGTGCTAAGTACAACCATGGTGTGGGATGAAAATATTTGTTAAATAGGCAATCCTAGTCAAGGAGGTTGCTGAAATGTTTGGGTGAGAAGTTAATCTTATCAGAGACAATAGAAAATGGAGAGGATATATATTGAGAAAAATATGTTTAGAAATTTTCAGTTAAGCCTCTTAAGAAGTGTTGGAGAAGATCAAAAGACATTTGTTTGCTTGTTCTTTTTCTTTCCCTATGGTGCTGTATTTCTTCCTGAATAAAGTAATTTATTTCTAAAAGGTTTTACACGATTTTACCCTTTATACAGCATTGCTGTTTATCACGGTTTAGCTTAAACATCCCATCCCAACATTGCCTGTATTTGACTGTGGAGAAGGTCATCCCTGCTCACCTCACAGCAGTGTCTCATGAGCTTTGTTATCCTCTCTAAAAATTTACTGGAATGAGAAACCATTACCATTCCACTGATCAACTCAGAAAGCCTTACCAGGGTGCTGAGGGATGTGCTGAGGGGACAACAACGTCCCCTGGCCTCCCAGCCTTGACCATGTTATATAATGATCAGAGAGATGCCCTGCTCATGGAGCAGGATTCTCACTCTCCTTTGCCTGTTCAGCTTCTGACAATTTTTTCTCTCATTGAACAAGACGTCCTGCATCACACAAAAGAGGTGTTTTTAGTGGTGGGTTTGAGGTGTGCAAATTATAAGCAGGATTTTCTACCTTGCTTCATTCCCTGCCATAAAGACAAGCACAGGATGGCTCCTGAGTGTCACCCTACCAGGCCTGCTGCAAACGTGTTTGCCACATGAGAGAGAAGAGCTGGAGAGCCCAGAGTGTTACTTCTCCTCACACCTCAGGTGTATTGCTTTGGTTTTGCCATCCTCACCAGGACTTCCATAGCTTTGCCATGAACCAAAGGTTTAGTTGTTGACTCTGTGATGCCATGTGATGCTTTCATGCCTTAATTTGGAGTGGAACATCGTGGTTGTGATATTTTAGAGAAAGAGGCTGTCAGGGAGAAGACGGGGAGGGAGAAGGGTGATCCAAGGGAGTTTTCCAAGGATATCTGGTCAGCTTTATGGGAGAACAAAGCTGCCTTAACACTTGGGTTCATTGCTGACTTTTAGGCTTGGAAAAATGCCCATTTGGCTGCTGAGGCAGCAGCCTGAATTGTTGTGCAACTTGGCTGTGAAGGGAATGCAAAGGGATTTCTTCCCCTTCAGGTTCACGCATCACTAACCATGCCAGGCGTGTTGCTCCGTACTGTACACCCTGAATGAATAAACTGTTCCTAATAAAGAACTGATGTTGCTAATATCTTCGTGTAATTTAAACCAAGGCTTTTTGAATTTAGCTCATTTGGGGAAGAAAAAAAACCACTGATGTTGCAAATGCTTATGCATCTGATTAACTTTGCCGCTTAGCTTAATTTGCAGGATCAGGGCCTTAGCTATCAAGAGGCTACATGGCATTACAGCCCTTCTATACATCTTCATTAGAGCCTCTTTCTTACGAATTTGCTTTCATGCGTATTTTTACAACCTCAGTCATAAACTGGATTGTATCTGCCAGCAGCAGTGTTTAACTATGTCAGCTCCTCAGTGCCTGAGCTAATCCCTTGTCCTCCTTGACAGGAGTCGGGGGGAAGAGCTGTTTCCTAAGGATCGATGCATAAAAGTTGTCATGTTGCTGGTCACTTGCCTAAAAAATTGAGGAGATCGTAAGTTTTTTATTAGGGACAGCATTTTTGCCCATTTAAGAGTTTTTTGTTTGGCTTTCGCTTTCAGATTTTTATAAGAGCAGAATTGTTATTTTTCTCCAAAAGCACTAATTTTTAGGCCTGAAAGTGATGGGGTGTTTTCCTGTTTTCTGTTGCTTCTATTCATCTCCTTTCCACCCTGGTCTCTCTGCAGCTTTTATTCTTCCTTTTCTGCTTTTTTTTGGTCTACTTTTATTCCATCTTCTTTTCCATTTCCAATGGTTTTTTTTGAATGATGTGATGGAAAAATAGTTCCTCACAGCTTCCTCCAGCTGCTGTGGCTGCTGCACCTCATGTTTTCAGATTTTAGATCTGGCAACCCTAGTGGTTGTCCATCTGGGGAATTATACAGGTGCAGAAAGGAGCAAGTGTTTCTCTTCTTGAAGGTCTGTGTCACTTCTGCCCTTCCTGGTGTCTAAGGACATGCTCCCTCAACCAGCAGTTCCCTCCGAGGTGCCATGACTGGCCTGCCCACCCCCCAAAGCACTGTGTGAAACGCTTGATGGAGGCTGACGTGTATGCAGATACTAAAACACAAAGACTTCATTTGTTTTAAGGGTTATGTCTAATCCTTTCCCTCCTGGGGCCCTATTTTTTGGAGTCCAAATACTTGTTACAGGACTCAGTTTCTAGAGGCAGATGTAGCACTGGCAGCTTCCCAGTTGTAAGAGACCTGGAGGAAAATTTCGACTGTGTGGGTCCCCACATAAATGCTGGTGAGCTTGGTCCATGGCTGAAGCATCCCCAAGCCAGGGGATCCTGCCAGCTGTCCCCTTGCCATGCCATCAGACATGCGGGTGCAATATGTGGGCACTCAGAATGAATGTGTGCAGGCAGACCCTGCTGAGAGCTCATTGCAGGCAGAGCTGGAAGTTGCTTTAAGTACAGGGATTCACATGCCTCAAAGATGTATGTGCATAACTTGTCTGTTTGAAAAGGGTTTTGTGAGTTCTTTGGGTTGTTTCATAGGCATGTGTAAACTTAAATTATAGCAGATTTAAGTTGATGGAGGAAGTAGAGAAAAGGTTTGAAAATTAAGTTATCCTTTCCGTTAGTCAGAGTATTCTATTAAAGTAGTTTCGTTTTTGGTTTTTTTTGTTACATCGCTTGGTAAATTAATTCCTGATTCTTTAGTGTGAGATGAGAGGAAGGAGCTTTAACTCCATATAGACTTCAAAGGTGAAATCTTTGCATGGATGAACTGGGCATCAGTCAAAAGTTGCATTTGTCTGGAAAAGTCTAGGGTGAGAAGTGTTGGTCCTTTGGAGTCTCTGTGGCACCTCAAG
Organism: Ifrita kowaldi; assembly: GCA_013398055.1. Taxonomy (NCBI): domain Eukaryota; kingdom Metazoa; phylum Chordata; class Aves; order Passeriformes; family Cinclosomatidae; genus Ifrita; species Ifrita kowaldi. The sequence continues at coordinate 85,649 of VZRS01009924.1, read as the reverse complement.
CTCTCCCCCCATCCCTCATGATTTCTGGGGTTCCCACCTGATCCCCGGTGTGGCGCATCCGAAGCACAGGGACCACCTCAGCTGCCTTTGCACATGGGCCTGGTCAGAGTAGGTGTGAGGAGCAAGAGCCCCTGAGGCTTTGCCGAGGTGAAAGGTTTGGTTGAGCTCTGTGTTCACTGAGGCCAGCTCAGCTTTTGTAAGAAGTGATAGATGCAAACATCTGCTGGCACCCCAAAATGCTGCCTGCCAAGAGAGCATCCAAGTCTGAGCTTTGAAAGCAGGTTTACAGAAGGGCTGAGCACCTCTGGCTGCTGGGAGTGGGCTGGGGATGAAGGGGGAAGATATTTCTGACGCTGGTGTAAAAAACGATATTTTTTGATTCATTTTCAGAAGCCCTTTCTGGCATACCCACCTCTGAAATTCTTCCTCATATGCAAGGAGCTGCTTTGCTGCTTTTGCTGCTGACTTGTGCCTTCCCAGAGGACAGCAGAGCTCCTTGCACTGGGAAATGCCACTGGCTACTGCCACCCTTGTGATGGGAGCAGCGCTGTGAGAGCAGGACAAACATTTGCTTTCCAGTGAAAATAAATACAATGCCATTTTCTATTTTGCTTGGGTGAAATACCCGTTCCAAAGGGATCACATGTGGAGAGTGATCTGAGGGGGCTGGCTCTTTCTGTAAAACTTTCCTTCCCAACCAACTTTCCTTCCTTTCCTTTCTGTAAGTCTTCCAATTTTCAATAAAACTTCCAGTTATAGTCTGTAAAGTCTCCCTTTAAAACTTCCAGCCCCCAGGCTCAGAAATGCACCCAGTTACACTGGAAAAGTGTCAGGTCAAGATTACAAGGTGTGATAACCACCCCTGGATAAAAGGAGTGTTATTGGTGCTGAAGTCAATAGCTGCTTATGGCCATTGGTGCTCACTCTGTGTTTGCTTTGTCCCCGCAGGACTCGGTGGGTCAGTCAGCAGAGCAGGTTTCCTTTGCAGTCTGGGGGGAGACACCGTGTTCAGTTAAGCTCACACCAAGCCTCCCCTGAGAGCTGAGGCATCTCCACAGAGGCAGCAATTGAGGCGTTGGGTTTTTTTCTGTGTCTGAGGTTCATGGTGCTGCTGCCAGGTGATGATTTGGGGCAAGCACCATCCGCAGCCGGCCAACAGGAGGGTCAAATCTGCAGTGGGGCTGCACATGTTGCATGGAGCCACACAACCTCCTTCTTGAGCTCTTCTGCTGGAGTTTTTGCTCAGTGTCCTGCAAGTCAGAGGGGTTCTGGGCACCTGCCCTAGCTGGTGCAGGCTGGCTCTGTTCGTTCAGCTCCTCTGCACGCCGTGAGCCAAGGTGCTTGGGAAGGCCTGTGCAGCAGCACCCTTCTTCCCAGGCATGCTCGTCGTGGTGGTGATTCCACCTGGCTCCAGCTAGGAAGGCTTTGGCATATATTGACAGTAATGCACACAGGGGGAAAAACTCCCCATCTGTGGTCACGGAGCGGAGAGACGAGTGGCTGCCTTTCTCAACAGATGGCATAACAAACTACACGGAACTCGCGTCCCCCTGAGACACATAACTTGACATCAGATAGTTCCAAGAACATATTGAAATAAGTCCTCCCTGATGATCGCCATGGCTTCAGACGCAGCCGTACCTCTCTCCCCAAATCCCTTGACAAAGCCGTGGGTGATGGAGGCACAGCAGTTTTGAGGGGTCCCACCCTGCTGCCTCCGCCAGCAGCAGGATTTGGGGCGGCAGGCTGAGCAGTGACTGAGACAGCCCCCAGATGCCAGGGACTGGAGCAGCGGGGAGCTAAGACGTTAGCACTGCTCTGGAGGTAGTAAGTCTTTTCAAGCTGAATAAGCTCTTTGTTCTGAGAAATTCTAACTTTAAACATCTGTGGTAGGAGTTTTCGTGTTTTACTTTAGGGATAATAGACCTGGGTTTGTCTAAATGGAAGGGGAGCAGAACCACTTTGAGGAACAAGCATGTTCAGAAGTTGCTTTTGCTGTTGGGAAGCTCTATGCAGTGGAACAGTGCCCTAAAGCTGGGCAGTGGTCAGGTCATCCTGGCCCTCACAATACTCTGGACATGTGAAGCAATGCTCAAATATGAGCAAATTTGAAAATTTAGGAGCGCAAAATCATTGTGGTCAGCCCAGATAGAGCCACCAGCGCCAGAGATGCCTGGTGTGTCTGTAGGGGACGGGGCAGGACTCCCATTCCATGTCTGTCCAGGGCATGGAATGCTTTGTGCCAGTACAGCTGTCTCCTCAGAGACAGTGGAGAGTGAGAAAGAGGAGGAAACAGCCCACCCTACATGCAACTAGCATCAGCATCAGGAGTGGGAGCTGGTGGAGAAACAAACATTAAATTAATTTAGTTCACAACTCTCCTGTAGGGTATGGGATCTCCCTGTTTTCCCAGGAAGAAGTCTAGAGAGATTAATGTCAAAAAGATCCACTAATTTTGATGACCCAATTTGCATGCCTAATGACCTGATTTTTCTGAACACTTCACATTCTTTAGCATTTTATGTGCTGGAAGGACAGTGCCCTTGTTTTCTTTCACAGCAACGAGTGCTCAGCAGTTTTGTGAATCAGAACTTGGGGTATTAATTTATGCATTCAAAAAGCAAAACCCCACACAATTACTGAGACACAGCTTTCAATGTATTGTTTGGATGACTTGGCAGTATCTCAGAAAAAGTCTTCAGTAGGGACAGCGGTAGCAGCCAGTGCCCCAGGACACCATTCAGCTGCCTTCACCATGTCTCCTTCCTCTTCAAATTTCCTGCCTCATTCACTGGGCAGCTTCCAGTTTCAGCAACAAATGAGAGGGGAATTGAGTGGATACAGGGCTCTTTCCCAGCAGATGCTAAGGCAGGTGTTTACAAACTTCTGGCATCCTGATTTGAAACCTTAATATATTTGTGTGATTACTTCTGTAGAGCATGGCATCCTCATTTTAGCTCTTTTGTTATTTATTTTATCCTATTCTGAAGAACTTACACTCTGTTTTGACATATGACAGAATCACAGAGTTGTGATTGCTGGAAGTTGTTAGGGTTGGAAGGGACCTCTGGAGGTCATCCAATCCAACCCCTCTGCCAAGGCAGGGTCACCTGGAGCGGGTGACACAGGAATGCATCCAAGTGGGTTTGGAATGTCTCCAGAGAAGGGAAACTCCATGACCTCCCTGGGCAGCTGTGCCAGTGCTCTGCCACCCTCAATGTTAAGAGGTTCTTCTTCATGCTTAGGTGGAACATCCTGTGTTTTAGTTTATGGCCATTGCTCCTTGTCCTGTTGCTGGGCACCACCGAAAAGAGTCCAGCACCACCTTTGAGATATTTATCTGCATTAATGAGATCCCCTCTCAGTCTTGTCTTCTGCAGACTAAACTGGTCCAGCTCCAACATGATTTCTTTCCTCTTAGTGAATCCATGCTGACTACTCCTGATGACCTTCTTTTCTTCTCCATGCTTGGTGATGCCCTCCAGAATTACCTGTTCCCACACCTTTACTGGGATGGAGGTGTGGCTGACTGGCCAGTAGCTTTCTGGGTACTCCTGCTTTAAAGTACTGAGTACTCCCTTTTTTAAAGTTGGGAGTAATATTCCTGCCTTCCTCCAGTCATTGGGCACCTCTCCCATTCTCCATGGCTTTTCAAAGATGGAGAGTGGCTTAGGGACATCTGCCAGCTCCCTCAGTACTTGTGGGTGCATCCCATCAGGGCCCATGGATTTATGGGTGTTAAGTGTGTTAGCTGATCTCTCACCCAATCCTCTATGACCAAGGGAAGTTTTCCTTTCTCTTGCCTTCTTCTCTTACCTGGAGGTCTGGGACTCCCGAGGGCTGACATCAGCAGTGAGACTGAGGCAAAGAAGGCATTCAGTAATTCCACCTTCTCCATGTCTTCCATTACCATGGCACTCAACTGATTCATCAGCAGCCCCGCATTTTCCTTCATCTTCCTTTTGCTGCTGATGGAGTATCTCTGTAGGTTCCTTCTTGGGTTCTGCAGTGACATGTGTGGATTTGAACATGAGGAAGTCCTCACAGGCCACCACTGTGGTCCTGCAAGGAGCACTGCCTTCAAGAGTGGTAGCTTTGTCGTTCCCCCCTCCACCACTGTGCCACCGTGGCAGGTATGTGACTGAGTCCAGAACAGGGGAATGACCCCAGCTAAGCCCTGAGGCTTTCATCCCTGGAGCAGAAATAGAAAACACATTGGATTTGGACAGGCTGCTGAAAAGGAACAGTATTGCTTCTCTTCGGCCTCTTGCCATTGGTCATACCTGTTGGGTGCTGGTCTGACCCCACTATGGACCAGTACAGGGGAACAAGCTATTCAAAATATCTTCCTGGGTATTTGTAGGATATTTGCTGTGTTGCTGATCCCAGCATATCTTGTCCCTTGGCACAAGGAAAGCCCATCCTGTGCCAGCAGGTTCACTTTCACTGCATGTACAGATGCCAAATGCAGACTGTGCTACCTGCACAGGACAGAAATCCTGCTCCTCTGTCTGATCTGCACCTGGGCTGATCTGTGTCACCCACATAGAACCTAAAATGCAGCAATATTCAGGAGAAGTGGGTGGCCTTTTGACTGTGACATGTTACACACAGGTTTAGACGGTGAAGGCAAAACACTGGCGGCTTGCTTGAAATCAAATGTCAAATAAAATCAACATGATTTAATTAAAAGGAAAAAAAATCTTTCCAAAAAATCTTTGAATTAGATTGAAGACTCTATCTCTTAAGAACATACTGCAAGCTTAATTTTTGATGTTACAGTTAAATAAAGACATACTTAATCTGGTTCACTGTAATCCTCTCATGTTTATTCCTTGAGTCAGAGACCTTATAAAAATGTATCTGAGATTTAGAAGTGGAACCCAAGGACAGTCTGCACCTGGTCTCTGTGTCTGATTGCAAGAAGGTATCTCTGCAACATTACCAACAGAAAATGACTCAACTGTTTTGATAACCTCTGTTGTGCTCAAAGCTGAAATGCAAAACAAATATATTTGTCCATCTCCTTCCATGGTTACCAGTCCTCACCCAAGCGTTTTGGACTTTCCCTCCTTGTAACAGATGTGGAGCACCAACCTGACCAAAACCCCAAGATCCCGTGATAAGGGGGTTGGAACTCTTCTCAGCCAGAAACAAGAACCTCCATCCCACAGCCCTGGTGCCATAGTTTGGGCTCCCTAGAAGGGAGTCCTACATAGTGTCCTCATTTCAACCACCGTCATCCTCACTGGCTGAGCACAAGGACTGTGTTTTCTGTGTGACATCTCCTTGCAGTCACCCTGGGGCCATCTCCATCACGTGTCTGGACCAGTTGTCCTGACTCCATGTGTAGTCAAGATAGAAGTTAGTAGCGAAATCGAATTCATGACTCATCCCATGCCTGAAATAGGTCAGACCATCAATGGGAATCACACCCTGGATCTTGCTCCCCTGTGTCTCCAGAAGTCTCCATTGCAGGTGTCTGATGGTGAGATAAAACCCATCCAAGGAGACTAATATTCAGATAATTTTCTATCATGCTCATATTCTGACTATGGAAAAAAGTAATGAAAATCTAATTGGTAACTGTATTTTTGGACATTTAAAACCAAACACCAAAAATGGGTTGAACAAGGATTTGCAGAGGGTTTTTTCTGTCTCTGCTCAGTTGGGAGTGCCCGAGCTTTCCCTTGCTGCCATTAGTGGGAGCCATCGCACAGGGCAGGGCAGGACCCGTCTCTGCTTGGGACTCGTTCCTCTTCGATACTGGTTGGGATTGTCTGCTGCAAATATTACAGAAACCTAAGTCTCAGAGATCGTCTCTGGTGGGGTTGTTTTGGGGTTTTTTTTCCTATCAATTAGTGCATTTGTTTGTGAAAAATTACATTTTCTAAGGACCAAGTTTCCAGAAATTAAGTGGCCCTCTGCCCACTTCACAGTAAATCTTTAACATCTTCAAAATTAATTAGTTTGGATTTTCAGTTTAAGGTGGCCTTTCCAGCCAGAAAATTGTAAATGTCCGCCATTGACCATTATTTCCCATTACACTTGTGTACTCATAGCTCCATTGCCTGTGAGCAAATGTTACCTACTGCTACTGAAAAATTGTTAGGTTTAGAAATCCCAAGAAGTGGCATGCTGAGCAGTCTTCAGTCATTCTATCAGCTAGCCATTTTCTCAAGTTCTGTATTTCTCTCATGGTAAGAGTCCCATAATATATTGCATCAGACATCACCGTCTCACAGGATTGCATTGAGGCTGTTGCTGAAGCACACGTGGTAGGAGTGGAAATTGAATTTGTAGGCCACATTTTTAAAACACAGAGCCAGAGGTCCTCCAGTTATTTTTCCCATTTGCAGTATAATGGCATATACAATGAAACTCCTCCTTTCCGTGGAGAAATGGGTCTGATTGTGTTTCTTGCCCCTGCAAGCTGCTGCACTGTGATGCAGAGATGCTATTCCTCCTTGGGAAGATCTTCAGCCAGAAGTCTGTTCCTCAAGTCCTTTTCCCAGGGACTTGAGGAGCAGTCCAACTTCCACTGATGTTGGTGACTGTGACGTTGCTTTTGGAGGGGGTAGGGTCAAGTCCTCCATCAGAGCTTCGTTATGAAACCTCTGCCTGTTCTTTGTAAGCCACACAGATAAACAATCAAAAAAAGCTTTTCTGACTGATTTGAGAGCACAGCTGTGATAAAGGTGTGATAAAAGCACCAGCTCCAAAACCTGTGTGATCATGGTGGTCCTAGTGTGAGTTACAGCAACATTTCACATCTCTGTTTATTTTAGTTAAAGAAGAAAAGTCTCAGTTACTGTAGACTTAACAGATTTTTATCTCATATAAAATATGCTTAGCAGAGGACACACTTGAGTATGGTTTCACTGTTAGCAGACCTTCGGCAGTTCGTGTCAAATATCAGTATAATGGACTTACACACACTATTGATTTAATGACAGCTATCACTGTGAGGAATTGATCGAATGTTTTCATTAGACTTTAAAAATGTTTTAACAACAAGTTCATTCAGAACTGGATAATTGCAAAGCCCTACATGGCCAAAGATCACATTCCCTATTGAAGTGTAGTTTAGATGATCTTTTTAGAAGATAAGTAGATTAATAATAATAGAGGCACAGTTGAGGGAAATTAAAGCTAGTCTTCATGCCTTAAAAACATAAATAAATTGAATTATCACCCATTATATTACTGGAGGGAATTTTCTGAACTTTTGAACAAATTTTAATGAATATGCAGTCGTATTTTACTTGCTCTTGTAGGCACAATGTAACTGTTTTTGTTGCCCTCTTCTGTTTGTCTGTCCTTTTTGTTCCTTGCCCCATGGACATTAGCAGAGGTTTGTCTCTTCTGTTTGGGTTGGACATACAATTTTATTAGTTTTCAGCAGTAATAGCATCTTTTGCCCTTGAATGTGAATGGGCCATGAAGGGGCATTTTGTGGGAGATTTCAGGACATGCTGTCCTCGCAAACATGATGTTGGACTGTCCTCCAAGGAAAGTTTTGCATTACTGGCTGTGACTGAAGCAATGCTGGACGGATCAGTGGCTCTTCATGAGGGCATTGCCTAAATACGAGTGGAGAAAGAACTTTCCTGTGCTGATGTGGAGGTGCAGACACATTTCCCCTATGACTGCAGGTAACAGTGGTTTTCTTGTCAAACTATCTTCAACTTCTGCTGTGCCTTAATGAGGGGCTCCTTCTTTCCAAGTGCAATGATCAATATTCCATTTTTTTGCTGACACTGGACCCATAAGCCGGTGCTCACTGATATTGGTCATGGCTTGCACATGGATCTTCCTTGGCATTGTGGGCTTCTTTCTGCTCTTGGTAAAGGACTGCAGCTTTCAAGACACTTCTTGGGAGCCCATCCAGTGTCTCTGTGCACCTTGGCTCTGATTGCCTGCAGAGTCTGTTGTGCTCAGGCCTTTGAGCCAAATCTTGGATATCTTACAGTGGATGTTTTAAAATAAGGGAAGACAACAATAGGGCTGCTTTGAATATTATGGTCTCAGCATTACCTGGAGTAAAACCTGGCTCTTCCCTCCCACCTATGGAAAGAATTACTTGTCCCTAAATTACATCTTTTCCTACCAGCTTTGCTTCAGACCACATTCTATGGGGTGTAATAGTCCAGGAAAGTCTAGAATAAAGAGTATGTCTGTTTCTCTAGACTGCTTGTCAAACAGAGCAATTCTGAACTAACACGCCCATATACTACCTCAGAAAAGTCAGAAACTCCTCTTTCAGGGAATATCCTGACCTTTCATGTAACTCATGTAGCTTTACTGAACTCAGGGCTCTGTCTAACTGAATACATTTCCAGTATAACCATTAGTATCTGATTGGGTCAAACATTGGACCTACATGGAGTCCTACCACAGGACAAATCTGGGAAGTAAGGCAGACACACCAAAAAATCCTACCAGACTATATGATATTTCATTAGGTGTTCTCTTGCAGAAATATATTTTGTAAGAAATACAGTAATAGATTATTCTAATGGTCAGAAGGTGCTTAAAGTGAATTAGAACAATGTAATGAACACACCCAATATCTTGCAGCAAAAGTACAGCCTAAAGCTGCTACTCCATTTCTGCCACTGAAAAGCCGCTTGCAGGTAAGTGAACTCCATGGTTGAACTGCTGAGGAGTTCAGGCATCCCAGCACAGCCTAAAACCTTTTGGCAGACAAACCTCATGTGCTGTGGGGAGCAGTGAGACCAGAGGGACGCTGTGAGTGTCCATGGGATTGCCCTGGAACAAGGCTTGGGCTTCTGAACAACACGACATTTGCTTTAAATAACTTCCACAGAAATTCAGCCACTGTGGGAACTAAAAGTCTCCATGTGTCCTCTGGGGCCACGGTTTTGTATGCTTCAAGGTGTAATGAAGATTAAAGGCAATATTCTTAAATGAGCAGGGAGATGCTCATGCCAAAATATACATGAGTAATCTAGAGCATGATACAGAAATGCAAATGCAAGAATAGAAGGAAATCAGGACACTGTAATGCATATTGCTTTAATTTGAGGAGCAAAGGGATTTGAGTGGATTTCTAGGGTATAATGCAATACAGAATAATACTATGTTTATGTCAGATATAGATGACAGAATTTCCCAACAGATCAATGCAGGAAAAGGGTATAAATCAGTAGTATTGGAGGGTGTCACTTGAGAGCAAACCTATTCTCAAGCTGAGGTAATATTTTCTGATACTCTCTGTAGTTGAATACAGCTAATGTGAAAAAATGTGAGAGAGGAAAAAATAAATCCAAATGGCACTTGAAGGGGAAATGAAAGTCTAAAATATCATCTTCCGGATCCATCTTCTGTGCAGATGGGTCTGGGTGAAAAAGAGCACCCATCGTCCCCTTAGCAATCATGAAGATGAAGCTGGAACAGCCAACTTTGCTGCTGGGACAGAGCTGAACTCTGCCCAGGGAGCAGCACCCTGCACTTGAGCACTGCCTCAAGGTGTGCTTAGTTAGCTCTGTGCACAAACCTGTCCTCTAACAGAATGGCAGACACGGCCCAGCTGAAATGATGGGGCTCCCTGCTTGTGAAGTGCCACACATTTCCTTCACGTTGCATTTTTTCATTCTTTTTGACTGTGTTAAATCACTGTAAGTTAATGTGCTGGGTACAAATAATCAGGTTTCTGTTGAGCTCAGACTTTACTGAGAAGAAAGAAATTTAATAAATTTAAGGAAGATAACTACTATTGCTGTCTCCAGTAATTGCTTCTCCTTCATCTGTTGAGGTTTAATATGTAAATGAATGGAGGAAGCCTTCTGGCTTTGCAGTCTCTGTGAGAGAAAATTCTTCATGACAAATACCACTTTGGAGGAAAAGGGAATTTGCTGTTTGGTAGGCCCAAGCTAAGAGTCATTTATACTGGCTTTAAATCACTGGGCTCCTTTCCAGTCATCAGTGATATGAAATCAGACCAAGGAAGCACCAACTGAGCACCTCATCTTCTGCTTGGGCTGGACTCCTCCTGCCTGTTCTGCACGCCTTCCTAACCCAGTTCTCCCTGGGTTGTTGTGATAATATTCCTAAATTAAAAGAAAAGAGAAAGATGAGTCGGTCATTTTTGGTAGAAGAGGATCTGGCTGCACTGGATGTGTGTGCCATCCTGCCATCCCAGTCCTCAGGGGCACATTTGCCTGTCTCACCTGAGTGCATTGCTTCACTCCTGGGGCCATGCATCTGAGGGCAGGAGGCATAGGCTGGGTAATTGCCACTTTACCCCCAAAACTCAGCTTAGCAGTACTTGTAGGGATGGCCTGTTCTGCCTTCAGAAATCATTTTACATGTGTCTGCCTGCTCTAGCTTCTGCTTGATTTCTCTATCTACCTAAAACTTGGAGTTTAATAGATGGGTAGATAGTTTGAAGTTATCCTCTTGTGCATGAATGCCTGTTTTTTTCCAGATAAAATTTTCTGACATCTCAAACTTTTATCTTGAACATGTATTAGACAAGTTGCTTCATAGATATATTTGCAGTGTTCACAAAGTGATGGCTCTGTCAAAGCTTCTGTTAGAAAATGCTTTTTTCCTGCACAGGCTGGAGGCGAGGGGAGGGGACAGGTTTGTAAACAGCCCCCACAACCTCACTCTGACCTGGAACTGAGTTCACTCCAGGGTGAATTCTCAAATGCAGAGAGATAGAGAAGATAGTCTTCTTCTTGGTCCACCAACTCGGATTTGAGGTGCGTAGTTTCCACTGCCACATGCCTGAGCCCACCTGTGCCACCAGTGTCCCTCTTATGGGGACAGAAAAGAGAACCCATCCTTCCACCCATCCCATGCCACGATTCCTTTGCAGAGCTTCTCAGAGCCTCTCCTGCTCCATCACCTGATGGTAGTGCTGGGCTGCCCTCCTGGGGGCAGTTTTGCAGCAGGGACCGTAGCACACCCGCCGTGGGAGGTGGTGTGACCTCCTCCTTCCCATCTGCCACTCACAGATTTTCCCCAGGTTTCACATTAGCTGTTTTGCCTGATGCCAGTGCAGCCTGCGTGGAAGCTCTCCCAGCAGTCCTCGTTTGGTGAGGAGTTATTTCATGTCCAGCCACACTGGATGCCCAAGTGAAGTTGACTGGGTGATACAGGTTACCCCACACCCACGGTTATAATTTTGCTGTTAACCATAGAATGGTTTTGGTTGGAAGGGATCTTAAAAATCAGCTGGTTCCAACTCCCCTGCCATGGGCACCCACTAGATGGGGTTGCTCAGGGCCCCTCCAATCACGTATCAAATGTCTGTGCATTCTGATGATCTAATTTTTTTCTCCAGATGCAAAATATGAAAGACCAAGGACTCAGAACCAGGACTCTTTCAATATTACCTTTAATTACTGATGGTTTTCCTTTATAGTTTCCCTTAAAGACCTGTTGTTTAAACATTGTTCTTTCACATATGATATGCCAGGTTAATTTTGGTTGAATTCAGTACCAAACTTGTCACAGACTATGGAGTAAAATACAAGTCTCTTACCTGTTAGAGTGTAATATCGAGTCAACAAAGTTACCTTCATGAATTCACACTGCATTGCATTTAGTATAGTGCTTTTTATGTCTATTATGAATTGAATTCTAAGCCAGCACATCATCCTTCCCAGGAGCTGGGCCAGACTAGGATTTGGCCAGGCCACTTTGCTTTTGAAAATCAATATTGTGCTGACACTTGTCCAGCCCCCAGCAATGTCCAGGACTTACTGAATATTCATATTAATGTTCCTCTGTTAAGGCTTTTGAGTAGGTTCTCTTACATTTCTGTAACTAAAAGTTTAACACAGCTGAAACAGAGACAGGCTCTAGGGTGGGACAGCAGCAAAGCATGAGCAGGGTGGACAGGACTGCTCAGCACTTGATAGGAATCGCTAACCAAGAGCCTTGTAGTGGTTTTGAGAAGGCATCAAACGCTCTTGTTCAGGGTAAAAGAACTGCTAAAATTAGAAGCAGGATTAGCTGGGAACTCTGCTCCTCTGTCTCTTCCAGGAGTGCAAACTGGGAAGAGACCTGCTGAAGGAAACCCAGAAGGAAACCACTGGAAAGGAATGGGGCTCAGATGGGGAGCTGAGGACCCTGCTGTGGTGTGCCTGGGGAGCTCAGGAAGCCACGTGCCAGCTCCCAGCCCTCAGACAGGGGCTGCAGCTCTGTGTTCCTCTGTTGGAGGGTTGGGTCATACGTGCACAAGCCCCCAGGGAATTTTGAGATTAAATGTCACTCTCAGGAATGCAGTAACTTCACTTCTTTTTAAATATATTTTCAGCCCTTTGCCAGTGATTAAAGTTCAAGGTCGAGATGCATCTTTCCTTGTGGACATTTGCTTTGATTCCTGATGTGCTTTACTGAAAAATCTCAGACGTACAGCGAAGGAGGTGACAGCATGTCAGAGAAGTACATATTTAGTTCTAGCAGCGAGTCAATCAGACATCTAGGCAATTACCCTCTGCTCAGGATGACAACTGAGAGATGTGTTTATTCTGTCTACAGGAATCTCTGTTATTTTAGGATCCTTTCCAAAGTGCAACCAGTGCTAACTTGTCAGTACATGGAGACTCTAGTTTATGCTTTGGTTTCCTATCTGGGTGGGATTATTCAGTTATTGACTTGCTGGCCCCCACTCAACCTTTTAAATTCGTTTCTACCTTCCACACAATTTCTTGGCAGGAGCTACAGGCTGTCTAAGCCCAAGCCCTCATATCTTCATCTGTGCTGATGAATCTTTTATCTGCTTTTCAAAGGGTATTAGCTCTTCCATGAGCTGTGAGGTAGCACCCTGCTATCACTGCTGAGACTCCTGCATTTGTTTGGCTGTGGTTTGGCATCTCCCACAGCCTGACACCAGGGTTTGCTGGTCCTTCCCAGGGCTTCCCACTCTGGAGGCCCTTGCAGAGACAGGGCTCGCTCTGCTTGTGTGGTGGGATCCCCGTGTAAAACCCTGCTCTCCTTTACATCCCTGTAAAGCCACTGACCTCAGAGGCATCACTGGGGGTCAGTACTGGACCCTGGAAAGCCAGCTAGTGCCTGTCCTCTCCAGACCTACTGTAGGCACACTGCAGGCAGCCACACTTGCACCGCCTGAGTCTGGTTAGTGAGCTAAATATTTTTTGCTCCATGGGAGCACCCGGTGCCTTATAAGCTGGAGGCTTCCCTCAGGCAATGAACAGATGAGTTTAGCTGGAACAGACTTTGTTATCTTTTGACATTTTACTGGGGAATCAGTTACTTCTGTGAGGAAAAAGGTGTTTCTGATGGTGTTTGCCTTTCTGAGCGATGCAAAGCCTCTGGCAAGATACAGAAGTGAGCCCCAGAGCTCAGCTCAAGGGCTGGCCTCTGCTACTCCCCAAAATGTCCCCAGATGGGCCAGGAGTTATAAGCAGCCTACATGTATGGAACAGAAACTCCCCCTTTTCATTTGAAGAGGATTCAACATAACCTGTACTGCCCTGACCAGGCAAGACTCAGAGCACCCAGCTCCCCTGAGTCCCTCCAGTGTCACCTGGAGCGGGGTGCTGCACCCTCGGGGGTGCGATGGCATCTGAACCCTGCACGGAGACAGCCCTCTCCCACACCACTCAAACCTCTCCCCGCTAAAACTCTCCCCTCCCACACCCCCTTCTCCCACTGCGAGGCTGGAGGACAAAGAGGGTTTTTGCAGGTTCAGGAGGCCTTTCTTTCTTTCTCTCCCTGGAAGCCTGGTTATTACAGCAGTAGCCTCTAGCTACATCTGTGAAGAGGAGCACCTCCACCAGGCACCTCCTGTAATAATGACTTCTTTTTTCTTTGAACTTGCGAGGCACTGTGGTATGACATTAAGAAGGTGAATCCAAAGAGGACCATAGATGTAGGGTCATTTCAAGTAAACCCTGACGGGACACAAGAGAGGAGTAAGGTAGCAGAAAAATGATATGACAGCACATAATTGCTGATATGTGCAATTACCAACCACTTATCCAAACAGCAGTTGGTCTTAATCTTACAACCTTTTTTCTTGCTAAGGGTATCAGCCACTAAATTGCTTCTGCTTCCTCTGGGACCCAAAGTAATCTTTAGGCTTGAAATTGAGGTATTTTCCTTCCTTTTCAGTACCTACATTTCTTTGCCTTTTTAATATTTGAAGTGGTATTGTTCCATTGTTAATCTTGATAAAAAATAAATCAGAGCTACATGCATTATTAAGACAGAGAAAGAAAAAGGAAGAATGAAAGAGAAAGAATATATGCTCTACCTAGAGCCAGACTGTTATCTAATCAGGCATTGCACTGAGGTCCAAATAGTGCCCATTGCCATCTGTGGGCTTCCTGTGGTTGCTGGATACCTTCAACTTCCATTGCCAGTGGTGGGAACTGAGGGTCATCAATGTTTTGCTGGACCAAGCCATCACATTGCCAACCTGCAGGAGCAAAGCTTGGCTTACTCTATGTGGTTTGCAGCATGGAAAATAGAGATCATCCTCCATACACATAAATAGAAAAATCCCTGGAAACGTTTGGTGAGCTAGGTCATTCAGCAAATATTCCAGAGGATTGTTGTTGACGCAGATAATAAACCTTTCCATCATCCCCAAGTGTAAACTCAAAGGCTTAAGGGAGTATATAAGGCATAAGAAGATGGAAGCTGCTTCTTTATAAATGGCAGAGCCTTCTCATGACTCTCAGGCCTGGCTTTAATGATTATGTCAATTCTCAAGCTATTACTGAGGAGGACTGAGGATCAAGCTGTCCAAGGATATGTCTGGAAAGAGGCAGCAGCTTTCCAAGGCAGCTGGAAGTGAGAGGATCGGAAGCTGTCCAAGACATCAGAGTCTTCTGAAGTCCAGCTCCAAGGAGTTTATCTTTCCTGTCAGTGAGAAATCCACGCTCAGGGTACCATTGTGGCTAACAGCAAGAGACTGGCTCATGGTAAGTAAGATTAACAATTTACAAGAGAATGTGAGAGGAGAGCACTGTGGCTTGGCTGGCATTGCATGGTTAGCCTGTAGCAGAACAAGCTCCTGGGGTGGTCCCAGGTCATTCCCCCAACCCCTGGACTTGGCTGGCTCTAACAGCACGGGTCAAACTTCAGTGCTGGATTGACAGGTGGCTCTTCCTCACTTTGAGCAAGAAAGTCAATCCAGCACAGAAATCACAGAGTGGTTTGGGTTTGAAGGGGCCTTAAAGCTCATCCAGTTCCAACCTCCGTGATGTCTCGATGTGGGCAAGAGTATGGCTGGCTGCCCATGCCTGCCTGTGGACACATGGATACACAGGACCTGACTGCAGCAGATCTTGGTGCGATAAATAAAGCAGTACAGATAACCAAGCAGATATTAACACAGCCTGACTCTAGTGCATAGCGCCGTTCTTGTTTATTCATATGTTGACCCCAGTATTAGCAGCACACATTTCTTAAACAAAATCCATGTCCTGTACTGCTAATTGTTAACATAACAGAGGGTTCGTGAACCCGTCTTTCATCACATCACTTAAACATTATTTAAACAGTATTTTATTACATTTATTTCTTCAGAGGCAAAACCATTTCCTTGCTGTGCCTGTCAGCTGATTTGAAAACTAAATATCTAAATTGCAGTAGTTTATTTTTCGCGATTTCTGTATTGTTTCATTATTAGCCTTGGAGAATAAAATAAAAAATGTAGCCCTCTGTTGTCTTAATTTTAGGGTAACAGAAGACTGCTTTCCCAGGAAAGAAATATTGGCTAGCTTGTTAACAGAATGAATTTTAAACCTTGGTTTGGATCTTCAAAAGTGAGCAAGGGAGTTAGAAGCGCAAATCCAGTGACTTTCAAAGAGAATTGGTTACTTAAAATTCAGAGGCCTCCTTCAAAAGCTCATCCCTAATCTCTTCAGAACCATTTATTCTTCATTGTAATTAACTGTGGATTTAGACTTCTGTATAAATTCACCTTGACTAAAATTTACAAAAGCATCCTGAAGTCCTGTTTTCAGAATGGCTCAGGCCCCCAGAAAGCCCAAGCTCTATTGAAAGTCCCCAAAGTTACTAGGGCCGTATCTAAGGTGTTGCACTGAAGATGTTTCCTGAGCTCCTGAATTCAGGTGTTTGCATCTGGCACATCCAATTTCCACCCCACAGCAAGGTCTGTGCACCCACTGCCTTTCTTCCCACCACAAATTGGGTTGTGTGGGCCAAAGAAGTGGAAATAATTGCTCCTGCTCATTTTGGACCTGGCAGAGGTGACCAGGATGGTGAGATGGGGAGTTAAACACACCTGGCCATGATCTGTTTTGGTTGATGGGCTGGACAATTAAAAGAATGCATTTTATTGGGATGTTGGTCTTCAAGACGAAGGGAAGATTTGGCTTGGTGTGAGTGAGTAGGGGTTCATAATGTACCTTGAAGTGAACATAAAGAATGGATAAATATGGAAATAGATTTTCTTTTCTCAGCTGAGCTGAGAAAGTTTTAAAAGAGTGGCATAATCATCTCTTGTGTATTTCGTTGCTCTTCCATCTTTGCAAAGGAGAAGGGGCAGTGAAACTCAATATTGAAAGTAATGCCAGAAAAGCAAAGAAAACAACATTCTCTGGGAGCATTAAGATTCCCACTTCTCATGGTACGATTCCAGAAGCCTCAATTCTAGGCTCTGTTTCTGCAGAACTCTACCTATTTTTATGCACATGAGCCATCCTGTAAGCCTCTGTACTACCCCTGATCCCAGCATGTCCCTCTGTGTTCTCAAAATCAGGGCTGGGATCCAGGGGCTGCTGGCTCTCACTGCTTCACTGAAAATTGCTGCTGGGTGGAAAAAAAGGAAGCTGAGAAAAGCCTGTGTTTCGTGTTTTCCACTGGGCCAGTAGTGGTAGCTCCTACTGCCTGGGAAGTATAAGATTTCCCATCTACTGATTCACACAAGAGTTTTGAATTCTTTAGGTAGGTTGGGGTTTTTTTTCCTCTCATTTTACGCAGAAAATGCTGATTTGCTGATGACAACAGTTTTTTGGAAGAATCCCATGAAGCAGCTCTGATGACAATTTCATAAGGGCAAACTTTTTAGTTCCAGGAGGACATTCCTGTGCAAGGCTGGATTGCACCTAGACAGAGCACATATTTGGAAAGAGGAGGTTTTATGGGCAGGTCTGTCCTGGTACCCAACAAGGCAGGGACCAGTTCCCTGCCCTGTAAACAAAGGTATGGCATCGGTTGGGTCTGGATTCACGCTAAACGTTCTTCACCCTAACTGTTCACTGCATCCTGCACTGTCCCCATAAAATATTCTGAAATAGTGATATTTGAGATAAGTTCAATGATGTGGATGGTACAAGATCAGTGCCTGGGCCCATGTGGGACACTTGGCAGCCAGAACCCTGCCTGACACCAGCTCTCCCTTCTGGGTACCACAGGCATCAGCAGCATCTGTGCCTCCACTATTGGTATCGCTGGACATTTTTTGGCACCCCAACCTCTGATTTTCCCCAGAAGAGTATTGATTATTCTGGGACCTGTCTTTTGTCTTGCTTTGTTCTTGAACAGAAAATTCATCCTAAAGCTGAGAAGCATTTTTTTGATCAAGTTTTTGTGAAGCTTGTTACATTCTGTAATCAGTTTTGGTTTCAGCAAGTCAGGCTCTGTGTGAATGCATGGACAGAATAAAATACACCTCAGAGCAACCTCCCTATAAACATCTCCCCCAGTCACAGTCTCGCCCTACATTTCTGCCTCTGATTTTGCGCTGCTTGTCTAATTATGTTGGCTGCTGTGTAATTATTTTCATGGAACAATAATTTTAACAGCGTGCAGTTTATCAGAGGTGCAAATTATACATAATAACACACAGCAATTTACAGTTAAAACTTGCATAACATTCAAAAGTCCTTGCATTTTTCAAGAAATTGAGGGGGAAAAAGTATTCTTCATTTTGTATCTATCCTTTTTTTTAAGAGAAAACAACCTAGTGATTTTCTTGGAATCAATTAAACCCATTTGAAATAAAGCACTTTTGTTTTGGAACTAGACTGTCCACATGAGGAGTTAATCAAGAATAATTATTCTTCTCTAAATTCACATCCTCAAACAATTTGAATTAAATCCCCAGTATAGACCAGCCCTAAATGTCAGAGGAAGTTAAAAAAAGAGTGAGCCAGAGGAGGTCTATGATATCAGGAAGCAATGAGAATAAAAACCTTGTTGGGTACCCAGGCCAGGCTGGTGAGGAAAGCCCTCTCCAGGCTGACTCACTCTCACTCCCCACCCTCAGTTACACATGCACTTGCTCAGTGATGCCAAGTCAATCCCACACACATTGCGGTAGCATCATCTGCACATGTACAGGTGGGGCTGATAAAGGCATCGGAAGGGAGATGCTGTGATCATCAGGTGAGAGCAAGGACAAACATATTTCAGGGAAAGAATTTTTCTCAGGGATACTTTTTGCCCTTGCTTTTCCAGCAGGCTGAAGGCAATGCGACTTTTATACCTTTCAGAGTCAGGGAGTTATAAGGAATTTAGGCACATCTGCACTTCCAACTCAGAGATGCCAAACTCTGGCTTTATTCAAACCCAAACTTTGCTTTCACGTTGTTGCCAATTGAGCAACATGGTTTGTAGCCATTATTTCTCTCAAACAACAGTAACACCGCAGTGCCTTTGCTGTGCCAAGAGCCAGTGGCTGCAGCAGCCTCCAGAGAGTCTGGAGGCAGGACCGGTTGCCCCCGTCCTCTGCAGCTTCCCATCAGTAAAAGAAAAATATTTTCACTCTATTTACCTGCACGATCCCCCAAGCAAACCACTGCCAAAGCCTGGAGGCAAGTCCTGTAGCCATCATACAAACCCTGCAGAGGTGGGTGGGAGGTGGCTTGGCCTGGATTTCCATCCACAGAATTTCGATGTGTCACAAATGTCTGAGTTCAAGGTTTTACCAAACACAAGGCGCGTGCCAGAGCAGCACTTCCATTTTGTGGTGATTCTCTGTGCACAGAGCTTTTCTTACCGAAGTGCAGACACTGAGACTGGCTCCTCTGCAGGTTTCACAGGGAAACGGGGCTGTCAGGCAGAGGTGAAAGGGAGCATCTTTGTAGATAGGCACCCTGCCCATGGCAGGGGGGTGGAACTAGGTGATCTTTAAGGTCCGTTATAAACCAAACCATTCTATGACTTTGTGATTCAGTGATTCCATGTATCTTGATGCTCCTCTTATGGGAGGTTAGCCAGGCTGTCCCACGGGGCTGGATCCCATAGCACAGCATGGGCTGGGGTGCTTGGGTTTGCTTTTTCTGGGTGGAAAAAACATTGCTTGCAAGTCAAACCCCACTCTCCCATCCCAGCTTCCCTGGCCCCTCCTCTTCATTCCCTGCATGCCCTAACCCTCAGGGATACTCTTGCTCCTTTCTTGAGGATGCCCCTTTTGAGTTGGGGGGGAAGAACAAGCTCAGTATCTTGGCGATAAAGGACACAAGTAGCCATTAGAACTATTTTAGGAAGAATTTCTTCCTCCTGATGGGCCCTAATGGGGACAAATCTCAAAGGTGGCATTCACTCAGAAGGAAAAAAATACTATTGGTACACAAAGGTGACAGCGCAGTGAAGAAAAGAGGAGATTGATGGTTGTCCTCCAGCACCTCTGGCCTGGCACCAGTACTGGAACATGGAGGGAATTCTTTCAGAGGCAGAACGTCATAGAGCAAACCCTCAGATTATCCAGACATCAGGAAAAAAATCAAGTTACAGTATTGGCAGGAGTACAAACCATATGGAAATGGCTGGAGTCCTTGAACAGCAAGGGGATAAAGCACCACCTGACTGTAGGTGAGCAGGCCAAGGGCAGGGTGTGATGTAAGATGCAGCACTTGCTACCAGCACCTCAGGTCTGCCCTTAATCACACCCAAGGACTGGGGCAAGGTTTTTTTCCCAGCTTGGAGGGAAATGGCTGCTTGTAATTTTATTCAGAAGAATGTCACTGGGTGTTGTCCAGAAAGTTTACTCTGGAGTTATGTAACACCACTTTGTCATTCCTGTGCTCAAACATTGCATTTTTAAGCCAGGGCATGAAAATACCAGGGTATGAATGAAATCCCTTTTCATCTGCTTTGGGTCATGGCAGTACAATCCTTCTTCTGTCCAATTTCCAGTTGTGTCGAGAGGAACCAGCAGAGCAGGGCTCCAAGTCTGACTCAGTTCCCAAAGGAGGCTGGTTTTCACATTCCCCTGACATGGTTCTTCCATGCTGCACCTGGAGGGTGACTTTCCCCCATTACCCCATGTCTGATCACTGCTGTTTGCTCTGACAAATTCTTCTCTTTCTGGGTCGTGGCAGCGTTAGCACTGGTTTTATGGAAGAGGAATTCATTAGAGTTATTGTAGATTTTAATCAAGGTTTTTGACTCAAGGGAGTGCTGGAACAAGCACCAAGAAACTTGTTTCTAGAGGATTCTGAGCTACTGTAAATGCAGACAGATGTAGCCAAGGAAGTGGAGGCAAACAGAATTGCACGAGAATTGTCACCTCAGCACAAAGTTGACAGAAGACTGTGATGACCTTACAGTAAAAAAGTGGCCACACTGAAAAAGAATCCAGTTTTCATGGAAATCAATGGTGGATTCTGATCTCCTGTTCCCATGAGGGCAGGGCAGTAATTCTTGTCATCTCTTCCTCTTCATGCTCTCTGCCACCACATTGTGACTGGGAGAAGTTTCCTTGTCTCTGCTGTGAGTGGATATCACACTTGGTGATGACACACACATGCCTGTGGCATTGATGCCAGCTGTGGTTATCATTTCAAGTACCAGCTCAAAATCCAGCATTTATCTCCAGAATAATGAGAA
Source organism: Ifrita kowaldi (assembly GCA_013398055.1). Taxonomy (NCBI): domain Eukaryota; kingdom Metazoa; phylum Chordata; class Aves; order Passeriformes; family Cinclosomatidae; genus Ifrita; species Ifrita kowaldi. The sequence continues at coordinate 64,844 of VZRS01009924.1, read as the reverse complement.
GATTTCAGGAATCCATTAATGATGGCTTCAGTAGCCCGAGCAGTGATTCGTGAAGATTCTGACTCATGTCTGAGGGCAACAGGCTCTCCTGGGCTGTTTGTTTCAGCAGATCTGATGGGACAGACATAAGCAAACTGAAAGGAAAAAGATCAGCTCAGTCCAGCTCAGATATATCAACTTCTCAGTTTCAGGTGGAGAGGTACTTCCCATTTCAGGTGCTCCACCAGTGTGCACTGCTGCCAAGAGTGGCTATCACTGAGGCTTCCATTAAAACGAATTAAATTAGGGAGCTATCCTATTTCATGTAAGTCACTTTGGTGGACTGGTGTCAGACTTCCTCTGCATCGATCAAGACCTAACACAAATGAGAATAAATAATCTCAGGCCATTTCTCAAATTAGTGCCTTGCCACTTTTCTACCGCTCTCCAAAACTGTGCTAGAGATAGAAAGACTGAAAACCTCTGATACTGTCCATCCCTTCTTGTCATGTGGGTTTTCTGATGATTTCTCTCAAGTCTTCACTCTGAATCTTTGGCTTCTTGGGGTTTTTTCCCAGCAAAAGTTTTCTGTTGCAAAAACTCATTGAGGCAAGTGTCTGTCAGACCAAAGCATAGAGATGGATGGACTTCTTAATACTGCCTTGGACACTCGGAGAAGTCACTGAACAGGATTTAATCTAGTGTGTGACATGAAAGGTTGCTCTTCAGCTAATACTCTGGGCAGGTTAAATGTAACTGTAGGGTCAGATCTTGCAGCAGGAGCAAAATATTTAAGTAAAATGTCAATTCTTCAAAATGTCAATTCTGCAAGCCATGATGTTACCAAGCTTGTTTGGGAAAAGCTCCAAGTAATAAAACTGCTGTTATAGAAATGCTTCTTGTTCCTCCCCCTGAAAGTTTCACACCACAACTTTGCTGTGGTGTTCTGCACCTTACATCACTGTGCCAGCTGATGTCTACTTCCGTTCATCAGGCAGAGATAGAGTCTCCAGACAGACAAATTTCAAGTCAGGGTCTTTGTCTGAATTGAATTCTTTGACAAGTCCCATTGCATTTTTTTTTTCTTTTAGACCAGATACAGAATCCTGATAAGTCAAAAAAAACCCCCCTGACCGACCTTAAAAGACCAAGATCTTTTTTTTTAGTTCTTCAACTAATTATCAGATTCCAACCTTCAGTAATGAGGCAGAAGAGCTTCCTAGCCAAGGCAGAGTATGCAGGTGAAGCCTGGTATGGATCTGTAGGCTGTTTTACTCAAATGGAGTGCTCCAGGAAAGCACAAGAATATTCTTCTGCCAGCCTGAAATCCCATTTCGTCCTCTAACACTGAGTGCATAAGGCATTTTATGGGTAACAGTGTCTGTGTATTTCTAAGCTTTTGTGACCACTCTGGCTCCTGCTATAGCTACAAGGTAAGAAATGTTGCTCTCATCTCCTATCTTTGCTACATATGCTGGACAGACAACTCAGAAAAATCCACTCTGGATACCTTTTCAGACAGGCACTTTTCTACTGAGTGGATTAAATTCTCTCTATACACAATATTTCTGACTTTGAACATGAACAGGGATTTACCTTTTCCCCCTCCGTTCTTTTCCTTTCCCATTAGAAACAGCACATCAGCAACAGCAGAGACCAGCTCCACCAGCTTTTGCAGAGGAGCAGGCAGTGCTGTGCCAGCAGCAGTGTTGGTATTTCCTAGCACCCATCCCTACAGCCACGAATCCCCCTGGGGGTGGGGAGCATCCCAAGGGGTGCAAGGGGAATGATGTGTCTGCAAACCGTTTGTGTCCTTTGTGCAGAGATTACGACACTGACTGCAGCTGCCTTTGTGATTTATGCCCTTGTCCCTTAAAGACAAGAAGCAGTTTTTAAAACTGGGGGAGATAAGTATGTTCTGACTGTATGGATGCTCAGTGAGGCAGCTACCAAACTGCTTTTTGAATAACATCCCTGAATTTACTAATCTCTGTGCATAAAAGCAAAATATTTACACTCCTGAGTCAAAGGCTGGGATCTTCAGTTTGCTCAGTGCTGTCTCAAGTCTGTTCCTCTTGGATACAATGGCAGATTTACCATCAGCTTCTCTGGGAGTCATAGTCAGGCCAAAAACAAGGGCTTATGGAAATACCATCCATAGTTCCTAATCCTCTGCTGGAAGACTTTCCAGGAAAGCTGTACTGCCAAGCATCTCCTTCCCCTTCCACAAAAAGTTATATTTGCATTTTATGTAGTGCCTCCATTTACCAGATCCTTTAGTGAAAAATCTGAACCAAGCAGAGATATTTAACATCCATGCAGCCAGCAGTGTATGTGCATTCAACAATGGAAAGATTTTGCTTTCAATCTGGATAGACCCATCTCTTCATGGCAAGGATATCTACTTTGTGATGTTACGAGTAAGTCTATGTTCCTAAGCTTCCAGATTTCAGAATTTCCTTTGCACAATACTACTTTATTTGTTCCAAAGGTAAACTGGGCAGGTAGCACAAAATTAATTCCCTAATCCATAGGCATAGAGCAAGTCTTCCTTGCAGTTCTCCACTAGTTTTTCCAACCATAGCTCGTAATTCCTGTGCAATGCATAGCTCCTTATAAGGACTGCTACCTATCAATCATCAACTCAGTGACAGTACTCCACCTCTCAGCAACTGCTTTATGGCCCCATTTCTGCCATGCACTGGATACTGGGATACTGCAGGCAGGATCAAGAGAGAACATTTTGCCATAATAAAACATTCATCCAGAATATCCCGGACTAGTCAGTGTGAAGAGACCTGTAATGTGTTTGGACCTCTCTTTTAGTTCCTTTATATATATGGCTTCCTTATTTCTAGCACTTGCTATCAAGATATCCAAGATTTATCCATAGACTTTGAACTGAGGAGTGTGTGGACTGCCTGGGTCTCAGTGCTCACTGAAGACATTTGCTGTTTCATGCTGGAAGCTCTCTGCTCTGCCTGCTCTGTTTCTCCTGTCTCCCTAGTTTTCCGTATTTCCCAGCCTGAGCTTCCCTGAAGGACGGAACCGAAGTGTTTAGGAAACTAGACAAGCATCACCTTCTGTGTCATCAGGTGTAGTGCTGTTTGCTCACTGGAGCTGTAAAATGCTCTCACAGCCTTGGCATGGGGAGCCTGGCTGTGCAGAGTGAAGCTCGATGAAGCTCGTGCTCTGTGTCTTCCACAGCAGAAATCTGCACATTCACTTCTGGGCTGGATTTTTTTTAATGGGACACAACTAATGGGACTTAACACTTTTGAGAGTTTTCAGTTTGCATTCAACAAACGAATCAATTCTGCTTTCATCTGTCAGAACTCCCACGCATTTTAGAGCCTTTAAAGGGAAATGGTCCAGGAGGTTTGGCAGGAATTAAAGACCTCTCATTTACTTGCCGATCAGTTGTGTTGCTTACGGTCTTCCACAAACAGATCTTACCTGGGCTGTGGCAGAAAAAAGGGAAAAACTTTGCTCTTGACATGTCCCTGAGCACCCTTCAGCAGTGCTGTAACCAGGCAGTGAGCAAATCCCACTCTTGTGTTTTTCTTTAATGAGTCTCACTTCCACTTATTTCCCCCCTAATTCTGCACCCTTACCTTTTTTTCAGAGACAAATACTATTCAACTTCTTGAACAGACTTGTTTTCCAGGAATATTGGGTTGCTTTATCACACAGTCCATATACAGACTGCTTTTCTTTGTTACCTGTCCCTGAAGTGCCCTGACAGGGATGCCTCTCTGCTTTGTGTTTCTTTGAGCTTTTTTGTCTAACCTCAGGGCATTGAAATTTAGGCCCTTTGATATTCTGTGAGGTCTTCACAGTGAAATAGTCATCACATAACTGCTCTGACATATCTGTTGGTCTAATTTGAGTTTAGTTTGAAAAATTCAGCACCTGACCCATCTCATGTCTTACTCAGCCTGAACTAGCCACAGGATTGACTCCACTGTCATGGGGCCTGTGTGACTCAGGATAAATCTGCATGACTCAGGATGGAAAAGACCACCAGGGAAACCAGCACAGGTTCAGATGTCTCTCTCCGTGTTCCTCTGCATTGTGCTTGGTCCAGCTGATTCCAGCTACTTCCACAACAGCATCACATAAATAGGGTTTGGGCAGCCCCAGGAATGTCCAAGCAGCAGCAGCGCAGGACACACTAACCTGTGCCAAGGTAGCTCTTGGCTGAAGTCAGTGCTGAAATCCACAAAGCTGTGGCACATCCAGGCCTTTGTTTGATCTTTTCTTAACACCACCATCATCCTAACCCTGGGTCAGGATGCTCAGATGCAGTAATAGCTTCTGCCTCCCCATATCCTGAGGGGAGGCTGGCCTGGACTTCAGTGCCTCAAATGACAAATTGCTAGAAGTGGTAACTCTGGCTAAGCTATGCTGGTGTCTCCACAAGCTTTTGGAGGCATTTCAGGAAATATTAATGTCATGGCATTCAGAAATAACTTCTGCTCCTGTGCAGAGCATCCCCTTCTCCCAGTGGTGTGGGGAGAGAAAGGTGAATTCCTCCCTCTTCCCTGTCATCTTCTTGTTCCCAAAACTAGACAGATATTGGTGCCACCTTTGGGACACTTAACTCCTGTGCACAGAAGTCCCATCAGCTGCATGTTCTAGCCTGTGGCAGCTTCCCAAAGGACTTTAATCAGCACAGGAATGACATGGACTTGCTGGATCATGTTCAAAGGAGGGTCATGAAGATGATCAGAGGAATGGAAGCGCTCTCCACCAGGCTGAGAGTTGGAGTTTTGTAATCTGGAGAAGAGAGGGCTCTGGGATAGGACAAGAGTTAATGTTTTTAAGCTAAAACACTAGATACAAGGAAAATACTTTATGCAATAGCTTGACTTGTAACCTGCCTGCATTCGAGGGTTGTACACCACTGTACACTACCCATCTCCTGGCAAAGAAACCACCCACTGTCCTCCCTGTTGCTGCCAGGATTTGGATCCTGGAAGTCTTCATCTCTGTTTCCTCGTGGAGCTGCTTCATGTCTGTTTCCTCGTGGTGCTGTTAAGCCTCCTAAATTGCTGAAGACTGGTATTGGCTGTAACCTGGAGATTTTGATACAGAAATATCAAAATGTTAAATGACTTTCCAATTCTTCAGAGTCCCCTTGGGATTTTCATTTCCTGTGTCTAAAATGGCATATGATTTGAAGTGTCATCTCCCTGCATCAAGTCCTTATTTCCTCCATGCTGCATCTGCCTGATTTGATTGCATTGATCTCTCAGCCGCAAAAATATCCGGCAGGGCAGATCTCACTCCTGCAATCAAATAAAGGCATTTCTCTGTTATAAAAGACTGGGAAAATGACTTGTGCAGCCATTGAAGCATCTCACAAGAGCAGCAGGAAACACATAGGTGGCACTTGGTGACTGCAAGAGACAACAAGGGGTGAAATATCAGCACATTGTGCTGGGATCCATGAAGGTTTTTCCCTGTCCCCGTGCAGTGCCAGCCCTGGGAGCTGCCCTGGCCGTGGGCTCCCAGACCTGATGAGGAGCTCCTCGGGTTTCCAGCCCTGGAGGGTGAAACTTGTGCTCTGGAGGTGCTTAAGCAGAGCACCTCAGGGTTCAGTACAGTACATCTGTACTGTTCAGTACATCTGTGATACCTGGGCTCTGAAAATCAAAAAGGGAAGAAATTTTGCTTCCAGGTAAAATGAGCAGCAAGTGTTCCTTAAAAAAAAACAAACGGAAAACCAAAAAAACCCTGATGTGTGTGTATGTCTGTGTGTCCAGAAAAAAAACCCCTGCATTTAATTATTTCACATGTTGGAACTTGAGTCCTGTTCTCTCCTGTTTTATAAAAAGATAACTGAGGAAGCGATAAGGCTGTTTCTAGGAGCCTCTGGACAACAAACCCTGCTCTGTGTGTGTGATGGCGATGTGCCTTTGTACAGAGAAATGCAAAGCATCAGCCAAATCATAAAAGACTCCCTGAGGCACCCCGAGGTCTGAGCGGGGCTGGACTGCACTTCTGCCTTTACACCTCTGGGCTGCAGGGCAGGCACTCTTTCGGGGCAGTGCTTTCCCAAATGGATGCCCCCAAGGATGACCCCACCAGCACTTAGAGTCAGGGGAAAAGCAGAGAGTTTTTTATTTTTCAAGCTGGCAGTACCTCTTTCCTAAACTCAGATCATTTTTCTTATTTTTTTTTTCCACAAAAAAATAATCAAGGAAAAATTTGCACTTGGTTTAGGTGAGTTGTGGGGGGAGGAGTTGGGATCTGAGGTTTAAAGAAGAGCTTTATTTCCTTAACTTAGACAAACTAATGAGGCTTTTTGAGCTTTAACTGTCCATTGTTCCAATCTTGCAAAAAATTGTTAAAGGGGGAATGCTCTTATAAGCATCACCAAAATTATATAACCCTGTAAATATTAATTTTGCACTCAAAAATAAGCTTATAAAAGACTGGCTCTTATTTTCGTCAGAAATCTCCTTCAATTCAGATCTAACACTCTCAAAACAGACCCTTTCTGAGCATTTTCAGAGTAGTTAACAGTTTTCTTTACATCACCAGTATTAAACTTTCTATTAATCACTGGTAATATTATAGGCCAAAGATGTAACTATAGCTTTGCAATTCCTGAGATTCCTCCGAGTCTTTCTGGGTCTGTAGGATTTATTGACAAGCAAGATCAGATGGGCTCTGGTTGCCTTAATCCAGACTGTAACACACATGGCTCCACATATAGGGATTGCAAACAGTAGCTGATACTTACTGCAACTGTTGTGCTAGAAGATTTACAGCAGAGTACCAGGAAAAGGAGAATTATTTATTTAATCCTCTCCTTTTAGATAACCTGGATAAGTTTTCCTTTCTTTTCTTTTTCTTTATCTTCTTGAGCAGAATATTGCACTAAAAGCACTTTTCTTCAGAACTTTTCCTGGGAAGAAGAAAACACTTCTTGGTGTTTTCTTGGCCAAGAAGTGAATTCTGGTATTGCCATACATATCACCAAGGGATGTGGCAGTGGCTGAACTCCCTGCTGGGACTGCAAGACCTTCATGTTGGCAGGGAGAATATTGCCTCCTCGATGCTTCCAAGGGCAGGAAATTGCAAGACTGGGGCAGCCCCAGCTCCTTGATCCAGCCTGGGAAGTTGGGCTCATCAAGCAAAGATACATTGCACATTCCACACTCAGTGGGGTGAGTTGCAGATGGAAGATTTGCAGTAATTTCCTTGGCTTGGCACCCCTCAGGCCTTAACCAGTGTGTTATTTTAAACAGTGTTGTTAATATTAATTTATTTGTCAGTGTCTTGTATACATCCATACCTTTCATGCTCTGCAGTGTGATGGAAGTGGAGGCTGTGGATGCTTTTAGCAGTGTTTGCAACAGCCCTGAGGACAGCCTTGAAGGCGCTGCTGCATCCCAAGGGGTGCTGCTGACATCCTGGAGCACATTGGAAGCACAGAAACAGTGAGAGGTGAAAATTAACCCAGAGTCTAAACCAACTTTGACTGTTGGGGGAAAGCAGTGACTGGATGTGTCTGCTGAACAAACAACCACGAAAAAAGAAATCTGGTCAAACTCCAACACCTGCTATAGGTCACTTATAAAATGCTGCTCTTTACCTTCCTCTTGGCCTGGTTCCATTCAATGGAGACAGGAATATCCTTTGCTGGTGTATGCACACGGCATCGAGCTCAGTTGCCGTGCAGTCCCAGAGAGAGAATTGCTGGTGTATGTACACATACATACAGATATACACACATATATATGTATATTTAATGTGTAGCCCATATTTGAAATCTCACCTACGTCCACACCAAGCTAATTTACGGGTAGATGATGGAAGGTCATAATTAGAATTAATTAATCCAGTGGGAAATCCACTCCCAAGCAGCTCTCAGCAAAAGGCAGATTGGCAATGTAAGGAGGATAAGCTGTACTTCTAAAGCTCTTCTTAGATATTCTTGTCACTTCCAATATCCCCTGGGGTGTGAATGGCTTTAATCTCCCACCCTGGGCACCACCCGTTTTACTGGTGTGCACTCCTTGTGAGGAGTTGAAGCTAAAGACAAAGTCCAACACCTTAAAAATGCTGGTGAAATACAGACTCGGATCATCCTTGCAGTCTGCTTCCCCACATCCCTCCAAACAATCCAAAGGGAAATAAAAATCTCCATCCAAGCCAAGCTCAGCCCCTGACATGCACATAGAAGCAGAGTTTCTGTTTCTGAAGAGTTTGATAGGAAACAGAGCCATGACTGACTCTGTGGCTCACCTGCTTGACAGTGGGGCAAGGATCTGGAGCCTGGTGCCACCATCCACTGGACCATGTCACCTCCTGTATGGAGAGCTGCTGTGCAGCGTTTCGGAGAAGGAATCAGATCCTTCATCGCTCCCGGATGTTTCCAAGGTTTTGTTGTGTGGAATCTAAACAGAAAGTTTCACGAGAAATTATTTTTTTATTTTGTTACAAAGCAAATAGGTTTTTCTTCAATAATCCCATTTTGTGGTGTTTACACCACCTCTCCTGAAGGGATGAGATGCAAAAAGAAGGATGCATTAACAAGCTGCCACTGCTCAGTGCGGGCACCTCAGTACTGCCACCAGTCTCAGTCATGAAGCAACCAACTCTACGTGACCCAACATAAGGACACTACAGAAATCAGCTTTTGCCCAAAGGTGTTTCTAATCAAAACTATTTTAATAACAAAGACAGGTATATTTTAAATAGGGGAGATCAGAGTTTGCACAGAAAATTTGGACACCAGAGGATAAAAGGAAAGCCCATTCCATCAGAGAAGATAAAATTAGCTGTGGTCTAAATTTCACCGCGGTATCTCATGAGCCTTTGGTGTTCTTCAAATGTCCCACACGTATATTAGTTTTATACCCACTTGAGAATGAAGTCATTTTCACATAGGATTTTTAATGCTTAATTATTCTTCTTTTGTTCTTCTCTCTGTCGCTATCGGAGTTTTAAGTTGTTTAGTTGCTTGGTGATTTGAGTTTTTCTGAGGAGAGGTTTCCTGAAGAGAGAGCTCAAAGGTATTGAGGAAAAAGGTTCCACCAGCACAAATGGGGATTTGCAGAGAGCATCAGGGCCAGCTGGACAGGCACAACCTTGCAGGGAAAAAAATCAGTGCCCAGTAAATGCCAAATTCAAACTCACAGTTATTAAAATCTGTGTCTTTTCTCTTCTAGTTACATTTCTATTGGCAGCAGCCTCATACCTGTGCTCACACTGGGACACTAACATCCTATTTTTATCAGTCAGCCATGACACAACCTTCCCTCTGAAATGTAATGTCATCAGTAAGAAAGCCCAGACTGCCTGTATTTATCTCCATCAATTTTCTCTAGAAAATACATGCAATTTATCCTCATTTGTCTCAAGCTGGTAAAAATTTTAGGTCTCATAAAGTCCTTGAGAAAGCGCACAAATCCATGAACACTTCAGCAATGCATGCCTACCAAAAATCTTGTGTTTCTTAACCTCACTCCCTTTCTCACTCCCTTTTCTCACTCCCTTTCTCCCTTTTAAATTTTATGTTTTTAAATGAGAGAAAATCCCAGAGACATCATCTGTGTAAAATGGAGATCAGAGTTGAGAATGTATTTATAGAACTTAAGGGCATTTTCCTAACAGGTTGTAATTATCCTTAAAAAGATCATAAACCCCCCAGGAAGCCCAGATATAAATATACACTACCAAAGAATTAAAAGCACGTTAAGGTAATAAACACAAAAGTATCCAGTGACCTGATCTGGCTTCCATCAGAATAAATGAAGAATACTATTGCTGTCAATGGGACACAGATCCTGATTTAGCCATAGGCTGGGAGGAGTGGAGGGACAGTTGTTCAGATCATTGATCATGGGAGATTGATCCCAGTTCACCTCAGGTGATAAAAGTTGATATCAGTTCCTTGTGTCTTGCACTGCCTTTCCCTACAATTTTGGGTATCTGGTTGTTTTACACAGCTTTATAATGGCACACTTTCTTTCTTTTTCCCTTGAAGTATTCAATTTATTTGTTGATTTTAACATATTTAGAGAGTTTCTAAGGAAATTATTTTCACCTGACTGAGATTTTCTCAAAGAGCAATTGCAGTTGCATTCCCCAACAATTGTTTCTTCACTGAAAGAGGTGAGGCAACCTTTGAAAACCACAGACCATCCAGTATCTCCCATCAAAATGCATTTTAAAATGACATCACCAGTTTAGGACACAAATCAAAGAACCCACCCAAGAAATGCAAGGTTTTAGTCTGGAAGTGATTCATGGGGCGCCAGGGCGAAGGGTGCTGGGCAACCCCTTCTTTCCAAATGGGTGTTGAAGGAGGCCAGGAGCTGGCCTGGCTCTCAGCCAGGGGATGTCAAAATCCTTCAGAAGCCTGCTGCTTGTCACACTGAGCGAAAAAAAGGGCATCTCTGAGTAGGTCTAGGTTAGCAGAATTGGGATGGAAAAGGTGATTTCCAAGAAAAAGCTCCCAGACATTGCTGAAACATCCTGAAGTCTTAAACCATGGTCAGACCTTCTAGTAAATAGCTTGGGCATTTTTCCAGTGAGCTACAAGACCAGGAATTGCCATTTTTTTTCCAATTCTTTCAATTTTTTTTTCTTTTTTTTTAATTGCATGTTAAAAATTAAGTCTAGCCGGGACCCATGTCCTCATAGATCTGTCTGGGGAAGCATCACCTCATGGGTTGTATGAGTACCTGCCACTGCTGCTGCAATGGCTTTGGTGAAAAGAGGTGCTTTGGAGAGGAAACGCTCCAGAGAAATTAAGCCCTTTTATACAGGTAATCAACTGAAGTGAGTGAAAGGGCTTTTCCTCCCGAGAGCTCCTCGCCCTAGTGGAAGTGATTCTATAGATGCTATTTTGAAAGCATGTCATATCCATTGTGTTTTGAAACATTTAATTATTTGTGACTCCCTTCAGCGTGGGAGCCTTTCCTCGGCAGTGCTAGGTGGGGTAATGTGCTCATAATCATCTCCTGAACATCACGTGGAGTCTGTTGCTGCGGGATGGGGAATCGGGGACAGGCAGGTGTTTGGGGGTGCCTGGGGTCCAACACAGATTTATGCTCGTGGTATTTAGCTCATGGCACGGAGGTATGCCTGGGTTTGTACAATGTTTTTGCATGTGCAATCATCCCCATTAATATGCATTTGCTTTGAAAACAGATGATTTTGGTATGTAGAGATTTCTATTCAATTTTGCTGTAAAAAAAAGCACTCATAAATGTTTTGGTTGATCTGGAAGAGTTACACAGCTCTAGCTAAGGCACTATCACACATACCCTTAGAGCAGATGGCCCATAAAAATATGCAAGTGCTTGGAATATTTGGACCCACTATCCCTAGAAACATTCTAGAAACCAAGCTAGAAATTAGAAAGGCTTAACTCAGAAAATTAGGATTATTTTAAGAAACCAACTGTTTTTCATATTTTCTTTTAACTAAAATAACATCCAATTTTATCAAGTACCTCTGTGTACTGAACAGAAAAACTGACAGATTTTTGTCCCACCAGCTGTACACAAGGGCTGCTTTAGGGACAGCCATCCCCGTAAGATAAAACCACAAACTCGTTCTTACTGTTAATTTCCCTACGTGTATAAACATTTCCCAGTGTTTAAGTAAAGTCAGCTCTTAGTTTTCTGCAGAATGGGGGTTAACTCCCTGGAGAAAGGCGAGGAGTCCCAGCAAGCGGCTGGAAGGAGCTGACCTTTGGTACCTGTGAGTGCAGCAGGGAGGCAGCCACTCCTGCCAGCTGGGGTGATAATCCCCTGTGCCTCTGGTAAGTGATAGCTGATAAGTCTGCACAGAATTACTTGGGGATGTTTATTTATCAGCTGGGGCTCTTTTCACCACTAAGTTACTTGGAGTCAGTTTTTTGGGGAGTAGGAAAGCCCAGTTTAGATTGCTCATAGGTGAGGTTATGAATTTCTGCTGGCTTCCTCTGGGCAGGTATGTGGGCAGATGAGTCGGGGGGCAGTTCTAAATGTCTGCAGTAGATATTTTTCTGGAGAAAGAAGAAGCAAAAAACCACAAAAACTTCAGCATTCCTGGAATACCTTTCACAGATGCTAAATGCCCTTGTTTTTGTTCAGGCTGGAGGAAGAGGCAGTATCTGGTTTTCTCATGGCTGCTGAGATGCTGGCAATGCTCTTTGGGGCAGTGAGGAGGAGACCCATGACTTTTGTGCTCCTTATCCATGTCCCAGGCATCCCAGATTTGTGAGTTACAGCTGTCTCTAGCAGAAGGCACGAGCAGGGCTCTGCAGCTGGGACACACTCTGCTCTCCCCAGTTTCGAGCAGGATTTATACCAACAAGACATAGGCTGGGAGTCTGCATTGCCATAGAAAACCTGGTGTAAAATACATAAATCTCCTGGGCAGCCAATTGTGCAAAGCTCACCTGGACCACCTCTGCTCTTGATCCACCATTCAGGCAGACTTAAACTGCACTTGGATGCCCTTTCTCAGGACAGGCACACTCAGAGATTTATTTTGTGCTGCAGAATTGGAGTGAGGCTCTTCTGGACCTTTTGGATCCAGTGTGCTTGGATACCCTCCATAAGCATGATACAAATAATTAATATATGATACATATAGTTGAGGTTATAGATATACACTTGTGTCCCACCAGAGTCAAAGGATCAGTGCTTTGAAGCATTGACTCTAGGTGGGGAATAACATGATTCTGTGCAATGTTTTCAAACACACTTCAAATGTACATTTGCCAAGGCTCTTTGTGACCCAGCAACGTCTTTCAAGTAAACCTCCTGCTCACTTCTGGTTTTGTGGACATGCACAAGCCAGCACAGCATGCAACTGAAAGCCCTATTCANTTTCATAACTATCTAAAATAAAGGAGTTTGTTAATTCTATATTTTAGTTAGAATAATATTTCATAAAAATATTCTTTAATTAGTAATTAGTTAACAACTTTGATACTTGATGAAAGGTGATGCGAAAGTCTTAAAAGGGTTTATGCATAACAAGAAATAAAAAAGAAACCATAAGAAGTGATGAGATGTGATAAGAAGGCATGGCAGCCCAGACAGGGTTCTGTTTCTTTAGTAAAGTCTTTTTTCTGTCTGCAAATTTATGGTTCTCTCCTCAGAAGTCTTGTGTCAATTGGCTGGTGGTCTAAGAGTGTTGGGAAGAGCTTTCTCAGGCAGAGAAAGAGTGTATTGCCTTCTGTCCAGAGATAGGAAACTGAAAAAAAATCTGTCGCTGTTGGCTGAGGACAGGCAACGTCACCCAAAGCTGCTGTCCACAAGGATGTATGTCATCATTTCATCATTTAGACATTGGAAAGGACTGTCCAGGGAGGTGGTGAAGTCATCATCCCTGGGGATATTTATGGATAAAGACTGGATGTGGCACTCAGTACCATGGTCAGCTGACATGGTGCTGTTCAGTCAAAGGTTGGACTCGATGATCTCAGAGGTCTTTCCCAGCATAATTGATCCTGTGATTATGGGATGATTTCTGTTACAAGTGGGGACATGCACGTGGGACCTTGAGGGCAGAAGAGGCCCATGGGGCTGTGACAAGTGGCCCCTGTGCCAGGAGTCAGGGATATGTGACAGGCTTGAGACACACATGGAGTGAGTGGGGATGGAGTAGGCAGGGGAGACACAAAATCCATCCCATAAGGTAACACAGAGAGCTCTAGCTTGGGTAGTATCCATGCTACTAATGTCATGTTGGAGGTTGTTTTAAGTGGGAATGAAACTGCTTTAACTGAGTCCCCAAGCAAAGAGAAGAGCCAAGATAAAAGTATCATTTACATGGAGACCTGTTTTTCCAGACCCTTGTTCTCATGGAAGGATGAGTGTGGGCACCGGAGGACAGGCAGAGGATCAGCAGTGTGCAGTCACTGCGCAGTTGGCACAGCTCTGGGGTAAGCTGGAATAGGATTCATCAATCCACATCCCTACTGATGCTGGGGAGACACGTACCAGCTTAAACCTGTCCCAGCCTCGATCACTGCTGTGACAGTGCGGGCAAAACCCAGGGATTCCAGCTGAAACCTAAGCAGGAGCCTAGGTTAACTGTAACTCGAAGTCATGGCCAGATGGTTACCATCCAGCAGAGGAATAATGAAGGTATTAAGGTTAATTTAACAGGCTTAAGTCCATAGGTGGTCTTAGAGGGCTGCAGCCAAGTAGCTGAAACCTACCACCCCTTCCTTGGCCTGGGAGCGTGCAAGCAGCAGTGGTGGATGCAGGCTCCTGGTGCAGGTTTAGTGCTGTGGAGGATGTGGAGGATTTCCCCAGGGCTGAAGGCCTGCCTTCCTGAGCAGAGACTGCTGGCAGAGGAGGACAGAGGAGTTTGAGAAATTCTGACCTTTTAGCATGGAAATCTGTGAAGCATAGAAATTGTTCACGGATTAGAAAATTTTATCTACTGTCATGTATGAGACTGGTTAAAAATTTCCAGCGGGGTTTCCCTTTATCAGTGCTATTTCCTGCGCTCCAGTCGCAGCCTGTCCCCTGACAGGCATGTTGCTGCTTTAAAATTACAGCTTTAATAGAGCAATGAGAAGAACTTGCTGTTTTATTTTGAGCACCAGGGAGTAGCAACCCTTTCGGCTCACCTGCTCCCAGGGATGGAGAAAGGTTCAGGAAGTCCCGGGTGTCACCCCCAGGCAGGAGGTGGCCTAGCTGGGATCACTGGGGAGTGTCACCCCTTATCTGTGAACTGATGGCTCCAGGGATGCAGTTCTCAGCTCAGATCTATATCCCACGGGAATCCCAGCACTTCATCTTGGCCCTCTTTCCCTCAGGGAAACTCCCCAATGTGCTTTCCAGCACCGCGGCCTCCTGACAGGACTGAGGCCCATCCATGCACTCCAAGACAGGGTGTTCACCTCCAGCCTGACCTCCTCAGCCCCTCACCTCTCAGACCTGCCCAGATGTCCCCTCCAAGGAGCTGCCCCAAGGCCAAGCCCAGCAGCACAGGCAGCTGGTTTTCAATGCCTGCAATGATGCCTGTTGAGTCTTAGCCCAGGTGTGGCCAGTGGGTCTGAACGCTTAAACCTTCTCCAGCACAACAGGCTATCAACCCCAATTTTATTTCATATTTTCTTTCCTTTGCTGAGTACCGTGTCACACACGAGTTCCTCCCAGGTTCTCTGCCCAGCCAGGCTTTCCTAACAGTATCCAGCAGGCAGCCCTTTATTAGGAGAGCTCCTGTGCCTGAGGAAGAGGTGGGAAAGGATAATCAAAGCACATGGGTTCCTCCTCAGTCCCTTTTTGCTTCCTGAGCTTATCCAGTAACATTTGAATGCACTTGAGTCCATCCTGCAGAGCAAGGGAGGAAAAGGGCCCTTTGTTTTCTTGTTGCTAAAGCACCTTACTTCTAATTAACAGAGTGATTTAATTAACATTGGGCAGAATCAGCCTGGTTTTGTTCCCTTAGGGGATAAGGGGAGGATAGCAGGCAAGGCAAACAGGTAACATCCTCTTCTGACACTAATTCTCCAGGGCACGGTCCTGATTTCTGAAGGCTGCTCCAGGCTATCTTCTCCAGACGCTTTGAATCTAAGGAGGAAATAAAAACAAAGTGTGAATAAAGTTCACATTTGGGGAGGAAGGTTGGTTTTGACTGACTGTTTGTTTCCTCAAATGGTGGTGGGGAGTGGGGGGAGTTTCTGAGAGATCACAAGCAACTTCGGGACAGCTTAGAGCAGGACTTGGAAAAACAAACTCGATTTTTTTTTTCTTTCAGCTGTAAATGATGTGTACAGTATTATCCTTTTCTTCATGCTGAGATTCTCATTATTCAGAGGACCAAGCACTTGCTGCTGCAGATTTCAAGTGCATGGATCAGAAAAGTGTTAATGGACAGCTACTGGTACCAGGCAGGCCTCCACCCAGACCTAAGCACAACAGTTTTATAATATGCTAAGCAAAGCATGGTAAGTTTATAATATATTCACAGCAATATATTCATCGCCTTTATTAAGCATGGGTTTGTCAGATTTTTGGCATTGCAGAGAGCATCTCTGTGAAGCACAGGGCCAAAAGTACTCGGGTAAGGCACAAAGAAATGAAAACGTTTGCTAGGTAGCCTCAGCCTGGCTGCACGGACACCTCGCCTGGCTGCAGTTTGTGTTGTCTTCTGCCTCTCCTCCCCAGCAGGCTGGCAGGGCACTTACTGGGATCCTGCTTCCTTTTGGTTTGGTTAAATCTACTGCTTAAATCAGCACTTCTGACTTTTTCTTACTGTGTTGCTACTGATTGTTGTTGACAGGGAGAGAAAAAAATGCCCTGCCCTGAATGCTACACCAGCTCAAAGTATCCTGTCTTTATTATTTTCAATTAATATTAAGACTGAATAGTGCAGCCTTGGCACAGTCTAAAGTGCGAACAAGGTGAATTAGACGAGAGATTACACATTTTTGGCATTCTGGCATTAACTAAAATAATTTAAGCTTTGTCTTTGGTGGTGGTCTTAGAGCAAGTGGAATGCGAAGGTGGAATTCGGGGCCGGCTCCGGAATACCCTGGTGTGAATTTCTTTCTTTAGAAGAGAGTGTTTAATTCCACATATTAACATGTTGGGCTATTTTACTAAAAGTGAAGTTACGCTGATTAGTTACACTACAGAAGCTAAAGTATGTA
Organism: Ifrita kowaldi; assembly: GCA_013398055.1. Classification (NCBI taxonomy): domain Eukaryota; kingdom Metazoa; phylum Chordata; class Aves; order Passeriformes; family Cinclosomatidae; genus Ifrita; species Ifrita kowaldi. The sequence continues at coordinate 48,238 of VZRS01009924.1, read as the reverse complement.
CATCTGCTTGAAGCAGGCATTTAATGGCAGCAATAATGGCTAACTTTGCTCATGTAACATTTCACTTTAAGAATCTTTAAGAGATGAACATAACTGACGCTACAGCTGGGAGAGGGGTTTTTAAAAATTATTTATTTTTATTTTCTTTTAAATAAGCAGAATTCAAGTAGTTTATTTTTTAACTTACTTCCCCCATCAGATTACAAGAATTTCACCTCCTTACTTATTACAGGAATTTAGTCTCCTTCCTTGCCAAAATGAACTCTCCTTCCCCTAAAATAAAACTATGATGAATGGGACTAGAAAGGTAAATTCTTAGACTTTCATTAAAATGTTCCATTACACAACAAACTTCCCGATATTGATTAAGCCCAGGTGGTCTGCTCACCCAGCAAACAGATATTTTACAAAGCTTTATTATGCCTCATTAGAATTCAGTCCTTTAGAAGATTTCTAATTATATTGTCTAATAAAACTAAACCTTCGAAGCTATTTGCATATTATATGAAGAAATCTCATACAACAAACTCACAGTGGATTCAATTAACATAATAGCTAATTATATATCCCATCAGCCTTTAGAGTAGCTCAGCATTCATGTTGCTCCTGTTTTAGCCTAGAGCAAAGGAGGTTTGAATTTTCACTTCTAAATATTGACTTTTAACTAATATCAAAAATGATTTGAACACTTTTGTGGATGAAAAGATAATGATTAAACTACATGAAACATTTTAAAATACTTATTTCCAAGTCATTGAAACAATTCCTATTTAAACCTAAACCTTCCCATATTATCCATTTTGAGTCTGTTCATATTTTATTAAAAAAAAAATGACCAGATATGTCTAATTATTTTGACAAATGTTTGATTGACAGTTCGGTTATTTTGAAACTGCCTACTTCCTGCAGTTACATTTTGTATATTTTTCATTGCACTTTGTAATGCAATTGTATTCTTGGCCAGTTGTGGTATCTATCAAGCAAGAAATTTAGGACTAGATTAACAGAGACATAGTAATGAACAGGCATTTGAGCACCCTATAATTGACTGTTATTAAGGTGTTGTCACAGTAGTCTGTAATGAATTCTCTTGTTTTCTTTTGAAATTGGATGAGATATTCTGGAGAAAAAGAAGAAAAAAACCCACAAAAACAAATGCAAAAGTTTCCTTCAACCTTCAAAAAAATGCCCCAAAGAAACAATCCCTTTTTTTTTTTTTTAAAGGCTTCAGATGATTTGAAGGTGCTTCCAATTTTGAAATGCTCGGTAGAAAAATCAGGGAGGGAAGGAGCAAATATTGTGACTTATGTGTAAACTTAAAAAAAAAAAAACGTGTTCACCAATCTCATCGTCAAATGCAACAGAAAATCATATTTATATTTTTGCACAAGATAGAAGATAAAGTTTGTTGCTGAGTACATGGTTTTCTCCCATTACAATGATGGCTGCCTTTTCATTCATATTTTAATGAGGTTAGTATCTCTGAGACAGCTTTTTCGGGGTGGAGGCCCATGTCTCCGGTACAATTACAATAGGAGTTGCTTTATTGACAAGTACTATTCAAAATCTTCACAGTATAGAAAGAAAGGCTTTAGTTTTCCACCACTTGTCCAAATACTTATTCCTCTCTTACTATTAAAACACTTTCAGAAAGAGCACTCTCAACTGCCTGGAGCCCTGTACACCGGGCAGAGCACAGCTCAGCAAAAAAATACTTTGCTTAAATTCAAGTTGCATTTATGTCTGCAAAAATTTCCCTTGGTAAAACCCAACAATTAGACGCCAGAAATTAATAGATGGTCTTGGCAGCTTCTGCATCCATGGGTTTACAAGGAACAGTCTCATATAAACAACAGTTCCTACCCAAATTGTGAGTCTGACCCCAATCATATGAGGAAAGGCAAAGTTATGCAGAGATTACTCATCCAATATATAATTTATTAGACAGAAACAAAAAAAATTTGTAAATCCAGCTCTTGGCAAGTTAATCTCTTCTGCTTTTTTTTATCTTCTCTATGTATATGTTATCTCTCAAATACTTTTCTGTATATTATATACTAATACTGTAGCAAGGGAATACAGCCCAAGTCTAAATATGATGCTAAATAAAAGCCTGAACCACATCACAGAAGTGCTAGTACATGTACAAAAACTTACTTTTGGTGCACCCAAAAGAAAGTTCACACAGCAAAATCCTCTCTGTAAATTTGTGGGGATCATCACATGAATTTTGAGGGTTCAATGTTTTTTTCAGATGGTGGATACATTTTCTCCCAGGTCAGTCCTTGGCTGTGCTGCACATGATAACGTTCAGGGGAAGAGAGTGCCCTGTGTTTGGGCAGGGTACCCCAGGGCATCCATGGGCTTTGGCTCAGCCACATTCAGCACATTCCCAAACAGTCAGGAAGCCACAGGAAAGGGTTGCAGGAGATACAAATATACACCCGAATAGTGGTTGGAGTATAGCCATAGGAAAACCTTTTTTCCAAAATTTGCTGAGTAAAACCCTTCTGCTGGAGATACTGAATCTATGTGAAAAGAAACACAGCCACGAAAAGTGCCTTTCCCCATTAACTAACTTAAGTTACTGTCCTGGATGTAAACTTAGAAAGGGGATGAAATTCAGTGCAATTTATTGCTAGAGCAGTCAGATGACACAAAAACCCCCAGTCCCTTCCCGAGCAACACTGACCTCAATAAAAGTGATTCCAGGGCTGAAATTAGACTGTGAGGTCGAGTCCCACCTTCTGTCGTAAGGGCTGTAAAACCTTCCTTCCACGTTCACAGGTGTTTTTATTTTTTACCTTCAGAAACAGCCACATATTTCTTGGGATTTTTGGGGGGAAAGCTCTGTGCCTGAGCTGCTCGAGCCTCTGCACTCCCTGTCCCTGCAAGAGGAAGAAGCAGCAGATTTTGGAGCACAAGTTTCAAACACCACTTCTGCCACCACCTTCTGCCTCCATCAGCTTTTTTTTCCAGTTTGCAAAACATTGTGTTTTCCAAAAAAAAATTTGCATCCCAGTGGATGAGATGGAATTTTAATAGCAAAACATGGGTTTGTATCAGACTGTCTTTACTGTAAAATAAGTTATGCTGCCCTACAAACTTGGTTGGGATCAAAAGGTTGCTGTCTTTCTTTTTTTTTTGGTCCTTTTTTTTCTACTAGGCACTTTTTTGCTTTTCCCAGACATTTTTTTTTGGTGTGTCCTTTTTTTTTAGACACTTTTTTTGCTCTTCCCAGTTTTCATAAAAAGTAGACTCCTCATCCGTATGTGACTGGGGGAGGGAGGGATTTCATAATGGGCCTGGTGCAAGAAGAAGACGAAGGGGGAGAGAGGGAAAAAAACCTTCTAAGCTTTAATTTTAATTCTCCTGCCTTTATTTATCTGATTTGTGGCCAGATGGTGGTGAAGCAAGGCAACCCCTTTGTGCAAATGAAGCCCACATGTGAAAGTCCTTCTGTAATGTAATCATTGAGACCGGAAGGGTTCATACTGTGTCTGAAAAGAGACAATGGAGCCGGGATATATCAACATCGCCGAAATCGAGTTCATTTGCGATGCAGGCCCTTTGACTATGGTTGTCATGAAAACTTCCTACTTTGATCAGCAGAGGGTGGAGAGAAAAAGAAGAAGAAGAAAAAAAAAAAGAAGTCTTCTAAAGGGGCAGGGATGCGGCGCGGGTGTTTGCTGTGCACTTGGCTCCGGTTCACGCCCCTTTCCGGAAGACGCAACAGGGAGAGGAGCATCTTGCACCTTGACCTGTCTAGACGGGGCGCGAAGTTTGTGGGGTTTTTTTTGTCCCCGTTTCCAAGGGCGAGGGTTGCTCTTTGACCCCCACCACCAGCGGTGGTGGCTCTCAGGGCGTAGGTAGCGGCCAGAGGTTTCCTGCCGAATTCTCGCCGCGGCCGGGAGGGAAGGGGATGGACAAAGACACGGACCAGCTGTTCGGAAATAAAGCTGAAATAGTAGAACCTGGGAGAAGCTAGGTTTTGTAAGCTATTATTTTCTGCACAAAACCCCTGGGAGGTATTAAACAGCTGCATCTGAGCTGGCGAGCAGCGGCTAAAAGACAGAGCAACAACTGAGAGCCCAGGACTTTGGCAAACTCCGCTTCAACCAGAGAAACAAGTGGCTGGAGCGCCAAGGGCTTTCATGGCCCGAACGTCCGCCGCCGGCCGTCTCCCTTCGCAGCGGTGCCTTCGGGCTGCCGGGAGGTTTCCAAGTGGGAGGCTGGCTTTGGAGGAGGGCGAGGGGCGCGGGGGGCGCGGGGGTGACAGCTGAAGGGCCCACGCAGGTTCTCCAGGGCCACCTTATCTGGAGCTGACGTTTTTAATTACGTGTGTAATGTAATGTGTTGGCGGTTCTACATAGCGAGAAGGATGTTCTTTTAGCTCTTTCTGCCATCTAACTAGGCGTTATCTGTATGAAGTGTGGGGTTTTGGTGATGTAATAAGCAAAAAAAAAATCCGTTTTTTCCTCCATGAGGTTTCTTTAGCAAAGTCTGAGAGCAACTTAACTGAGTTGTTGGGACAGAAAAAGAGATGGGATAGATTCACTCCTAGGTGAGGGGAGAAAAATCTATGCAGACTATGAAAAAAAATCAGTGTTTAATCTGATACTTACAAACCTTTGAAATTTGGGGTAGGCCAACATAACAAATGAGTAACCTTTTATTTTCCAGCCACAGCTGTGTCAGTGTGCCCACTCTTTCTCATCACTATGAAAATAATGCAGATCGTGCCTTGTTTTACTATTTTTGCCATATTTTAAGATACTCTGTACTGGTTCCTCACAGAAACTGGCTGAGTATTTTGTGATAACACTGCGTTTTGTCAGATGCTTTATAACGTTATTTGGAAATGTATTTGGATCTATTTAGGGCTTCATAAATATGAATAAAGCATTTACAAAAGGCACATCACTTGCAGAAGTAACCCACGGATTAGACCAGATGCTTTATACGTTACAAATTTCCTAAACTTCAACATTTCCAAACTACATTTTACTTGTGGATTTTTTTTCTAAGTGATTAAATATAAATTAGCATTTCCCAGAAAAAAAAAAAAATCTCTGCTGATTTATGTGCAGGAAATAAGGGAATTGTACGAGTGGCTAAAATCCAGATTGCTAACTGGAGTTTCAAATATTTATAGACAAATTAGGGAAGGAGGGGAGGGTTGTCATCTTTTTTTTTTCCTTAGGCCTTGTGGTGTAGAGATGGGTTTTTCTCAGCTAATTCTGCTAAAAACACCAAGGTTCTCCGCCTGGCTTCATGCCAGTGCCTTCTTCAAAATTATATTTTATATATTTTTCTTTAATGCTTTTGGGGCCGTTTTTTTTTTCTTTTTAACTGCTGTGGAAAGTGAACAAAAACAAACAAACAAAACGACCCTGAAAAGCCAGGGGGTTGTGCTGGCCATGGCCTTCTGAGGAGTCGAAAGAGGCAAGCGAGTGAGCCAGCGAGGAGCACAGGCACAGCTCTGCCTCTGTCACTGCCAGCTCACGGTTATTGCGTGTCCTGGCAGGTATTGCTTTGATTTTTTCAGTCAAGCACAGCAAACGGCCTTTTCTTGAGTGTCTCTGTGTGTGTGTGTGTGTGTGTGTGTGTGTGTGTGTGTGTGTGTGTACGACTTCCAGCAGGCAGATTTTCTTTCACTGTGGTTTTTCTCTGCCCATGTTAAAGAGCTTCTGGGTTGAAGGCTATATTTTGGGGACAGGAATTCCCTCTTAATATGCACCCTGACTTCCCACAAGGTGCCAACCAACCAGGCTGGGTGGTGCAGCCCCTTGGACCTTCACTCACCCACCCATCCCAGGGGGGTAGAGATGCATTTTGGGGCACCGAGGTGAATTGCCAGCAGCTCCCTAAAAGCTGGGGTGAGGGGATCTCAGCAGCTCTCTGCTGTCGGCTGCTCTATCTGCGCGGAAATCAGAGCTGCATCTGCAAGGCCACGGAGCTGTATTTATGGCACATCGTCACCACTAATATCAGACTACAAAATGGGCTCGTTTTATTTAAATTTCGAGTGCCTCCTCCATGAGTCCATGTTCAAAGGGGCGGGGGGAGGGGGGTGTCTCTAACCAAGTGAAATGCCTTTTGGAGGGGTCTTCCTTCCTCCCCCCCTCAAAGTTCATGAATGTGGTTTTGAAACAACAGTGAGGCTGGGCATGAAGTTTAAGTAATATTTGGTAGCATGAATTCTCAGGCAGCCCCCATTCATCCCCACGCTGTGTAGGGCAGGGAGAGCAGAGCGAGCCGAGGGCTCCTCGCAGCCGCCCTGTTTGTTTCTAGCTGAAAAAAAAAAAAAGCACAGTACGAATATCCTCCTTTTTTTTTCGTCCTTACAGTGGGAAACTATCGTAGAGGAGTATGAAGATGAAATATTCTCACTTATCGCCCAAGAGGCAGACTATCTAGCTGACAAGCTGTGCAGTGAAAAATCAGGTACTGTGTCTGATGTAACATGTGCTCTCTCTACAGCCGTGTGGGGTTGGGTGTTTTTTTCAAACCCAGCTTTGCAGGAGAAGCGGGCTGTTGTTGAATAAGCAATGACACTACATGGCTTTAAAAAAAACCCAACCAAACATCCCCTTTCTTAAAGGCTTTTAATTCTTTTAATTCTTTTGTGCATATTAATGCAGCATGATTTGAGCATCCCAGCTACCGCGGTGTGTTTTCCTCCTGGTGTTAACATGACTTTTTGCTCCTTGCGTGTCTGCGCTGTCATTTCCAGGTCAGAAATGAAACTAACCCTCTTGCAACAAAATACAGGCATTTGTTTCTCCTGTTTAATTGCTAAGTACAGCCACTAAGCTAAACTGGGAACCATGAGAGGGCAGGTTTAGAAATGTACTGTTCATTTTTAGGTGAACTCTTAGTTGCCACCAGACAGGAGTTGTCCTTAGAAGGGCTAGCCAGCCCACCGCCATCACCTCCTGGGGAAAATGTATTTTATAATTGTTTAATGTTTTCTTTCTCTGTAAAATATATAGTTCCAAATAAGTAAGGCCTCTTTTCAATCCTGACAATGTAAGAAAATGCTTCCAAAAATTAATTATAGCTTATTTAAAATCTTCCTCCCTTCCTCTATTTCTTTTCCTCATTTTCAGTGTTTTGGGGTATTTTTTTAACTTTTATTTTAATTTCTGAATGTAAAAAGCACATAACTCGAGGCACTAAGTATTATAATATTATATATGAAGTTGGATTATCTCTCCTCAGCATGCTGCCTTCAGTGCTAGAATATGCATAAAAATATCGATCTCCGAATCAACACTTGTGAATATTGGTTTGTGGGTTTGAGATTTAAAGGCTGTAAGCATTATCCAGGATGTAAGAAACAGGGCCCATGAAGGTTGGAAAAGAAGTTGATAGAAATAAGTTTGTATACTTTAAGACAACAGGGTATTTGTAATATACAAATACCCCTGTCATTGAAAACACATAGTCTGGAGCCCAGGAGAACTCCATCTGTAAAGACACAAAGTTCTCTCTATAATCTTCTTGGAGACATAAACTTCAAAAAATAAACTTTGCAGAAGAAATTTGATTTATTACAAGTATTTCTTATTTGTCATCGCTGCCATCACGGAGCTACTCTCGGTCATGCCAGAACAGACACAGCGAGTAGCAAATTATTTTGAAAACAACATACTTCCTCCAAAATGGACGGCAGGATTTCTGGTAGTGGCATTTGCACAGAAAAACTTTCTGGGCATTTCAGAAACAAAACCCAGAGGAGTGGGTGGGATAGTGTAGAAAAATCATCACCTTCCAGAATGATTTTCTCAGAGAAGGGGAGACTGGGATAAATCTCCTTTCCTTCTTGGGTCCTTTCATAGCAGCTTCTAAACCTTTTGGAGAACAAATTGCAGTTTTGTGCATCTTCAGTAACACTGTAAAAATATTTTCCAAAGGCACAGGCAAAATATTGATATGCAAGTATCAAAGCCTACGCTGTTAAAAATCTCTCTTTTTTTTTCTTATGGATATACTCAAAAGCTTTCTTCCCTCTCCTTGAAATACATTCTGGGTTTAAAACCCACAGTGTGTTCTCACCCAGCCTTCTTACATCTAGAAGATAATTTCCTTCCTCCTAGCAGATGAGATTGCTGTAACTGCACGTTAACCTCCTTCACACAAATACCCCCCTGCATGTGTGCAGGGCTGCTCTTCCTGACTATAAATAGTAGTCCGCAGAGGGGAAAGTAGTTTAGTTTTCTTCCTGGCAATTAGCACAGATAAACAAGCTGCCATTTAATAAACAGAAGTGCAAGTCCTCATCGTTGCAAATATAGGATGCTTGCAAAAGCAGCAGGAACACTACAGAGAGATGCTGAGCTACGCTGATATAAAATAAGGGCAAGAAATTAATCTGCCATTCCCTGTATCACCCCATTGCCCATTTTAAAAATATCAGTAAGTTGAAGAGCAAAGACTAAAAAAAGACATAGGGACTTTTTTTTAAAATCCAGTTTGCCCTATGTATAAAATGGGATGAAAATAAATGTATTAAATTGCATTAAAAATAATGAAAACATGTTTTCATAAACTCTGCAGCAGGCAGAAGGTGGCAGAGGAGCACAGTAATACCTAGCAGAGCAGGGAAGTGCCTGCCTGGGTTTTTACAGGGGAAATAAATTCAGGCACCAGTGGCACTGGAAACAGTGAGTCTTCGAAATTGTGTCAGGCTTCACAGCAGCCACGCAGCACCAACATATAACTTACCAAAGCCTCCAACTCACAGAACACAATGAGACTTATATTATTAGGTCTTATCTATCTTACAATGGCAATTTTCATTAATACCTTATATTAAAGGAATATTACACTCTTATCATCCTACTGTAAATTATTGGCTCTTTTATTCAGAGCTCCGTGTGTTCATTCAGAATGGCATTTTTAACTTCTTTTTTTTTGGGGGGGGGTGGTGCAAATTATCATACTAAGTGACAGAAATAGTATAGAAAACCTCTCCACAGGCCAGTTGTAGATTTTGATGCTGTGGATTTCACCATATAGCAGGAACAAAAAAAAAAACAACAAACCAAGTCAGTGATGTATTCATTTCATTATTATGCTTTTAATTTTCTTTTAAAAGGCTGTGTATGTGAACATGGCTTATTTCTTGTGGGCCATTGCAGAGTTAATATTGGTGTAATCAAACCCTTTTCATACTGTGCTGTCATAAAATAATAAGGGTTGCAGTTTTCTGCCAGCCTGCAAACATGACATTAATGGAAGTCCCATATTATGGCAAGAAAACCCCTTCTCTGCAAGTCCCATTTAGTACTTTTCTTTAATTCTAATATCATAGCAGACTTTTCTTTTTTTTTTTTTATGGCTACTGGAGGTGGAGGTTTCTTGTTTGATTAAAAAGTGGGAAACTTCAATAAAGTCTTTTAGCATGATCAAACCGTTTGATATTTACAAGCATAGATCTGTTCGCTGTCATGTATTCTTTGATCACGCAAAAAGTCTCAGTGCTAGACAGGCAGGCAAAACCTGCTGAGACGCACCTTCAGATCCTCCACTATTTTTACAAGCTTAAAAAAAATCTAAAAGTTAATTTTCAAGGAGATTACCTTTTTTTTTTTATCCCCCCCACCCCCAAACGGAAGGCACGGTGGCCAGTCGGCCCAATGGAATAACAGATTTTTTTTTTAATTGCCCTTTAATTTTCTTTTCTGATTGCAATCATTTTCTGTGTGCTCTTTCTGAGGTTATATATATTTTTAGTTGTGATGGTTGGGGCTGAGTGCCATACCAGCAGCATTTCATTCAGGGTTAAATGGAGTTATGTGAAGGCCAGTAAGGAGCCAGAAACCAGTTAAAGCTTGTGCTAATGTACAGACCAGAGCCAGCTGATTTACAAGTAGAAAATAATTTAACACCACATATTTTATGAGTGCTGAAAGCTACTGTTTAAATAACACCAGGACTTCTCCTACATAATTTTCTTTTTATGTGCTCACAGCCATAAAAATGTTCTGTTTGGTTAGAGTCTTATAGTCCCCATTTTATCTTAAAAGTGACTTACCCCATGTGTTTCTTTATTTAGCTGTTTGGAAAGTTTGACTATAATTTAGGCACCCGATGTTGAGTTATACAAAAGTGAAGCAAAACACTCTTATTCAACTGCAAAGAAATCCAGAAGTCTTTTTTGCACAATTATCGCTCAAACTATTGTGTTTTTGCAAACTGATACTTTCTAGGAGGCTCATTCCCAGTGAGAACTACTCTCCTGGAGAGTTTAACAAAGCTAGCAGCTACATCAATTAAAAGCAACTAAAATGTCTGTTATGGGTATGTGAAGAATATTAAGCTGCCATTAAGTCATTTACTGCTCACCTTAACACTCTCTGCAAGATTGTGGTTTAAAAAGGCAATATATGGGGTGAAAAACTGTAGTTTGATGCTGCCACAGCACTCTGGAATTACATATTTTCTCACATTTTTCTCCCGGTGCAACTAGGAAAAAGAACAGGGCAGAGAGAGAGAGATTAGCCTTTGCGTCCCTGCCTTGCAATAGGATCTGTGAGCACACATTTCCCCAAATGCTACAGGGGACTGGAGGATCCATATCAGTGGGGTCTATTAAAGAACTGGGCTGTGACACTCCTTGTTTTGAAATACGAGATTTGATCTAAAAATACCATTGGATTTTAGCTGCAGCAATGAGGTTATACTGGGAAGACAAGGGAAATGAATTTAAAGGCTAATGCGGGCACCTCTGGAGAGAAAAACGGATATTTTCTGTGTTTATTATTGTCTTATTGTGCAGTATGCTGGGCTCTGTTCTCCAAGGCCGATCCACGGCCAAACCCATCCACAGGAGCACCAGCAAGTACCCAAAGCCAGATGTGAACCCCACCTGGGCAGCGACAGGTTCACCACAAAAGCCTGGGTGCTTCCTAGGTGGTTTTCCAGAAACTATTTTTAAAAACTTCATAAACTGTGTTTATGTGGTGTGACAATCATTAGAGAGCCTGGCGTGGTGGGATAATTTTTCAATTCAAATGAGCCAGAGTTTTCAGGGCTTTGCAAAAATGCCCTCTCGCATGGGCATGCCCGAGTTGTGTCCGTGCCCTGTAAGGGAAGAGTCAGACACTGAATTATTTAACACATTTGAGGACAGGAATTGAAAATAAATAGATTGCTTTACTTTTTTTAAAAAAAATCCTTCTTTATCTGTTTCAATAGAATATGTCTAAAAGAGTCTGACTCACTCTGAGTGTGTTATGGTTATGCCTCATGCTGTCCCTCATTTCTAATTTATTGCCCGAAGTTGTTTAACATGCTTTAATTTTCACCTTCACACATTCAGTGGTGGAAGTGATTTGAGAAGAAAACCTGTGTTTTTCTAGTTTAAAAAATATGTATTTTTGATTAAAGAAACAGGGAATTTCATCAAAGCGTTACTCTTCAGGTCATCAGTAAATCACATGGAACTTTTCCTACCTTAGGTGCCTGAGCAGAGGCTGCTGCTCACAAAGGTTGCAGAAGAGATCAGCTCCTCATTGCACACTGAAGTAAGATGAGAACACTGTTTTTGCCTTGTGTAATCAATTTTTACTATTGTAATATCTCTGCTGGTTTCTACTTTTAATAGTTGAATGTGCCCACATTCCTCAGGGGGTGTTTAATTATTATTAGTAGTAGTAGTAGTAATATTTTAACTGCTTTTCTGTTTCTGATATTTTGATATGAAATGTGAAGAGATTTTGATGAGAACATGAACCTTAATGGGCAACTGGTTTTTCAGCCTTATTTCTATGTTCAGGTTTTTATTTACCCCAAGGTATTCATCTCACTTGTGCCAATTTTCACAAAATCAACATCTGATTGTCACAGAGCTGGAGTCTGTAAAAACTGAGCCTTCTGCTCCAGCAGAAGAAGATAACTCAGAGAATTTCAAAAAACCTATTATTTTTTTCATGCATTTAAGAGATGACTTTTTCGTCTGTATTTCCAGACTAAAAAGAGTTTAGAGTTTATAGCTACGAGCTGCAAAGTTTCTATCCCCTTTTTTGAGATGATGAGGGCAAACTTTTGAAATAATTTGTCCTTTTAAAGTTGAAATAACTTAGTAGAGTGTGTGCAGTCCTTAAAACAAGCCATTCCTTTAAAATTTCCATATCAAAGTCCCACTGATCCCGATACAAATGTTCACTCAACATGAACACCACCAGTATAATAACTTTTTTTAATTAAAGCTTTCTTGCTGAAGAAATGGCAAAAATCATCAAAATGCTCCTGACAGAGGTTACGCCTTTCATCACTGGGGTGTTTTTTTTATGTCCAAAATATTTATTAATCAGTATAAAACATTTGGTCATAAACCTCACCCAGAGATGGGACTCGGTTCAGGTTGTTGCTGTGTCTCCAGAAGATAAAGGTGGAGAATATCTGCTTCAGGCTCCAATACTCTATAAAAGCATTGTTTAAAAAGATGTTAACTACTTAGCCATGGTTTTAAGGTAGCAAGGTTATTTCATTCAAAGCAGTAGAATATTTATGGTAAAAGTAAGCTTTATAACAAAGAAAAAGTTCTGAAAATACATAGGTCACCTTTCCTACAGATTGAATAAACACCAAAGAATACAAAATGATGAATTGCATCACGAAAAACAAAACCCCTCTCTGATTAAAAATATGTTAATAATGTAATATAATTTTAAAGTTTATTTATAGATTTTTAGAATATTTCTGAAGTTAAATATTTCAACAATAACACAATCTACCCCTCAGTGCCTGCAAATTGCTGGAGCTTCACAGAAGCCATTAGAGCAGTGCTGATTTACAGCAGTTTAACGTCTTGTCTCCTAAATCTGCTATACAAAGATTTGTTGCCTGATCTAATGTTTTTAAAAAGACTGAAGTTTTTGCTCCAGGTGGAACATTTCCTGCCATATCCTACTGACAGAGCGCTTTTGCAGAAAGCTTCATCAAAGTTATAATTTGAGTATTGTGGACCAGCTATACGCTATAAAATGGAAATTATGCCTTCAGTATTTAAGGAAGACTTTCTTCACACTTAATCCAATTCAACACCTTCTTTGATGTGTATGTAAACAGCGATTTTTAAAGAAACTTCCAAATATTTGAACTCCCTTTCTATTTCGTTCTGCTTCGGAACAGCCAGTTTAGGCTGAGGTGGCCTGTTCAGTGTGGACACTGAGCTCACCTCACACACGAAACCTACAATCAGCTGGCTCTGTTTAAAATCTGAGAGCAGGAAAATGTTTCTTATTGTGCATAAAACTAAGATATGTACATATCAAACTGTTTCCATTCCCCTCCTGTTTGGCTTCTGTTAAATCTGTTGTTTTTTCAGTAGGTAGATTTGGCTCAAAGTATGTTTAAAAAACCACATGTTACTATGTCACATAAAAGGAAGACAGCTACTGGGATTCTGTGCAGCTATTTCAAAGTCTAGCTAATTCTCACCTTATTTTAATCATATATTTTTTCCCCAAAAATTTTAAAATATTTTACCTCTCTCTAGTATCCTCTTTTTATCATTCAACATAAAAAACCCATGAAAGCAACTAATAAAACTGATTATCGAGGAGAAAGTGGCTGACCATTATAAAAAGATCAAAATAAATAAAGTAAGGTGGCAACAGGGAGTAACTTTGGGGTTTTTTTCCTTTGTATTTTGTAATAGAGGAAACTTTTGTGCTTTCTGTAACAGCAACTTGTAAATTATTTCAGGCAGATATGTTAGAATGTCTCTTTCAAATTTAAGTGCTGTCTTGTGCTTTGATATGCCCTCCAAATTGATCACAATCATGCTGTAAAAGAGTTCCTGAGTAACCTGGCTGGGTTTTTTTACTGAGCATCAAGTCGTCCAGTGCCGAGCTTGGTGTGGGCATTCAGCCACTGTGGTTGGTGTGGTTTGTGCTGAGAAAACACTACGAGATGGTAGCAGTGAGATATCTGTCCCTCAGAAGGAAAGCCTTTCTTTAAACTGTGATTTGCACATTTACACTTTTGCAATCTCTCTTTGAATTTCACACACTGCAGAACTGCCAGAGAAATTTGGTGTCTGTTGCTTTATGCATCAGTGTTAAGACATGGGCCAAATGCACCCCAGGATCAGTCCAGTCTTATGCTGATGTAACCTGGTGCGTGCTGTAGTGGACCACATCTGATACATACTCTCCCCAGCCCCATGGCATTTATTTTTGGGGCAAATACTCACATTGTTTCACTATCACTTTATTGAAGCAGATACTGACTGAGATGCGAACTTAAAATTTATGAGGACCTTTGTGAAGTCAAACTCACCTTGGGTTCAGTAAGAAGTGCTCAATTGAAAAAAAAAAAAAGGATTCATGCTTATTATCATCTGTGAGTTAGCAGATTAGGTAAAATGGTATAATATATATGATGTGACATGACATCACATGCTTGGAGTCCCATCTATCCAGATATTTATGTAGCTGTCCTCAGCTGGACCCCTTGGTTCCCTCCAAGAAATGAGCATCTCAAAACCTATATGGGAAACCGAGGAAATGTGTCCTGACTTCAGACCCTGTCTTTTCTCCCTTATCTATCTCACCCTAGTCTGATGGAGTCAGAGATGTATCCAAAGGCATGATCTTGCCTTTTATCAGTGCCACAGAAGTGTAAAGGTCATTTCTAAGGAAGGAGGACCAGATCTTTGCCCAGAGCAAGTAGCTTTAGTCTGTTGACTTGGGATAGAGCTGTCACATTTGACCTGGGGAGACCAGGGTTCTCCAGTTCACAAGGACTGTTAATACATTTTTTTAAAAACAGTTCATTTCATTTTCATGCCAAATATACCAGAGAAAGAGCACGTCCCTGCTGACAGATTTTGTTTCAAATGTGGGTTGTGCTGCATGAGTGGAGGTCACTAAGTTCATTTTACTGAGGAACAAAAATGGATAAAGCAAGATCCTAAATGGTCAAGATCAATGCTTTATTTATTAAGATAAGCCCTAAAACAAGGTTATCCACTAACTAGTCATATTTTTTATTCATATTTGTCTTTGTGGTCTAACATTTGCTCATACTGTGATAGCTCCATCAAAATACAGTTTCTAGAAAATGCATCTTGCTTGTCACTGTTTCACTGACATAAAGAACAAGCATGTTAGAATTTTATAAGCAAAATATTAACTCG
This sequence comes from Ifrita kowaldi, assembly GCA_013398055.1. Lineage (NCBI taxonomy): Eukaryota > Metazoa > Chordata > Aves > Passeriformes > Cinclosomatidae > Ifrita > Ifrita kowaldi. Next base: position 33,084 of record VZRS01009924.1, on the reverse strand, counting down.
TATGGTGTCCCTAATACATATGAAGTTTACCAGAAATGAGAAGAGCCAGATTCATATTAAATGAAATACTATTAGTGGGTCTTACAGCGGGAGCAGTGAGGAATACCTTGTAATTATGGTGTACACATCCGAGTGCAGCATACTTTGTTCTGGAGGCTTAAGTAGGTAATTAGCATTCTGGTTACGGAGTTGTGAGTAATCTTAAATTGTGTTGGTCTCTGAAAATTGTCCTTACTTTTAGTGCTGGGTTGGATGCAGTTCCTTCTGGAGCAAGTCCCTTGGAATTCCCCACTGGGCAGGAGCACCTCTGCCACTGGCGGGTGCAGGTGGCAGTGGGAGACCAGCCAGGGGTGGGGAAGGGAGCGAGGAGAGAAAAGCTCTTGGGATGCTACTGGAGGCACAGAGTGGGTGTAAAACCAGCACTTACACCTTCTATTTGAGCGTGGAATTTCTGAGACTGGATGAGGACAAGGAAAGCCTTTAGTGAGGGAAGAGTGGGAAAGGTTAGGAAATAACTGCGAAGTGGAGTTGCTACACTCGGCGAGTTCCCCACAGCTGCGCCTGTGCCGGAGCAGCGCTGCAGTGGCGTCGATCGCTGCACGAGCGTTGATTAACAGCAGAACTGTGCTTAATGCAACACAGGTTAATACAGAGGCTTTCTGTAGGAGCGCCTCAACAAGGCTGTGTGAGAAAGAGTGGGAGAAAAGGAGAGACCAATTCACAAAGCTCATTTAAACTGAGCGAGAAGCTTTGGAAAACAAGAATGTCTTCGTGCCTTTAACCGTATTTACAGACCTGGCTGGTTTAATGGCATTCAGCAATAAATTCCATCGCCTTCGGGAGCAATTGATAAAGGTTCTGGTAACCGCCTGCTCCGATCTACTTTGGGGAATGTTAATAAACCAGTACCCAAGGACTCCTAGGTGTATGCCGTGGAATAGAGGGAGCTAAATGTCAGCTAATTAAGCAGAGCTGAGACCATGAAAGATCTTGTGAGTTAAAAGTTAAATATTAATATCGGTTTCAAACTTTATGAAAAGCTGGCTTAGTGGCAGGGAAGCAGAAGGGATATATATGCAGCGTGTTCATGACATTTTCTATTTCTAGTTAACCTCGCAGCCACATTGAAAACTAGCTGAAGTTTTCTTAAAGCAAATTCTGGAAGAGCAGCCAATAAGGAATTACAACAACCCTTGAGGTGACACAGACATTAATGAAGGAAGAAAGAGAAAGATTTCAATATGGCAGTGTTTCTTAAATGGTAGGGAAAAAAAAGAAAAAAAATTCTTCCTTGTCATATTAAATGTGACATGAGCAAAAGGTGAGAGTTCAGAAAGCCTTGGTGCTTGGCAGGGCTGTATTTATCTGGCTGCACGTGTTGATCAATTCTGAGAATTCCTGAGGCTGGGGCCGAGCTCCAGCCAGCACCAGCCTTACAAAAGCACAGGAGCAGTGCCTGGCTGCCACGGTTATCAGGGCCAAACACACCAAATACAAGGTCAGCACCAGCCATTTGCTGTTGATGGGAACTGAGGGCTGGGATGTAATTTTCAGCATGACACTGGTGCTCGTAAAGAGTGGGAGAGAGAAGGTTGGGCACCGTGAAAAGTGTGTCACACAGCCTACCTTGCCCAGGTTACCCTGAGCTGATCTGTTTTGTGTTTGAGTTTCATTACGACTGTTGTTCATTAGGGATGGCTCTCAGCCCTGGTCAGGATCAGGATCCCCCGTGCTCTGCCTTGCTCGAGCAGCAGAGTTAATTCACCCAGCACTCGTATCCCTGTCATCACACACCAGCTGATGCAGAATCACCGCTCCTTCATTAACACACGTTGAGAGTGGGCAGACCTTAAACACCTTTGCCTTGCCATGGCCAAGTCTTAACCGCATGGCCATCTCTTCTGGCCTCCACGGGGATGGTAAATTAGTAGAAAGTATTCTTTGGGGACACAAAAGATTAATTAAAGCCTGTTTACTGATACCAAAGGAGATGGAGACTTGTCTCAACTTCTTTCCCCATGTAACCTATATCATGATGACTAAGTATTCACTTTTTCACTGCATTTAGCTGAGTTAGAAGTTTTCTGGGCTGTGCTCAGCTATGTTGGCCAAAAACAGGGCAGTGCGGTTGTGTTCCCAGCCCACGCTCTGCCCATTGCAAGCACACGAAGTGAACTGCAAAATAGAGTCCATTTCATCCAGCTAGACACTCCTGACTCTTCCAGAAGAAGAAGAAGAATCAGTGTCATTTCTCATCTGTGAAATTCATGATTGATGGATGCAAAGAGAGCACCCCAGCACCTTGCATGAGCCTCTGGGTGCCTTGTGCTTGTATGGGTGAGGGAGGGGAGGAGCCAGGAATGTGCTTCCTTGTGTGGCTTTGGTTATCAATATACTTCATGTATATCCTTCCCTCCTAATTTCCCGATTGCCAGTGAGTTTCAGAATATAAAACTGAACTGTCTAGGTCTGGTTGATTTTATGGTTTCAGACACCTTCCGTCCTTCCAGTCCTCTGTGCCTAATCCCAGTGCAGGCAGTGGTGCCAGCCCTCTGCCTCCAGTCTGTGATGCTGCCTTTCCTAAAGAAGCTTTCCATGCATAATTAAACCCCAACACCCACCTGGTACTTTAGCACTCACCTGGAATGGGCTTTGACTCTGTGTTTCCCAGAGCCTTCCTGGCCATGTCTTACCTGCCTGGAAGCAGAGGGATTTGTGGTCACCTGGTGATGGCACAGCCTGGAAGGATGCCTGAATCCCAGGGATTGTGTTAATATGTGAGGTTGGTTTTCTCAGGGTAATTTTGCTTTGAGTTTCAAAGACTTAACCTTACATGACCAGGTAAGACCATAAAAGGAATTTCAAGATGCTTGGTGTTTCCTGAGGCTGAGTCAGGTTTCATATGGCCTTTGACTGTGCTCTTCCTCAGGGCAGCCTGAACACTCCAGAGTGCTTTACCAGGGGGAGTAGCTATCTTTCAAGCTTGAAACAAGGGTGAGCAATCAGCTGGTGGTGCTGAGCACAGCCAGGACATTTCAAGGCAGCACGTGGAAGGATGACAGCTGAGGTCATTCTGGGCTGAGCCACTTGTATTGGGGACACTTGAGGGCAGGGAGAACACTTGGAAAGACATGAACTAGGGCTGTGAGGCTTTCTGGTGTGATAGCATAGCATAGTGCACAGGGAATTTCCATTTCCCAAAATGAGTGACCCTCACATATTCACCATGTTTGTGCTTCTCCTGTACAGTCAATGCTTAAGTTCTCAGGAAACCCTCCTGTCTGCTATGTCCCAGATTCAAAAGAGGGATGGATGTCAATCTATCTGCCTGCAGCCCTTTCCCACACAGAACCTCTAAGGAATAGGAAAGTGGTATTTTCTCTCCATGATAAGAGGAGTCTTTTTAGATTAAGACTGCTTCTCCTCAGTGAGGATTTTGTCACTCTGGATCATTCTGGCCAGAACTGCTGCACTGTGGAGGATTCTAAAAGTGCTGGAGGAGAGCCTTGGAGTGCCCACATATGGATTAAGAGAGCACTGCTCTCTCCTCAGTGGGAGGCAGAGTCTGAAACACCAGATAGACACGAGCAGTGTAGGCATGAGCAGTCACTCACCTCAGACTGACTTTGCAAAGTCTGTGTGGTGGGAGATGTTCCTCCATCCTCCTGTCCAATCTGCTTGTTTGATTCCACCTATTTTCCTTCTCTGAATAGTAAGGATGGAGCTCATGTTTTTTATTACATATTGGTACAAAATTTGATATCATGGGCTGACTAATTTCAGGGGGCTCCTGAAATAATGCAGTCATGGAAATACCAAAGATTATCAGAACTTCTGGCTGTTTCTCTTTGGGAAGGGTCTTCCATCTCTCTTCAAAAGCTTGTAAACAACCCTGGATACATCCAGGAAAGCCCTGCTCTCATGAAACTGAATGAGCAGCTCCTCGATTCATTTGAAGATGATGATAAAAAGACAAAACACAAATAGCTGAGGTCACCCATCTGATCTTTCACCTTTTTGTGCAGATGAAAACACAGATTCTTAACTTTTGAGCCCTTCAAACGATTTCCTGATGCGCTTCAGCAACGGCAACAAGACTTAAGCTGCCACAGTTCAAGGGAAGTCTGCTTGAAAGCCTCTTTTACACTTCACGGCTTTGGGGTTTAGTTCTATGTGACAACAGTTTGTAATAAAATATTAGTTTACCTTGACTGGAAGCTGATATGTCATGGCTGCGTTCAGGAAGGCAGGCAGGTTCCACTTCCTTATCAGGGGTCTCAGCAGTAAGTTGGTGTCTGCATGGACAAGGCTGCACCTGCCCCATGGAGATCAAGAGCTTCTCTTCACTGTGCAAGAAATTAGAAAGGGTGGCTTCTAAGCACATGAAACACACAGGGAGAATTATCACAGAATCATAGAATGGATTGGGTTGGAAGGGACCTTAGAGATCATCCAGTTCCAACCCCCCTGCCATGGGCAGGGACACCTTCCACTAGACCAGGTTGTTCAGAGCCACATCCAAGCTGGATTGTTGTCCAGACACTTGCAGTTGCCACGAGCTATAAGGAAGGAGTTATTGTATAATCTCAGGGTTGACCTGTCCTTCTGATCATTTATTTACTGGGTGACTCAAGGAAGAAAAGCATGTAGCTGAAGTTTGTGGTACCTTGGATACAGCCAGAGCTTTGCATACAGCAATATGGGCTGGAGCCACCAGGGGTGTTCTTCAAATTCATGTGGTGAATTACCATTTACAGCAATGCTTTCAGGCTTCTTAGACTCTGTATAAGCCACAGGTTTGTATGGAAGGTCCTGTTTGGATAATCCTTATGGGAACATCTCCAGAAGATATCCAGAACACTCTTCAGGTAGTGTGTACTCTCTTCCAGTTCCACAGACTGAGGAGGAGGGAGGAGCTGAGGCGTGCGTTGTGACATAGCACTTGCCTAAAAGTTTTAAGTGCTTCGTTCTCTTCTTGATGAGACTTATTTAATACCAGAAAAATTTCAGGGGTTTGACTGAACTTACTCTTGATGCTCCCAAAGGAGAAATGAACCCAACATCTTGTCATGATTACAAGGAAGAGTTTTCCTCATTGACTAATTGTCCAAATAATATTTCTGGCTACAACTGTTTCTTCCACAAGAGTGTTACTCTTTGCCATGCTTTAAATTTTGCTTCCATAAATTTGGATAGCAGAAATTAATCAACCTCAGTGGGACGCAGGGACTTCATTTAAAACACACCTCAAAAAATCTAAGCTTTTCCGTTTCAAAAGACTTTTTCATTGTTCTCTACTACCTGAAGGAAGTTCTGAGAGGTGCTTCAGACAGAATACAGGAGTTATCTTAGACTTTTTAAGAAGTGATTAATGGGTGATTCTTGGAAAAGCTGGTTTGTCTAGAAACACATAAAGAGCTGAGCTCTCCATGTAAAAATTCATTAACAAATCAAGGCAACTCATCTAATGTTTTGAGTTTTTCTTGCACAAGTTAAAAACAAATCAGCAGATTTTTTTTCACTGCGTGGACATTGTCCATATCAACAGGAACATCTTTCTATTTGTCTGCAAGTTTCCAGACCTAGGAACAGTATTTTCATCACCAGGTACCATTTCTAGCAGCTCTTGCTCAGGATCACGTCTTGGATGATGAATGAATTATACCTAGAATACACAGGTTAGGTTTTCTCTCTTTAGTGTATTTTCCATCTTCTTCCTCCTACCGAGTGGAAAGATCTGAAAAAATCGTAGTTTTGTGAAGGAAGGCACAAAGCTCTGCTCCAGAATTGCATGGTTCCAAGCTTCCTGATGGACACAATCCTTCAGAAATCAGTAAGAGTGGGATTTTTTTAAATTAAGTTCTGCTATTTGTGCTTCTGAGGCCTTGAATCACGACGCCCATCTCAACATCTGGGTCTTCTTCTGTAGCAAACCCAAGACTGCTCAGACCAGAAGAAGCTTGTCCATGGAGACGTTTGTAGCTTCAGAAGACATGGGTCCTTCCACAAAGAAGAGCTGTGAATTGAATGGTGTCAGATAGGTGTGTCTGACAATGGAAGCACCCACCTTTTAACATTACACAGCCCATTCAGTACTCCAAGGTTCACGGATGTCCAAAGGGCTCAAGTTTGGTCCCTACCTTCTCTACAAATGAAGACTCTGTGCCACTGTCCCTTCTTAGTCAGTCGTGTCCTTCTGAGTGCTTGTGTCTTCTCCAGAGCAGGCTCCAAAATCCCAGGAAGGAGAAAAGAGGGAAAGCCTAGGGAGGAGCCAGGCTGTGGAAAAGAAGAGAAATGCTGGGGCAGAGTCAGGAAAGCTGAATAAAATCTAAGGAGTGAGGGAACAGGAGAAAAAAGACAAGAGAGAGAAAAGGTCTAGTGTGGATCAGGAGATAGAGCAGGACTGCACAAGGCACAAGGGGTGCCAGGAACTGGAAGGAGGAAAACCAAAACAAGTTGAGTCCAGGAGCAGAGAGGAGAGTCCAGGAGCAGAGAGGAGATTTACATGTACCAGGCATAATTAAGTACTGTTGTTGATGGTTTTTTCAAGAATGAACTTTTAGAGGAATTTTAAATAAAAACAAATGAACAAATGAGCAAAGTTTTTCAAAACTAAGAAAGTGTTGAGCATCCATCCTCCAAACAACCATAAGAGTAGTGCAAGTGGTGCTGTAGCCACTGCTGTGGGATGCAGAAAACATTGGGCTGCACTTCTTTGCCCCTCAAAGGTGAGAAAAGTTATTTACAAAATCAAACAAAAACCAATATCCCTGAAGGAAATCAAATAGAAGTTAAGTTTAAACCAACTTACAGGGAGAGAACAGGAAAAACTCAGTTTATTGTAAAAGGTAAGGCCAAAATGCAAACTCAAACAGGGATAGCAGATGTCTGTTTTACATCAGCCTGTGATGGAGCTCGTGGTGAATGTGCAGACCGTGAGCGATGCCTTGGCAGTGTTGTGTGCTGTGTCAAGTTGCTGCAACATTCAGACCTCACCCCAAAGGTGACGGGCTCCAAAATGGAGAGCCCTCTACAAAGACTCCAGCTGGCCCCAAAATAGCCTGGCTGAAGAAGTGGATGAACTTCTGGGGAGCCTAGATTTGGCTACTTCCTTCTGTGGGAGGAAGCTGAGCACACAGGTGTGTGTAAAGCCTTCTTGCTGCCTATGCTCAACCATCCCCACACTGTTTTATACATTGGAGGTACATTTAGGAGGCATCCCAAGCATGGTCCAGAAAAGGATGGCTTTTATGCTGACCCATTTTCCCAGCACACCTCCCATGAGCCCCAGTTATCAAGGAGCAGCTCCAGGCATCCCCAGCATGGCATCCCACATGAGGGGAGGATCTTTAGTGCTGGGGATTAGAGCTCCCTCCTTTCTTAAGGCTTGTACCAATGTTTCTGAGGAGATAAGGAAGCCCTGAGTCCTGCCAGAAGTGGGACAGGAAGAGCAGGTGGGAGGTGGGAGATGGGAGGAGAGCCAGCTCTGGAGGGAGCCAGGAGCTTTGTGGGGACACAGGTGACAATGCACTTCTCCCTTGGGGTCCATCTGGTTTTACACATGCTGCCGACTCTCCACCTGCAAGGCTGGGGAGAGGAAGGCCTTCACCCTCCTCTTCATTCGAAGACCACCATGGTCTGATGGTGCTGCTTGAAGAACAGCAAATTTTCCTGTAAAATTTTCCAAATTTTCCCAGTACCATGGATTGCTTTACAGCCCCCACCTGGCCTGCTGGGTCCTCCCCTCTGGAGGGGCTTCTCCTCTCCTCCCAGCGACACCCAGCGCAGCAGTTTCCTGGAGTCTTTGATGTGATGGCTGCAAGAAACCCACTGTCAGTCACACACTGCGTGCATGCACTGCAGGTCTAGAGGTCTCATACTTATTCATTCTTGCCACAGCTCCAAGTCTTCATTTTCTTGCCCCGGGAAATGCGCTTAATTATTTATTTGTATTGGGCCCAGGCTTGTAGTACTTGGGTGCACACTACAAAGCCGCGTGCGAAGAACTGTTGCTGGCTGCCAGGGCCCATCAGGCCCCGCTCACCCCAGGCCCCTGACAAGAGAACTATCCCCATCGACTGCACATTAAGACACACATTAAGAAAAAAGAAAGGTGAGGTTCTCCGTGCTTGTAGCACTGTTGAAAGTAATGGAGCTGACATGCCCGGAAAAGTTAGAGCCTTCAGCAGAGATACCCCCTGGGACCTGGCTGGGGCTGGGGCAGGAGAAAGAGGCTGGCTTTGTTGTGGGTTCTGCCATCCCCAGCAGCCTCACTGGCCATGTCTAGGCATCGAAGTGCCACCACCATCAGCTGGTGCCGGGGGTAAGAGGTGTTACTGGGCACTGGGACAGCATAAAAGTTAGTTAAAACTGGTGCTTTTGGAACATCATTTAATGCTGTTTTCCTTTTAGCTGTAGGAGTTCATCTCAGCAAGCCTGAAATTTCAGTGTCCCTGCTCTAGGCTCAGTGCTCTGGTTGGTGTCTGCCTTTATCAGTATCTGCAAAAATGCCCCCTCCTCTGACCGTGGGATACCTGAGAGTTTGTCAGATGACTTCTCTCATGGCATGCTCCTGGTGGCATCACCATGAAGTCAGGTCCTGTCTGGAGCAGGTCAGATCTGCACTCCAGCTGGCTGGGCCTGGTAGGGCAGGACAGGATGCACCAGGGGTGGTCAGAGTCCAGGTAACACCTAAGAGGAGCCTGTATTCAAGCTGTGATTTTGAGTCAGACAAAAAGCACGGGTTCCCCCAGGTGCGCAAGATGTTTGGGTAGGTGTCCCTCACCCTGGAGCTGCTCACTGTTGGTTCACCTTGGGAGATGGCTGGAATTGCATGTCTGAGTGAAAAGCTCTCAGTACTGGCAGAGAATCACACCCCCAAACATTGAAATATTCCTGCAAAAACCTTGTGTCGAGGGAGGTTGGCACAAGGGCTCTCTCTCCACACAGCATGGCCAGGACTGGATTGCCATTGATCCAAGTGGTGGGAACACCCAGCTAGCCCCTCACACATTCACCCACCCAAAGGAGACCCCAACCCTGCTCTGCCCAAGCCACACTCGTCACTGGGCTCTCCCCAAGCAGCCCCCCATGCTCACGCTCCTCACTGCTGCTCCTGCCAGCCAGAGTCCTACACCACAGGGATTGCAGGAGGAACCTCAGGAGATGTCTACTTTTCATCCTAATTTTGATAGTGATATTTTGCTCAGTCTTACAGCATGAGGAAAAACTGCTCCTTCCTTCCAGCCCCCTGCAGCTACCTTGCTAGGGGACATGTGTTTTCAGGTCTCTGCTCAAGTATCAGTGCAGGAAATCAGCGGTGCTGGACCACAGCAAGGCTTTGCTCCACCATGAAGTGGAGCTGGGTTTGAGCAGCAGGATTTATTAATCCTTTGCCAGTGATCTAAAAAGCAGTTGGATGGCGCTGGAATTATGGCATGGGTCTGGGAGTCCAGGAAGCTCTTTGCACTGCCTGGCTCTGACACTAACTTCTTACATGACCTCAGGCATGTCACTTTGCTGATTCCTACCTTGATCTCCCCATCTGGCAAGTGGAGATAATTCCATCCTGCCCCATACGGCTGTTGGGAAGATAAGTTCGTCATCATTTTCCGAGGTACTGCGATGCTATGGGAGATGGATAATGAGACAGACAGAAAGATAGCTAGATAAATCAATCTCTTCTCATTCAAGTGAAAGCAGGCACTGCAGGTGCAGCGTTTGAGATTAATCATCAGAAAAATTAGTTCCCTCAGTATCTTTTCAGGAGGAAGAAACAGCCGTAGGGCCCAGTCCTGAGGAGAGTTATGCACATGAGTAACCTTAACTTGAATTCAAAGGCAGTGCACAAGTAAAACTACTCATGTGAGTGAGTATGTGCTCCACTTCAATTTCTGAAAACGCCTAAATAAATGATGGGTCCCAACTGAAACACGTCCCTAAGTCACTGGCATGCTTTTAAATATTTCCCTCAGACATTTATTTCTGCCCTTTATTAGCCAGGTCCTTTATTAGCAGCTGACTTCCTGAGAAGCGGTGGGTTACAGCTTTCTCTGCAAATACAGTGAAACAAAAATAAGCACAAATATGTCGCTCATGGGCCCTACACATGTTGTGACTTTATATATGCTAGGTCTGTGTCATTAATTCAAACTGACCTGTTACTCTTCCGAGAGCATATATCCTTGCCCTATGTGAAACTCTATCAAACATATTTATGTTCTTTTTTTGCTCTTTGTCATATCAGAAAAGGGGAACATTACAGGCGGCCAAGTGTTATCTGAAGTTCTCTACCACTATGTGCTATAGGAATCACCTTTTTTTTTTCTCCCGACCGGAACATGAAGCCCTTTAACAGACCAGACTGGAGTCAGAAACTGAATAGGGTTATATATTCAGTTGCCATAGCTGCCATATGGTGCCAACATTGAATGAAATAAAATAAGAGTCCTGGAGGACTGGGAATCAATATTGGGGCAGCCTGCACAGCAACGCTCACTCCGGGAAAAAAAAAGCCCAGCTCCAGCAGAAGACGGCAAAAAACCCAACCCCAAATGGCCAAAAATCTGCTGCGGAGGCAGAGGCGAAGTGTCCCTGAAGGGGAAGCCAAAGCAGCGCCATGTGGGGATGTGACTGCGCCCAGGAGGCGCGGGAGAGCCAACCGAGGCCGTGCGGGCAGCGGAGAGGGGAAAACTCATCCGAGCGTGGAGTGGCGAGGAGTCGGAACAATTGTCAGGACAAGAGGAAACGCGCTCAGCCCGGCTCGGCCGCGCCGGTCCCGGGTGCACAATCAACCATCCAGGGTCCGCTGGCATCAAAGGCAGCTCAAAGGGAACCGGGGGAGAAGGCTCGGCAGAGAGAAAGAGCGAGGAACTAAACCCAAGTAGATGTAAACAAATAGGACAGGACTGTAAGGCACCAAATGTGGGCTCAGGGGCGGGGGGAAGATACGGCAAACCTTCTGGGTTACCGTGCATGCTGTGAAAAGGGTGGCCGGGAACGTGGTATTTTACAGATGTGAGAACAAAAGATTTTTGGTGGTAATAGTAGATGATGGGGGGA
>VZRS01009924.1:10345-22000 GCA_013398055.1 Ifrita kowaldi | reverse complement strand
AAGAAAAAAAAAAAAAAAAAAGAGAGAGAGGGAAAAAAAGAAAGAAAGAAAAAATGAAGAGGGAAAAAGAGAGAGAAAGAAAGGAGAGGAAAAAGTCACGCATCCCCAACTCTGTCTAAAATTTCTTATAGTTCAGCATTCACAGGGAGTTACAAGATGCTCGCTAGGCTGAGCACATTTCAGAGCATCCTCATATCAATATTTCTTCCACTTTTAGTTAACAGAGCCCTCCCATTCTAATTAAAATAGCTTCATGAGGACTGAGAGTTGATTCCAGAAACTCGAGCTATCAACATTGGCAGGTTTATATATATAGAAAAAAAAAAATTAAGCTACCAGGAAACCAGCACCCAGGAGTGCCAATATTATCAGGAAAATTAGAAGGGCTTTGAAATCGCTCCCAAGTGTCTTGAGGAACTTTGAGCAGCATCTGCTGCCTGCAGAAAGCAGGTCTAGGGGAGTAAAAGGCTGCAGAGATTTACCCCTGCACAGGATCTGGCCCTGGTTTCAGCTGTATTCAGGTGAAATGTATGAAATGTGCCAAAACATCAATTTTGACCTTGCAGCTGCAGTTGCTGGAAAACAATTTTAAAAAATGGACGCTGAAGCTAACAAAAGGAGCAGCATCCTCTGGTCCTTCTGGAAGTGGATTTAATTCCAGAAAGAAGGCAAAGGACAGGAAAAAGCCTTCCTGGATGTAAATCTTTAGGCAGGTATTTTTATATACCAATGAGGGAGAAATCTGGTGGATCTAAAAGGTTGGTATGTGCTGTGCATACTGTATTTAACAAAAGTCTGCAGAGGAGAAGGAGGAGGAGGAGGGAAAAGAGGAGGAGGAGGAGGAGGAATACTGTACAGCCACCAGCGCGAGGGGAAGCAGGGGGACTCCTGCAAGAAACCATAATTAAGCTGCAAGCGACTCCTGCTCCTCTCAAAATGAAGAACAGAGAGAACAAGAAGCGGCCAATGTGGCTTCATAAGGGACTGTGCAAAGATCTGAGGCTTTAATTTTTTTAATTAAAAAAAAAAAAAGGAAAAAAAGCTGTAGTCAAAATTAGAAAGCAAGAGGGGACGGGGAAAGGAATCAAACAAGCATACTCGAATTCAGTTAGGGAGTATAGGGGAAATAATAAGGGTAAGGGAGTGGGGGCAGAATTTAAAGCTAACCAAAGAACTTTAAAAGGGTTTTAAAACGTATATCAAAGGGAAAAGACATTCTAGAGAGACAGCAGGCCCATTAATTAATTAGAAGGGGATTAAATTAAGGGTGAATCAAAAAATGGCTGGACTGATGAACTTTAAAAAAAAAAATTATTCTTAATACGAATAAAATTAATTGAGGCAATTTTTGTAGGAAGGTCAGAAAACTTAGTAAAATAAATAAGCAAGCCAAGGTAAAAAGAGTGGGAAAACATATAGCAAATTATCTGTTCAATTTTTTCCTGGTTTTTGGTCATGGGTTGCCTCTGAGGGTATTACAGCTTTCTGAGATGTCAGTTATTAAATACTCCTGCATGGTGTTTTCTGAAAATTATTTGTGAGGCACATGTTGATGCCAAGCTGTTCACTATGAGCATTTACTCCTCCAACCTGAGGCCAAGTGGGTTCATCTGAGTGGACAGAAAGGTCAGAATCTGTGTTGGTCTTCCCTGAGCCGGGTGGTGGAAGCCTCCCCATCAGGAACCAGCTTTCCCACTGCCAGCCTTCTCCAGCACCACATCACCACATTTTCTTTCCTCAAGTATTCTTAAATATTACTTTAAAATGGCTTTTCCGAAGTAATCCCACAACAAACCTGTTTACCCAAATATCTACAGGATCTGAAATGGAATTTCTTAAGGACAAGCAGAAGAAAAAAAGCAATTCAGTCTGGTTCTACAAAATGTGGCCTTATATATAAACTCCCTAACCTGGATTTCTTCACCACTAAGGGAATTAACAAATTTCATAAAGTACTGCCACTTTATTTGCTTTTCTTAATGAAAAGCTGAAGAGCTGTAGGAAAGTTAGGAAGAAAATGTTATGATGCCGGAAGAAAGCTGGTCCTGTTTTTCTAGAAAAGATGACAGATCTACTGTGCCAATTCAAGTAAAGGAACAAACATTATAAAGCAAGCATCAGTTTGAGCTTGTCTATATAGGGAGTTTAGCCAAAATAAGCTACTCTGTCACCACCCACTACCCTGCACCCCCGGAAAACAAAAAATAAAGAGTCACACTAAGAAATAGCTGCTCTGGAGCACCTTCCCACGTGGGCAACGCTCCCAAATAATGAGGCCTTCTTTCCAAATAATCATCATCTTTTCTGAGTGGAGATTTCCAGAAACAAATGCTGTTCTGCTTTAGATCAGATTATCCAAATAATGTCTTTTGGATGTTGGGAATGATTTTATTTCACTGTAGATATTCCAGATATTTTTATACAGGTAGATAAATCCTTGCAGCCAAATCTGAAGATGTTGGGAGCCAAAGTGCATCTTTCCATTGACTTTGTTGAGATTATGAACTTAGAGGTTAACAGAGAAAAGAAAGAGCATGGATTTACATAAAGCAAATTTTGACCACCAAACACTGAGTTCCTTTTTACAGAAACAGAAAATTTGTGAATTCAGGCCTGATGCTCAAAATACGTGGGATTATTCATGTGAGCGCAGTTCAGGACTGCTCAGTTGGGTCCTTGGATTTTAATAAAACAGTCACTGCTGTCACCCAGCATCTCACTCCCAAGATTAATTCAGATTGACATGGCTTCGAACATCTCGCAGCAGAAAGAACAGGGGAATGGCCACGAGCTGATCTGGGGCAGCCTCTCGTGGCATGTCAACAGGGCAAAACCCTAATGCAGGCCCTGGCCACGCAGGTGAGGATGTGTGGATGCACTTGGCAGCCTGTGATGGGTTTGCTGCGCCAGTGACATTCGCTGCATCCTTTGCCCCACGTCACCTGTCCCTCCCTCACCATAACCCCACTGCAGAAACCTGCTGCACATCAAATATGAAGGGTGCTCTCCCTATTAGCAAACTAATGAGTGTTCCAACATGTGCTCCATCCCATGCCTGAGCACTGTTGACTCCTAAAGGTTATAAGCACGTGCTGAAATGAGCTTATTTACCAAGGGTTTCACTGATCTAAAGGAAGAAGTGAAGGTTTTGTGGATGTAATATGCAAACTGAACTAAGCTGGGTGGGTTTGAAAATCCCAAGCAAAAAAAAATAAGTAAAGGACTCTGAGAAGGCAGGGAAAATGAGTGGAGAATAAAATGAGATTCAACATAGAAAATAGAAGTTACGACATTTGTGGAAAAATAATCTAAACCGCAGATATTCAATCAGTGATAAAAACCCGAGAAGCCATAATGCTGCAAGAGATCTAGAGATGATAGTGTGGAGTAAATTAGACAGGAGTTTGCCTTGAGATATGGCAGCAAAAAAAGGCCAATTTGATTTGGGGCTGAAGACATCACAGCACAAGGAGGTAATAGTCCGTCTGCATATGGCTCTGGTGCGGTAGCGCCTGCAGTATTTAATTATGGGCACCATATTACCTGAAAGATAGTGACAGATTGAAAATTATTCAGAGGAGAGCAATAAAAATAGTTCAGAGGCTGGCAGGATTGAGTTATGAAAAGGCAGAATAATACAGACGCAGAGTCCACGCCAGAAGGTGCTTATCCCCACAAGCTGGAGTGTGTGGTGGCAAAGCTGGGTCTGTCTTTTACCGTTTCTTCCTTGTTTCAACACCAAATTGGGCATGATCATTGCCCACAACATCAGCATCTGGTGAAGGAGTGGGCATGCAGCAAAGTGGCTGCAGGAATTCATGGCTGCCAGACCCACTTGAAGTGTGCATGGAGAGACAGGAACAGAAAGGAGAAGAAAAAAGAAAGAATCAGATATTGGAGCTGAGGTTCATGTCACTGTCTCCTTTGAAGACCTGATTTTGGGGTGCTAAGTCAGGTGTCGATAAACACCCCAGGGCATGGGAGATTGAAACCCAGGTCATGGCTTGGTGGATAACCCTTGAGTGCAGCATCTACTCCAGCTCCAGCCCAGGGAAAGAGGGAGGCAGCAGAGCCACAAGCTCTGCACAACCAAACCTTTCTCTGTGTGTCTGATCAGCCTATGAGATACCATGGAGAGAGGGGTGGAAGCTCCTGGGTAGCAGGAAGTCAAAGAAAAAGATGGAAATGAGAATGGGAGTGGGAGAGGCACTGTGCAAACAGCAGGATAGAGGGATGGTCAGGGGAGGAAAGGCTGAGGATAGAGGGATGGAAAACAAGAACCTTTGCAGTTGTAGTACCAACACGACCAAAAATCTGGAAAATTAATGCTCTTGTGCCTGTTTGAATTTTCATATTTCTTTTTTTTCTTTTCTTTTTCTTTTTTTTTTTCAGTGATGTGCAAGTGCATTTGTCAAGACAGAAGAAAGTGGAGAAAGGGTGCTTCACAGAAGGTGGAGGACAGGAAGAGAAGCCAGGCCAGGGAGCCCAGGTCTATGGAAGAGTCTTTGGGAGTCGATACAAAGGTTTGCAGCAAGTAAGAGGAGCCTATTTTAACTATCTTTCTATTAAAAAAAGAATTTGCTGGGGAGAAATATTAAGTAAGAAAGGGCCATAATAAGAGATCTTTGTTACAGTGAGAGAACATCTGGTACAGAAATTTTGCAAATATTGGCAACATCAGGGACTGATAAGACAAAGTAATGGGGTGCAGCTCTGAACAGGGATTTTCTGCTACTGGGGCAAAGGGGGATGTTCCTTTCTAAACCCTTCCTATAAATCATCCTTGTCAACAGAAACAGTGAAAAGTGCAGTTTAAAGGTAGGAGCAGTGGGCAAATACCCTGTAAACAGGCACAAGCTCCCCTGTGCTGGTGAAGGACCCGACAGGTTTGAGTACCTTGAGGTGACCTGGCGGTGAGGTGGTGACACCTCACTTAAACACAGCGCACTCACTTCCACCTGTGGGTGTTTGTTCCAGCTCTTGCAGATCTGTGTTCTTTTTTACTGTGCAAGAGAAGTGTTTGGTTTAATACACAGGATACAGTCAGGGTCTGTTGGGCACACAGAGCCTGGCAAGCAACTTTTCTATCACATACAGTTTTATTCCATGTCTGAAAGTGCCATGACATCAGTGCTTGAGCACAGATTCACGCTGTGTCTTTAAGGTTTCCCTGGATTTGGGGCATGTAGATGCAGCTTTAAAAGCACTGTCATTTCCCGTGTTTGAAAGTGACTCTTTTTCTGAATAGTATTTCACTGGGGATTTTCTTTGAGAAGAGAACAGAGCTGGATGAAAAGAGTGCAGATTTACACACTTCTTCTCAAGTTGAGCTACTGTGCAAATGTGCTCCATTCACATCCCCCTCCTTTTTTTTATCTCATAAATTTAAAACACATTTAAGGTTTGTGCAGGTTTCCAGCAGCCTTGATAAAGACAAAGGCGTTTGTCCCTGTAACAGGAAAACTGGTGACAATATAGGGCAAGAGGCTGAGCCTGCACTGCTGGATCTGCAACCAGCTGCTGCATCCCCCAAAATGAGCCCCACCAAACCTGGTCCCTGGCTAAGGAGAGCTTCTTCTAGCTTTCGATATCTTACCCAGTGCCAGTTTAATAGAAAATACAGATTCAGTGGAAGAACCAGGATCCTTTCTCCCAAGGATCTCCTGTCCTAAGCTGTTGGCTGTGATCTCATGGGCATCCCTCCCACTGAGGCCTTGCACTCCTGCTCCAGACATCCACAAAGTGTGGTGCTCATTGCAACTACCTATAGAAAAATAGAATTTATTGATTTAGCTTGGGAGAAACTTCTGAGATCCTTGAGTCCAACCATTACCCCAGTACCACCAAGTCCACCACTAAACCATGTCCCAAAATGCCACATCTACATGTCTTATAAATACCTCCAAGGATGATGACTCCACCACTGNTAGTTTACAATAGAAAAAACAAGATTTCACTCCTTTTTGCTGCAAAACCCCAGGTGTGGAGGGGCTTTCAGTGCTGCAGGCCTTGCAAGGGGACTCACACTCATGGTGCTGTTTCAAATGGGTGTCTGAGAAAGTTCCCTTCTGAGCAAATAAATTTTACCATAGTAACAAAAAGTTGAATTTTCCCTGCAGGAGAAAGGCAGTATCGACCAATATCCAATATCTCCTCATGAAGTGACCTTGGGGATACAGTAGACTTCAGTGCTGAGGACCAAGAGATTTANTGACTCCACCACTGTCCTGGACAGCCTGCGCAATGCTTGACAATCCTTTCAGTGAAGAAATTTTTCCTAATATCCAACCCAAACTTTCCCTGCCATAACTTGAGACTGTTTCTCCTTGTCCTATCACTTGTTATTTGGGACTAGAAACTGACTCCCAGCTGGCTAANTCATTTGGCTGCTGGGCTCTGGGGAACATGTACTGGAGATGAGACTGGCAAGGGTTGCAGGGAGGGGAAAAAAAAGTAGCTTTCTGTTTTTGCAGAAGGTAATCATTCAGTTTTCCTATTTAAAAGCTAGATATATATATATATAGATATATATAGATATATATAGATATATATATATATATACACACATAAACGTATATATTAAACTAGGGACTGACCTGAGAGCTGAAATGTCAATTATTTGTGGGGAGAATGCCAAAAGAAAAGTGGTTTTACTGATGTTTAAAACAGAAAAATGGGCTATTTCAAACAAAATTACAACATGCCCTCGGTCTGAAAATCCCAACCTGACCTGACATTTCTGCAATGAAGTAAAATTGTTTTATTTCTGTGGTGGCAAACATGCAGTGCTGCAGAGTTGGGTGCACATGGACCTTCTGTGTCCCATGCCCGAGGCAGGTCCTGTACCTGTAGCACCCCCCACTGCTCCTCTAACCCAGCCTCAAAAACCTCCAGTGCCAGATTTTTTGCAGTACTCTCAGGTAACCTCTCCCAGTGCTTAACNCCCAGCTCCCTCAGCCACTCCTCATCAGACTTGTGCTCCAGACCCTTCACCAGCTTCATTGCCCACAAGCAGGGAGGATGGGAGTGCTTCTGGCAGGACACAGGACTCCATGCAAACCCAGGTGTGGGAGTGAGCAGGATCACAGGAAAGAGGGAAGAAAGAACATGGCAGCTACTGTCTGTAGGGTCAGGCTAAACCTGTGAGTTTCATTCCAGATTTCTTATACTTTCTTATTGATATCTGTGCTTAATGCCTTTGTGGTGTACATTAATAAAAACATTGGTTGTCCATGTCTGATTTACATGTGTTTACAAAATCCCAAAAAAAGAAANTTTTGCAGAAGGTAATCATTCAGTTTTCCTATTTAAAAGCTAGATATATATATATATAGATATATATAGATATATATAGATATATATATATATATACACACATAAACGTATATATTAAACTAGGGACTGACCTGAGAGCTGAAATGTCAATTATTTGTGGGGAGAATGCCAAAAGAAAAGTGGTTTTACTGATGTTTAAAACAGAAAAATGGGCTATTTCAAACAAAATTACAACATGCCCTCGGTCTGAAAATCCCAACCTGACCTGACATTTCTGCAATGAAGTAAAATTGTTTTATTTCTGTGGTGGCAAACATGCAGTGCTGCAGAGTTGGGTGCACATGGACCTTCTGTGTCCCATGCCCGAGGCAGGTCCTGTACCTGTAGCACCCCCCACTGCTCCTCTAACCCAGCCTCAAAAACCTCCAGAGCCAGATTTTTTGCAGTACTCTCAGGTAACCTCTCCCAGTGCTTAACTCTCTTTATAGTTTGACATTTTAGCTACTATCTAACCTACATTTTTTTTTTCTGCAAATTAAGCTGATTATTTCTCGTTCTACCCCCAGTGGATCTGGAGAACAACTGATGGTGTTTTTCTCTGCAACAACCTTTTACATCCTGGAAAACCATTACCCATCCTCTCTTTCCTAAATTAAACAAACCCAGTTTCATCAGTCTTTTCTCACAGGTCAAGTTTTCTAAACTTTTTCATTGTTCTTGCTCTTCGTTCAACTTTTTCAATCCTTTTAAAAGACTGGCATCCAAAATCAGACACAGTCCTTGAAATCCAGCTGCTGCTCAGTCTGATATTAACACATTGCAGGGAGGGATGTATCCCGGGTTTTCTGTATTTTTCCAGTTTTTTTCCCATTGTTGCCTATTCAGTTCGTGGTTCAGCACAAGCCCCAGGTCCTTTTCTAGAATATCCCATTTCAGTAATGAAACTCTGAGGGATTTTAAATGCATTTCTCGGTCGTGATACCACTGAGGTTTGTGAAACGAAGTTGAAATGAAGGTGGAAAAGCTCTACCTGGTGCAACACAAAGGAATGTATGTAATCTTTTTCATTTCAGTAAACTCGCTTTTAAAACGTCTAGGTTTTAGCATCAAAGACCTAATCCTCTTCAGAAATATATATTACAACATAATAAGTATTCTTTAGGGCTTTGGAAATCATCCCTTAATAAAGTCATAGCACAACTTGTAATGTTACAGCCGATGTCAGATGTTAAGAACTCTGCAGTATAAATTAACATACAAAATCTCAGCGTACAGATCAGGTTTTCCAGGTACGTGGAAGGGCTTGCTATGGTTAATTTGAAATACAGCTGATGCTGTTCATGCACTCATACCCTCTTGGCTTGTTAAAACTGGGCAATTTCTTTTTTAAAAAAGGAGTATATTTAATATTTCACACTTTGCACTTCACTGCTTGTGAACAATTTCTCTCCAAACTTCCTCCACATACATTTTTATAATAAAAATCGTAGTATACAAGTACATTTTCCTCTTGCACTGTGTGTTAAAATCAATTCAGAACAATCCTTTAAGGCACTTCAGATTTGTTCAAGGCTTTTTCTTGTGTTCACTGATTTTAATTTTGAAAATACTTGTACTCCAAGATTCTACACTATTAAAATAAAGTTAACATGGTTTTTTTAATGAATCTAGCAATTGTAATAAGGACGAAAATCCTGTTCAGGTCAGATATTTTATATTGCCTTTGTGTAATGATAAATTCAGCCACAAAATTAAAAGTGAATCATATCTGTTTTATTACTGTGTCTTCTTTTTCATTTATTAGTATAATTATTTTCCAGGTTTTCAGTAACCCTAAAAGGATTTTGACTACTTATAGCTTTACCTTATTAGATGTATTCAACCGATAAAAAATATTTGAGGGGGAAAAAATACATAAAAAGATGAGATTTATAGACTCAATAAATAATTGTAAGGGCTCTGCTTTTGGTTAAACTGTACAGGATTTCCCTTTAAAGGAAAAAATAAAAGTTGCTATTTTTCAAGTTTTAGGATGCCAAAAATAAAAAAGGCACTGACTAGCAATCCCTTTTCAAACTGTGAGATGAGAGCAAGAGAGGAGAGAGATTTTCTTGCCTCCACGGGGTCCTT
This sequence comes from Ifrita kowaldi, assembly GCA_013398055.1. Classification (NCBI taxonomy): domain Eukaryota; kingdom Metazoa; phylum Chordata; class Aves; order Passeriformes; family Cinclosomatidae; genus Ifrita; species Ifrita kowaldi. The sequence goes on along the minus strand of VZRS01009924.1, from coordinate 12,595 downwards.
AGGGGCTGCGTGGAGCCAGGGGCAGCACCACCTGCAGCACCCAGCCCTGGGTGGCTTTGGCCCTCTCACACAAAGTCTCCCTTCTCCCAGACCCTTCTTGGACATATGCACAAATGCACCTGTGATAGAGATCTCACACAGGAAACAATCAGTGTGTCTTCTTAAAATGTTTCCATCCAATTTGGAATTATTGCCCATCTTTTTTCAAGGAAACACACCCCCTTTACACTACCCAACTGGTGAATATCACATATTGGCACAACCTGAGATACATTTTATTTTTTCTCTAGCAGAGAATAAACATCAAAAAATGGTCCATCTCCTTTCAAATGTATTTCTCCTTCTTTTTAATGATATTTTTTAAATTCACAGAGGCAAGAAACAAACACCAAGGAGACAGTACAACTTCAGTAGCTCTGTAGACACAATGATATTTTCACAAAGCATTTTATAATTACTGTAACAGAGGCATGTCTATCATGATCGGAGTGTATCAGCTCTTGTGAATCCTACAAATGTGGCTGGTAAGATGCAAGTAGGAGCTTTCCAAGTAATGGAGGTAATTTATGCACCCTTATTATGGAAACATTTTCGAGCCATTGTTTGATTTGGGTGTAGTTTGCTTATTTAAGCATAGAATGTCACTCTGTCATTTCACACTTCTCCACCATCCTCTCTGTTGATTACACGTTGTCTGAGACACATGAAACAATTAGTTATTGATAGAGTTTAAGGTTTATGCATAGGGAAAAAACAGGAAAATTTACACATTAGGGAACATTGCTGTCTCAGCCAAAAAAAGAAGGCTGCAAAATCGTATACGAATATTCATCCTGGAAATATTATACCTGGGAATCTAGTGAGTATTTAGAGCAAATACAAGGAGAAGGACAGCCTTATATCTCTGCTAGCAGTGTAAATAGAGAGTACCAGTGCTCACTCTGTGCTAGAGACCGTGGTCATCCTGAAAAAGTGGGCATGCAAGGGGGTTTTGTTTGATGGGGATAAGTGCTCATCCTGGAGAAAAAAAAGGGACAGGCAGAAACCTGCTCAGCTGAGCCAGTTGTGTGGAGGTTTTCTCATATTTAGGATTGCACACAGGGTGAAAAGAGATTGGAAAACTGAAGACTGGGTACAAAGGGCATTAGTTCTGTTGGCAAGCCAAGAGGTGGCCCAGGCTGATGTGGCAACTCCACAGGAAGGTGACTCTCGGCAGGATGAACCCTGAGGATGGAGGACACAAACCCCTCTGCCTCCCCAGCCCTGTGGCCTCTCTCCATCCCCGTTGTCATGCGTTGGCCTTTCCGTCCCTTGCACAGCCACGGTGGCTGGTCCCCGCCCTGGGGAGCTGGCACACAAGCGACACCGTGCCAGCAATGACGACGGCGTAAGTGCTTGGCTTCCCATCTGCCAGCCCTGCAAACCTCCCAGGGATAGAAGACGCAAGCTCAAGTCTACCCTGCTTCTATTACCTGCCTGCGTTTTTAGGCTGCTCCAATTTGCCAGCATCACGCTAAGTGGGTACCACACAGATCACAAAATTAGGGAGGCACAGGTGAGTGCACAGCATCCCTAGCAGATTCCTTCCCAGGACCGACTAGCCAGCAGTATGAAGAAATTTGGTCCAAGGGAGAGGTCCAAGGGAGCATTGGCTGGGAGATAGAGAGTAGGATGCAGCCCCTCTGCGTTTGCAGTATCACCTTCCTCTTTCCCCAGGCGACGTGATCAGATATAACTATAATTATAGGTATGTTGTCATCTGAGCTGTTTGTCAAGAGAGTTATGTGTTAACTATGAATTGCCTGGACTGCAGCAATTTCAGGCAAGCCTGAATCCTGCTTGCAGTTATCGCTCTTACATATGAGCGGTATTTTTAGCATTTATGATTACAAAAATCTCATGTTTGAGCAAGATCTGAGATAAGATTTTAAGACCCTATTTGTTTAATAGTCTCCCTGGGATGTATTACCGCCTGCAAAAGCGTGTGGGATGAGGTTATGAGAAGTGGTCTCCCCGATCAGGAGATGCTCTGGTTTCTGAGTGCAGAGCTGTGAACCGAGGCACAGCTATTGCCAGGCAGACGATCATTGATGTCACTATTTAATAAAGTGACAGTTGTCCTTCACATGGGACGAATCCTGCACCTACTGACGTGTGGAAGGTAACTCCCTTGACTGGAGCACAGCAAGGAGATGCCCCTGGGGAGCAGTTAATGCCTGTGGGGACCTGAGTGTCCCCTCCAAATCCCAA
>VZRS01009924.1:2845-5345 GCA_013398055.1 Ifrita kowaldi | reverse complement strand
GGGGAAGCCCCGGGGACACGCGGGGAGTGGGTCTGTCCCTCCGCTCCCGTCGGTTCCCACGCACGGCCCCGCAGTGACGCGGGTCAGCCCGGCGCCTGTGTGCGTGAGACTTGCTTCTTTTTTGCCTTTTTTTTTTTTTTTTAGACTTTAAAATGTGTCAAACGCCAAAATTAAGTTTCTTTCCAGGTCGAGGAGACGGTGGGGCGAGAGGAAGTGAGGATGGCAGGCGTGGGCAGGCAGGGCCGGGCAGCGGGCAGCGGGCAGGGCCGGGCAGCGGGCGGGGACAGGGATGGCCAGGGGAGGGCACTGGGCAGGGGAGGGCCGTAGGCGAGGGGCCGCCGTCGGGCTCCGGGCGTAGCTGTCGGTGGAGATGCCGGCTCCGTCGTCTCTTCCTGCCTGGGCTCATCCAGGCCACTTATTCCCGATGCTGGGGCCAGGCTTTGGCAGGCAGCTTTGCCTGAGTTTGTCAGGGGTTCCAAAATACGCGACAGAGCAGACTGAGGACGGGCTAGTGCTGGTTTTAGCTGCAAGGCTGGTCTCGGTGTGTGTGAGGGGGCATGGATTCTCCTCCCTAGCGCTGCACAGCCCAGACCTGCCCCGTCTCCAGCTCCACAGAATTCAGCTGGCAGGGACCGTCCCAGCTTTCTGTACAGAAACCCGGGATTACCTTACGCTTCCCGAACGTGTCCGCGTTTCTGCCGGAGCCACGGAGCATCCCCCGAGCTGTCACAGCTCAAACTTCTCCCCCTACACATGCCACCATCTCCAGCTACTGCTCCCGGGCCCGTCCCGGGTTGCCTCGGCTCCATCCCTGCGGGAAGTTGGCACAAATCCTGCCCGAGTACCCAGGTCCGGCCCCTGCCTGTGGGTGCCAGCTTCCACTCTGCTTGTTTGTTTGTTTGTTTGTTTTAAGACGACGCAAATTTGTTTATAAAATTGACTCGTGGCCCTTTGAAACAAATTGTTATTAACCTTCCCCTTCTGAGCGTTTCATAATCACAGATGTTAGTTTGGAGATGATATCCAAACATCCCAGGGGTACTTTTGATAGCTGCATGGGCGGGGATTGAATGTGGCGGTCGGATATTAAATCAGCGGGATACAGAATTACTTTTTTTTCCGCAAACCCGAGCTAGCTAGATAGTTTCCCCCTCTAACTCCGATATGCATTTCACAATCAATGGCGCGGACATATGCATGTATAGTGCCTGGGTGTGGGTTCGTACATCGCGTGTGCCATATCCTGCGTTAACAGGGAACGGAGGGACACCTTCACTAAACCTCAGAGCTCAGATGCTCATTGAACGGAGTTACGGGGAAAATACGCTTAATTAATTACACGGAGGGGCTGGTTGGCGCCGGGCAAGTGCAGATGTATTTTTGTTCAGCCCTGAAATACTTTCCTGGGCTGGCTGTTCTGTTCGGTTAGTTAGTTTGGTTTTCTCCTTTTTAAATTTTTTTTTATTGGACTCTGCTGCTCTGGCTGGAGGGGAAAGAGTCTGCCCCACTAGATGGGGGAGGGAAATCTCAGGGAGAGCTGCCTGCCAGGATAAAAACGCTGCCAGCCCTGGGACTCCAGGGCCAGTCCTGCCTCTGCCCTTGCCCCGGCGCAGCCGGATTTTGGGGGGGGCTGAGGCTCGGCTTCGGGGCTGTTGTGGGCTGGGGCTGGGGTTTTGTCTTTTCCAAAACAAAAAGGCTGCTTCAGGAAGAGGTCGTTGCTTTGTTAAAATTGCAAAAGGAGCTTGTGCGGCAGCTCCTTCTCTTAAAATAATTTAAAATTTTAAATTATCGAGGGCTAATTCAGCTGTGCCGTCCTTCCCGAGCCAGCGGGGAGCCGCTGCCCGGGCGTGGGAGCGCGTTCTGGCCGGCGCACGGGAAGCAGCAGCCGCTCAAAGGTTGGCGAAGGCAGCAGCGGAGCGAGTCCCTCCGAACCTGCGCCTCTTCCCCAGGAAGTGCTCCCCAAAATATCGGAGGCAGGTGAGAAGTACAGCCCATGTGAGGCATTCTCTGCTCCCACTGAAGGCACGGCTTACCAATGGCAAATATTTGGTGTTCTGCTCTGGATAAAATCCAAGCAGCAGCGAGATATTGTCTGTCCTTGCTCCACCGACTAGACTAGCTTGGAGAAGTTTCACTACTTCTTTTTTTTAATCTAAAACTACGTATTCCTGCTGGCGTTACACATCTGTTTTCTGTTCCCAGCATTTTTTACAGGCTGAGTGAGGACAGGTGGAAACTCCACTTCTGCCTGCACTCTTAGGAGCAGGGCCAAATTTTCCCTCACTGCAGGTTTAGTGACTTCCTAAAAAAATACGAATAATATCTCCGTGGACTTATCCACCCTCGTGTAACACACCCACGGTGCCGTTTTGTACCGCCGGACAACGGGAGCTATTTTTCAAACCAGATTTAAAACTCTTCTTTACTGCCCACTGCCATCGGTTTTCTCCCAAGGGATTATAAATCACCTGCCTCCATTAGTGGAGGTGACCAAAAAAAA
>VZRS01009923.1:102793-115065 GCA_013398055.1 Ifrita kowaldi | reverse complement strand
TATATATATATACACATATATGCTCAGAGCAAAAAGTTAAACCCTTACCAAAAAACCCCCCCTGCATTATCTAGAAAAGAAAGTGTCCCGTATTTCAGCTATAAATGTTAAAAATGCATGACAAAATTGCAGCAATAAAACTTTTGGCAATAAACCTGAACGCCATATAGATTAATGCACTTCTGTTGTACATTTTGTGGGGGGAAAGACAGTAGAAAAGTAAAATGTTTTAATATGAGAATGTATCTCTAGTTAAGGATGGTTAGGATTTTTCATTGCAAGCTTGTGGGAGTTTGTGGGGGTTGTGGTGTTTTTTGTTCTTTTTTTGTTTGTTTTCATGTTGGTTTCTTCTGTTGTTTTTTTCTCTCTCAGAGAGAACATTTGCAAACATTGGCAAGATCAAACTCAATAAAGGTTCAGACCTCACCAGAAAAAAAAGTTTATCACATAGTTAGTAGCTTTGTCAGTTTTAGTTTTCCTTGAATTAGGAATGTGGCATGTGACAGAAGCAAATTTTAAGGTAAGATGGGTTGCTTTTGCTATATAAATTCCATAAAGTGAGAGACTGTTTAACATCAACATCTGTAGTGAGGTACCAGTATAGATACTGAGGTTTAGCACTTGCTTTTCTTCACAAGGAAACAAGAGAAACAGAAAAAAATTTCAAAATTTAGAGATGTTGACTTTATTATCACTGAAATTCAGTCAGTCCCTCTGAGAAAAGAATTCCTGTGGGATAAATTTGGCCCCATTTTTGCTAATTTTTGATGAAGAGCAACGTGAAAAAAGAAATCTGCTGTATAATGCATTTCAGATTGATAATATAGTCCTTACTGAAATCAGGGATTTGTGAGTTTCCCATCCTCCATCCATTTTTCACTAAGGCTGGACCCTAAACCAGAGGCTAAACCAGTTTTTCATGGTGACCCTTGACTTTTGTGGTCATTGCCTTTGATTTATGGTTAGTTTCTCTGTCTAGGTGAGCTGAATTCATGGTGCTTGCCCTGACTGTTTGCTCTGCCTTATTTTCTTTACCAGTATCTCCTCACACACAGATATTTTCTACTTTAAAAGGTTTCAGGATTTTTAACAAATCGTAGGAATCTCCAGGTTACTTCCCTGACATGTTTGTATATATTTCATAGCAATTTTGAAAATTAAATGTGAATGCCAGTGATAACTATCTATTAAATTGCTTTTAGCTTAGAGGGCAAAAGAAAAGAATTATTTTCACCTAAAAAAAATTTAAATAAAAATGTAAATATTTTGTGTTTTCCCCTGTTGCTTCTTTTTGTGCCAAAGACCCAACAAATCACTGTGGCAGTTCAAAAGTTATAAGAGTAAAACTCTCGTTTTTAAAATGCTGTGAACATTGACCTAAGGACTCTGGAGCACAGAAGAAACAGCAATTTAAGTGCATTTTTCCCTGAAGAAGAAACAAAAATTGTTATGTCAAGCCTAGAGACAGACAGAGAAAGAGAATTTAGAGATAGGGCAACAATATATGTGCACTTTTCTGGTCCAAAATGGTTTAGTAGACATTATTAATGTGTCTGTCCAGTTCCTCCTGTCTACAGTTGGGATAAGCTTAAGGTCTAAGATTTGTTTCTAGTTACCAGGGCACTGTATCTCTTCTGCAAATTCTTAACATAAAACTCCTGCAAGTCTCCAAACTGCCCAGTGAATGTGCAGGATCCAGCACTAGGTATTGATTTTGCTGGTCAAATCTACAATGCCTGCCAATAAACGGCAACAAAATGAACTGTATGTCATTATGGGGAGAGATAAGGGGGGAAAAAGGAGAATTGTGGACTTTATTACAGAACCTGCTAAGCACCCATCCAGCATTTCTGGCTGGTGGAACAATAATAGCTATTTTCAGCCCTTCATTGGAAACTAAATTCGAGTATGGAGTGGTGAGCTTAATCTCAGCTCAGTTTTCATTTAATCTTTGGAGTCAAGCAATAAGCACACCAATCGGTTTAAATTTGAATCTCTGTACTATCTGACTGAAAATAATTCATCATAAAAGAGACTTTTGTACTAGAGAAAAGGCTTCAAAACTTTCTAGAAATTGCAGGAACCAAAGAGCTCATAGGCAGCAATTTTTATGCCCTCAAGGGGAACAAATGACAGCAGTCACTTTCCACTGAATCAAGCAGATATTTATAGGAGGGTAATTTTTTTGTGCTTTTACTTTTTATATTCCAGTAATGCAGTGTTAATGGATGGCAGGTGGATGTCCAAACTAAATTTTTTCTCAGGTTTTTAATTAGGAGATACACCAGCAGGTTGCTGGGGCTGTGTCTTTCCTGGCTGGGCCACCCTTGGAATCCAGGGATGAAATGAGTTACTTGTCTCTGCTGGAGCTTGGAGGAGATGTTTGGATGATTGAGCCTGCACAAGAGCTGGCACAAGAGGCAGAAGTAGTGCCTTGGAGTATAATTCCATGGCATTTGCAGCCTGCCTTGAGAATCATGCTAGCTGTAATCAGGGAAGCTGTTGATTTTGTAAAGACACATTGCCGCGTTGTGTTTCAAGAAATAAAATTACCTGGCCATTAACAGAGCTGGTGCTGCCCCAGATTGCTCTGCAGACTGAAATCTGCATTGATTCTTAACAACATTTTGTTACCCAGTGGATTATGTAGTTACACATATTTGCATGATCTCTTTTTGGGGGAAAGAACTGCACTATATGTTAAAAATATTTTGGGCTTACACAGAAGTAAGAGGCAGTTTCAGCCTTTCACCAGGGTATTTCTGCATTGCATATTCATTATTTAACTTGCATACATTCTAAGTTATCTGGTTTAAACACAAAGATTCATTTTATCCTACACATAAGTGTGCCTCCTTTTTCTCCCTCTGGCAGAATGTTTGTTTCCTCCAGAGGAAATTCAGAAAACTGTGTATAATGTGTTTAGACAACCAAAGATCTTACTGTGACAAACTCTCTTGTATGAAAAACACATATGAAACACTGATTCTATAAGTGATTATCCATCTCAGTATTTGATACTGCGATATTTACTAAAGGAAGCTATCACAGAGACTAAAAGTAGAAAGTCATTTTCATTTACAAACGTTTTTTTTCCAGTACGTAGTATTATGATTTTTTAATAACAAAATCATGCCAGGGAAAATAATAATAATTCAAAAACTGCCTCAAATCAACTGATACAAAAATAAATGCAAGGAAATAAAGCAGTATATGCTAAACTTTAATTAAAATCAAAATGATATAAGAAGTTACATTACTGCTCAATTTTAAAAGAATGGTTGTTTTCTGAAAACACTGGCACGAAAATCTGGTCTTGCAAATTAGTTTCAACTCATGGCTGTGAATCTTATTTTCTATTTTCTGTAATGGATAGGGAATGCTACCATTTGGGGGTACTGGTTAAATGTAAAAAATAGCTTCTCCATTAGAAAAATTTTCTTTTTTGTTTCTTCATAATATTTCTTCTTCAGTACAATTCAATGCCACTTTATTAAAATACTGTGAAGCTAAAACTTTACCTTCTATTCCACATTTATATTGTAACTCAGAGTGTTTCTCAGTCTAAAGTTCATCTGAAATTTGTGAAAGTGTTAATAAAAGAGGGTAAATCACACAAGGAGCCTTAAACATTCCTGAAATTATTATTATTATTATGCCAAATATTTTTCAGAAATAATAATTCCAAATATCTTTTTCCAACGGCTATTGAATTGGAAGATAATAATTTTCTGAAGGGCAGTTTTATTAATGTGCTTTACATTAGAAAACTGTAGAATAGGTGGAATAAAAAGAAGAAATAAAGAGAAGAAATATTAAAGTTCTGGGGACTGCACTCTTATATGGAAAGCTAAGGTATCTTCTGATACTCAGCTTTAATGTACTGAAGTAGTGAACAGGGTATAAATTGAATTCCACATCCTATCCTGCAGTGCAGGTGAGAGGACTAGAAATAACTTTGGCAGTGAGAAATTAAGTTGGATGTTGTGGTTTCACCTCTAAACAAAGACAAATACAAAGACAAATAAACAAGTAATTCTGGTTTGGAAGGGAATACCTTGCCAAGTATTAAAGATTTTTTTCAGCACAGCAGGTCAGCAGAGCATGGGCCCCAAATGCTGAGCTGCAAGGGGGGGTGGGATGAGATGATGTCCCTGTGCCTGGGGAGCAGGAGGAGGATGGGTGCTCACCCTTGGCAGGCAGCACAGGAAATCCCATCTGCTCATCCAGCCTTCCCTGCTGCCAGCATCCCACGGAATTTATTCCCCTATCCCATCTCCACTGCAGGCACCGAGTCAGCAGCAGCTCACTGTACTAATTTAAGATCTGAAAAACCACCGGTAATCTTCTGGGATCTAATTAACAATTCACCTCTGAAGCCATCTCTGCAGGTACCACAGGTGGCTAAATGTTGCAAGAAGCAGACCCCACATACGGAGTTTGGTTATAAACAGGAAAATAATACCTGTTTTTTCTCCAAATATCTAACAGAGAACATGAGAGGAAACAGGATATTGATGCTGTAGTAGACTGGTCTTTGATCTGGCCTGATTCTTGTGTTCATTCAGCCTTCAGTGCACAAAAGGGAAATCATCACAATGGGCATAGCAGCTCCACGCTTCTTAGGATTTAAAGTGCAAAACATCAGTAACTTTTACTCTTTTAAATCCCTCTGACTTGTTTTTAGAAATCACTTGGTTTTTTGGGGTTTTTTTTTGGTGTAGTTAGCACCAGCTTTGATTACTGTAGGATCACAGAATCATGATCACAGAACTGTGTTGGAAAGGACCTTAAATCTCATCGAGTCCCGCCCGTTGACATGGGCAGAGACACCTCCCACTATTCCAGGGTGCTCCCCATCCAGCCTGGCCTTGGACATTTCCAGGGATCCAGGGGCAGCCACAACTGCTCTGGAAAACTGTGCCAGGGCCTCACCACTCTCTGAATAAAGAACCATTCCCGAATATCTATCTAAATTACCCTGTTTTAGTGTGAAGCTTACTGTTACTTGTTTAAGGCTGTTGGCAGCAGGTATGCGTGACATGTTTGCTTGCCGTTTATTTCCCTTGAAAATTTGGATCAATATACTGGGTTCTTATTTCAGACTTGAACTGGAAAAGAAATGCATTAAGAATGCATTTTATTTGCAAAGATGTCCTCAAAATCTTATCCACTTGGGTTTTGACAGTTATTATAGTGCACTAAGATGTTGGAACACTGAATGTTTTGAGAAATGCTGAAATTTTCCTTTCGGAGTAGCTTAAAAATTGAATGAGAGAATTGACCCTCTCCCCACTCATACCTATTGTTTATTTCTTCTGCTATGCCAGGTACACAGTATTTTAAATTGAAAACATTTTCACAGACCAACCTTTTATTCCTTATATTTTGCTGACATTAGGTGGCAAATGGTTAAAAAAGAAAAGCAAAACAGTAAACTAAAATAAAGACATAGACCTTAATACCTGTTCCAGCTAAAACACAGATAAGGGTAACATTATTTCTTCAGTGAAGACAGTTAAATGCAGATACAAAAGAAGGTCTAACTTGCAGGGCTCTGCTGTGAAGAGAGGTAACAGACGGTATCAGGTACGAGACTGAGTTGTTTGATTGATTGAGATGAGATAAGAAAACACAAATTTCACCACAGGCAGAAAGAATCTGTGGGCCAATTTTTTTAATGTGAGCACCTCATCTCATGGTATTTAATGCTTGGAAATGATGGGAATTAACTCAGATACCAAGAAATTCTCTAAATGGGTTCTAGCTTCCTTTTTTGCGTCTCAATTTTGTAACGTTTCACAGCAGGAATCTAAACAGGGATGGTTTCTGCTAATCTTGGCTTTTTCATTGAGTAGAAGCATAGTCCTTCAGTATTCTAGTTGAATTCAATACGGCTATTTGAGCAATCGAATAATACCCAGCATGAGTCAATGTGAGAGGTTCTGGCTTAAGAAAAAACAAGCTATAAACCATGGCAAATGATCTCATTAGAAATCAAACTCGAGTTGCTGTTCAACAGAATGGTTGTAAAAGCCAGAGGTAGAAAAAAAAAGAAGGGAGGAGGATTATTAAGGATTCTGAAAAGGAATTTTTCAAAAACAAGCAAGGAAAAATAAGTGACTCACAAATCATCATGCCACTGTTGCAGCAGATTTCTCTAAGAATTTGGCTACCAAGAATTTCAAAAGGCAGCCTGTATTTTGATTAGTATATGCTGCTAAGAACTTTGCATTTAAGTTTCCATTTGTTTGGAAAAAAATATATATGCTTCCCTCATTTTTTGAGGTAATTTCCATGTCCTGGTCACCAAGACAGGCATGGTCATTGAAGCCAGTTTTGCAGGTCAGAATTAGTCACTGGAAAATTATATATTTTCCCCAGAACATAGTTTATTTTATATCAGGACATACGCTGCCAAAGCTAGGGTACTGTGACATATAATCATCTAGAAGGAGGAAAACCATTATAAAAAATAGTAGTGCATAAAGGACAACAGCTGTCAACAAAGGTGCATTTACTGATAAATCAGCCAGCCTATTTTCAGAGCTATACCGAAGCATTAAAAAGTAATTTAGGCAGCCAGTGAACTGCTTTAAGTGCTGGAACAAATTATTTAGCATTCCAAGCCTCCAGAAAAACTTTGGACTTGATTCTCTGTGAAAAAAAAAAAAAAACCAAAACAAATAACAACCCCCCCACCACCAAAATTTAATAGTGTGAGCCAAACCCCACTAAATTAAATGGGAGATTTTTTAATTCATTTCAATGACCTCAATTTGAAAATAACCTTTTTGGTGAATTGTTTTTTTATTTTTATTTTTCAACACCACTACTCCCCCAGTAATTGAAAATGCCCCTCTTAAGGAAAGCTTTCAGCATTAATGAGGCAAGTGTGGATTGCTTTAAAAATACAGCCTGGGACTCAGTTAATTCTGTCATGTGAGATTACTGACCACTTGTGGGTTAAACCTATTTTATGATCATCTGTGCAAGAAGGATCAGGCCAAGAAACAGCAAACACGTTTTATGGAGTCACAGAATTGTTTGGGCTGCAAAGGACCTTAAAACTCATCCAGTTCCACCCCCTGCCATGGCCAGGGACACCTTCTGCTAGACCAGGTTGCTCATCTACCTTGCAGTATTTCATAAAACTGTGGTAGTGTGACACCATCTCAAAACATTTTGGGAGAAAAACACTTCAGCTGGCATTATGGAGAATTTTCCCATAGAAAAAGCACAATATTTCCAGCCACAATACACTAAGATAAGGAATTTGATCTCCAGTCTTTTCCAGTGTGTGTGGCAGGGACCACTTCATTTTACTGACAGGAAACTTCACCTTTTAAATCCCACCTCTAAAACACCACCTTCCACATGCAGCCAGCAGTACAAGGTGAGTAAGCAAAAAAAGTTGAATTATTTCCAGGATGCAAACTTTCTGTCATTGAAAAATGCGCTTGCAATAAAGCTGTTCCCAAGGAAGTCACCCTTGTGGGCTCATATGCAGAATCATTTAGCAGACACCCCACGGGTGTTTACCTGCACTGTGTGCCTGTGACAGTGACTTCAGCTGTGCACATTTTTCCCAGAACCAAGGCTGTCACAGCTTTGGAGACATAGGTCCTGATCTTATCCAAAGTCAGCATAATAATGGCAGCCCAGGCTTATGCTACACGTCACAGCCTGGCTTAACGAGGCCAAGGGCAATTCATCCTTGTTTTTCTACTTATTTTAAAACACCTCTCAGATAAGAAACATTTGATCTGTGCTTTATATGATCATTCCACTCCTGAATACTATGCTGGTCGGTGGACTTTTGCTTCGGCTGTTTCTTTACTTTCTTGTTTTCCTTTCTTTTCTTTTCTTTTCTTTTCTTTTCTTTTCTTTTCTTTTCTTTTCTTTTCTTTTCTTTCTTTCTTTTCTTTTCTTTCTTTCCTTCTTTCTTTCTTTCTTTCTTTCTTTCTTTCTTTCTTTCTTTCTTTCTTTCTTTCTTTCTTTCTTTCTTTCTTTCTCCTTCTTCCTTCCTTCCATTCTTCCTTCCATTCTTCCTTCCTTCCTTTTTTCCTTCCTTGATTCCTTCCTTCCTTCCTCCCTTTTTCTTTTTTTTTTCCCAGTAAAAAATCAAAATAATACCGAAACACAAACAGGAATCTCACATCAAACGCGCATTTTAGCAGACAGCCTTGCAAAAGTGCACTGAGGATAACAGCTTTTGCTGTTTGCTTCAGTGCTGCTTAGAGGCACATCATAAATTCTTGATTTCTGCCAAGCACAGAGAATTTTCCAGCAGCAGCTCACAAGAAATATGCCAAGGCCAGGGGCATTGCAGTACAAGGAAAATGAACATTTTAATAAAGAATAGGTTAGCCAATACTTCCATTGGTAGCTATAGTAAAATATGAGGAGTCATTTTGCTGGTAGGAATGCTGAAAGAAATTTCAATTTACTTTGTCTACTGTGTAAAAGCACTAAGGCAATGACATAGAACTATAATTTTTTTAAATGGCTAGTTTCTCATCCCTCGTAAACTCTGAATGTGTCCTAAAAAAGGACGTACACGTTCCTGCTGTGATGGGCAGCCTGCTCAGAGTGTAGAATCAGAGAATGACAGAAAGATTTGGGTTGGAAGGGACCTTAAAGCTCATCCAGCCCCACCCCATGCCATGACAGGGACACCTTCCACTGTCCCAGGGTGCCCCAAGACTCATCCAACCTGGCCTTGGGCACTTCCAGGGATCCAGGGGCAGCCACAGCTTCTCTGGGTACCCTGTGCCAGGGCCTCTCCAGCCACATTGTATGAAATATTCTCCTTAGATTGAGTCTAAACCTTTACTTTTAGTTTAAATCATGATCTCTGTTGCTGGTATTCCACAACATTTGATGATGATAATGATGACTACAACCCAAAAAAAGACAAGCTCTTTCCCAAATGCACTCGATACAGGATGTCCCAGTCTGGCAAATTAAAAAAAAACAAACAGGAGATGATTTGAACATGAACTGTAGAAACTTCAATGCAAACACCATGCATTGTTTAGATGTTCCTGCCCTAATCAACATCCTCCAGGCAGCCATTTCCCCCCAGATGGTGGTAGAAGATGTAAAAGTGTGTTATTTCTGGTGATGCCAGAGGAGGAGGATAAAAGAAAATGTGTTTTCATCTGCGATGAGATACCATTTATATTCAATGGACTTTAAAGACTTTATTATAATTGTTGGACCAGGCTGCCCAAGGCAGTGGTGGCCTTGGACAAGGTCACCCAGAGCAGGGAACACAGATTCCCATCCAGGTGGGTTTGGAAAGTTTCCAGCAGAGGAGACTCCACAGGCTCCATGGGCAGCTGTTCCAGGGCTCTGCCCCTCCATGGAGAGAAGTTCTTCCTCCTGCTGGGGTGGAACTTGTTGTGGTTTATTTTATGGCCACTGCTCCTCATCCTGTCACTGGCACCACGGGACAGAGCCTGGCACCATCCCCTTGGCTTTATTCCTCTTGGCGTTATTTCTCTTGTTCCAGCCAAGGCCCTTCCAGCTGAGGGAGCACTGGGATGGTCCTCAGAATGTCCCCTCGCTCATCAGACTGGAGATGCTAATTAACAGGGTCCTCAGGAAGGTGGCTTTAGAGGTCCATGCAGTCTGGGCTGGTTCAAGCACCAGCCAGGACTTGCCAGCCCACAGTTTCACTGAATTTTGGCCATCTTGGTCTTGATCTCAGCCAGCACAGCACCTTGTGGGTCATCTCCTTGAGCAAACTGGCCTCTGAGTTTGATACTGACAATGCTGCAAAAAGTTGGAGGGTCCAGGGTTTCTGAGAATGGGTGGACTTGGCTTCCACCTTTTTATCTCTAGGATTCCAGCAAGGGTCTTCTCTATCTAATCTCCTCCTCCTTCTCTCCCTTCTCCTCCTCCCCAGATTCATTTGCCTGCCCTTAGCTCTACTCTGACAGGCAGTCTGGCCGCAGGCACGAATGCCGATACTGTGGCAGGAGGTTGGAATGTCCAGGATGGGCTCGGCTTCCTGCCATCTTTGTCATTACGGTTTCAGCAGGGCTTTTCTCCACTAACTCTCCTCCTCTTTCTCCTCCTTGTGACTCCTGGCTGCCAGCACCTAGCCCTGATCCAATGCTAGGCCTTTGAGCACAACTTCGCTCTTTGTGTTGGTCACAGAGATCCTTTGGATGGAGGAACCATTCGGGATCTCCATCCGCTGCCCGAAAGAACACAGCAGGAGAGAAGGTAGTGGGAGCCGGGACCTGCTGCTGACATCTGCAGTCCCTGTGCCCCCAGGCCACGCTGAGGCTCGCCTGAAGTGCTGGAGAAGATCCAGCCATGTGAAATCAGGGAATCCTGCCAGTCCCATCCTATCCCTCCATGCTCTGCCTTTACCACCTTTGGTCAGCGACAAAGAAGAAGAATTTGGGGCTGTGGAATGGGCTCCTGCTGTGTAGAAAATCACAGAATCCTNATCCAATGCTAGGCCTTTGAGCACAACTTCGCTCTTTGTGTTGGTCACAGAGATCCTTTGGATGGAGGAACCATTCGGGATCTCCATCCGCTGCCCGAAAGAACACAGCAGGAGAGAAGGTAGTGGGAGCCGGGACCTGCTGCTGACATCTGCAGTCCCTGTGCCCCCAGGCCACGCTGAGGCTCGCCTGAAGTGCTGGAGAAGATCCAGCCATGTGAAATCAGGGAATCCTGCCAGTCCCATCCTATCCCTCCATGCTCTGCCTTTACCACCTTTGGTCAGCGACAAAGAAGAAGAATTTGGGGCTGTGGAATGGGCTCCTGCTGTGTAGAAAATCACAGAATCCTGAAGTGGTTTGTGTTGGAAGGGATCCTTGAAAGTCACCCATTTCAAATTTCTGCCATGGTCAGGCACAATTCCAACTAAACCAGATTGCTCAAGGCCCTGTCCAACTTGACCTTGAATGTTTGCAGGGATGGGGCATCTCCCACCCTTCTTAGAATCATGGAATGGTTTGGATTGGAAGGGACCTTTATTTGTCATCTAGTCCAGCATCCCTGCCACAGCTGGACATCTTCAACTAGATGAGATTTCTCCAACCTGCTTCCAACCAAGTGGCCTTAAACAATTCCAGTGATAGATTAACAGAGGGATTTTGGTTGGAAGGGAACTTTCAAGGTCATCTAATCCAACCCCTGGCAATCATCAGGGACTTTTCCAACTACACCATGTTGCTCTAAGCCCTATCCAGCCTGGCTAAATCTAGACATAATTCACATTTACTAGATATTGAAATTACAAACCTGACTGAAGACAAACCACCTTTTATTCTTCTTCTTTTTTTTAAGGTTTTCTCATCTCTCCTTGGCTGTCTACATGATAATGAGAAAAAAATTAGACCCTGGAGCAATGGAAAACAAAATGTGTCATGATTCCTGTTTCTGCAGGTCTTGTTTGCTCTGTGCACTGTTAAGCAACACCACATAAATCTGAAAAGTGGGCTGTAAATTAATTAGCCATCACGGCAAACCTGTAAGAGTCCTTTACAGCATGAAGTAAGAATGTTTTAATTGTATGCAATAAATACATCCACATCAGTAATTTATAGTAATCAGTTAACTTGATAGACTTTGTCATTTATGTTTATGAGGTGTATCATGTTGAGGGTAATGGTGAGTTTTCATCATGCTGGATTTTACATTGGAGAGGGGTTTGGTCATGTATGTGGTACCCCCTACTGATGTGGGGTTTTTCCTCCCTTTCCTTGTGTCTCATCTGGTCATCTAAACAGTGAGGCTCCTTGATGGGGTAGTAGTCATCATTCATAACACAATCAGAAAAAAATGACTCCAGCAGCAGCCCTCTGTAGCTTTGCACGTCACACGAGAGATATCTATTCAGGAAATTAAAGTTGAACCCACTGGGTGACGCATTAGGAACCTTATCTTCTCAGAGTGACTTTATCTCAGAGTCTCTGTGGAAATGCTGCAAGAATATTTTCACAGGAGCAGGGTCAGACTGTTGGAGAGAGATCGTTCAGACCATCAATACCCACGGAGCTTTCTCGGAGCTGTTGCACATGAAGCCGTACCAAACTCTGTGATGGAGAGCAATGCCTTGTTTTAATCTTCATTTCACACAGCAGAAGTTCCTGAAGTAGAGCCTGGTTTCTTGATATACAGGCCACGATAGACATTGCCTCAATGACTAAGGTAGGAACTCCCCAGCGAATAAAATCTTAATTTCTCCAAATTGGACATTTCTTTTCAGACTGGTGTTGATTTAAACTCATTTATCATTTTGCGAA
>VZRS01009923.1:0-95363 GCA_013398055.1 Ifrita kowaldi | reverse complement strand
TTACTGATTCAACAGAAGACTGTAGGAAAATTACCTGCCTTAAACATAATTTTCTCTTTCTGTGCAGGTGAAAACATCCAGAAAGGACACCTTTTTCACCAAAACTTTAACAGTTGTTTTAAAGATTTTAACAAATGTCGTGCAGTGGTAAAGACACAAGTGAAAATGGAGAGAGACAATTTACAAGAGCATGTAGTGACAGGACAAGGGGGAATGGTTTCAAACTGACAGAGAGAAGGTTAAGATCAGATATAACAAAGAAATTCTTCCCTTAGAGGGTGGGGAGGCCCTGGCACAGGGTGCCCAGAGCAGCTGTGGCTGCCCCTGGATCCCTGGCAGTGCCCAAGGCCAGGTTGGAGGGGACTTGGAGCAACCTGGGACAGTAGGGAAGGTGTCCCTACCCTTGGCAGGGTGCTGGAACAAGATGATTTTCCAACCCAGACCATTCTCTGATTCTATGAAAAATAACTATATTTTAACCTGGAAGGAAGATATTTATCGTATTAAAGAAAGAAAGAATGCCTTTCAAATTTTATTTCTTCTTTCCTGCTATATAACAGGGCCTATACCTGAAAACTTCACCTTTTCTGTCTTCTGCAATTCACAGAGTAGAAGTAAAGAAATTATAAAGCTAAATTATTTTATTTAAGAAACAAAATGAAAACAAATGATGAGAAAGNTTTTAACCTGGAAGGAAGATATTTATCGTATTAAAGAAAGAAAGAATGCCTTTCAAATTTTATTTCTTCTTTCCTGCTATATAACAGGGCCTATACCTGAAAACTTCACCTTTTCTGTCTTCTGCAATTCACAGAGTAGAAGTAAAGAAATTATAAAGCTAAATTATTTTATTTAAGAAACAAAATGAAAACAAATGATGAGAAAGTTATAGGGGCACCTTATTACTATAAATGGTACCCAGAAAACCTCATCTCAGACAAAATGATGTGCATCTGCTTATGATGCAATATAGAAGCATCGTTTTTATCAATCTTTAGCCTCACCTATTCGCTGTGCCCTGTTACAAGAGAATTTGTGGAATATAACCCCAGATTATGTAGCACTTGGGAATAAATGCCCTACTTTCCAGCTAAGTGCCTAGATGTCTTTGGAGAACTGTTACCTTTGTTTCCCAAACTGTTGAATACAGACAATAAGTAAAATAAAAAATAAATAAAATAAAATAAAATAAAATATCCCACAAAAAAACCAACCAAACAAGAAAAACAAGCCAGCTACCAAAAACCTCCTTTGATTTACCATATTTTTCCCTCATAATCACACAAGATTCAAGTAAACTCACTTCAGCAAAGACACATTTTCTCTATCAGTTCAACTGTCAAATGCTTAGTTTGATACTTAGGAATAGGGATCAATAAAGTCATATAATTCAGTAATTCATGTTAATTATCCCTCACTTATTCCATCACTTTGCACCAAAAGGTAATATTTATGTAGCTCAGATCAGCACAATCACCCATGGCTTACAATGATTTTCCTATTTTAGATGTTAACTGTAGCAGACCCTTGATAAATTAAAGTGTATAGCACAATTACTTAGAATGTGGCACTAACCATAAGCAGTTTCCAGGCTAATTTTAGGCATCCATAAATTCCACAGCCAGAGCAAAACTCAGGTTCATACTGCAAGAGCACTTAGTCTGCTAAAGACAGAAATTAGACCAGACACTGCATAAATCAGCAGACTTCTCTGAGCTAAATGAAAATAGGACAGTTTACCCCAGCTGAGAATGTGGCTTAGCAACCTTAAGATTTTTTAATAACAAAAAACAAAACAAAATAAACCAAAAAAATTAAAAATAGGAGCTATAAATAATAACAAACTAAACTACCCCAAAACCCAGGCAGCTGAAACAGAAAAATACTGCTGTATCTGAGCCACAGCATGGTTGTGTCCCTCAAACAGCTTTTATAAATCTTATATCTAAGAGGCAGTGGTTTCATTGACTGGGAGTATCAGTTCTGTATACTGAAAAAAGCATTTGCAATAATATAAGTGAAAGGAAGTGGATTTTTTTTTTCCTTAGGAATATAAATGGGTTTTCATGAACAGGGAAATGTAATAAAATGGAGTAAATGTGGGGGGAAGGGTAGACTGATAGGGCTAAAATGAATCAACAGAAATTAATCAGGAATAAGAGAAGTCCTTAGGAACTGCAACTGAAGCATCAAAAAGCCATCAGATCAGGAGATACCTAGGGATGAGCATGAGGAGTGATGTGACAAGAATTGTGACTGAAGAAGATTTTGGCTGCTGTGGCTTGCAGAGCCTAGAAAAACAAACAAACAAAACCAGGAGAAGCTGCGAATGTCTATGATAACCTTTTTGAATAAAGACTTTTATGGTACCAGAAGTGAATATAGATCACTGTGCTTATACCAGCATTATAGTGCTGAGGAGTTTGCAAGCTGCAGTGTGGAAATGCAGGTTGAGCTGCTGATGGAGCTCTGGGTGGGAGCCCAAGAAAAGAGGCCGTGAACCCCAACCCTTGCACAGGAAAGGGCCTCCTTAGCAGCAGGAAGAATTCAATTTAATCTGGTAATCAACACCTGTAAGTGAGTAAGTAGTCAGAGAGCAATCTACTACCCTTCATGTTTACACAACAGGTGAGGAAATGCAGAGCTCCCTAAAACTCTGCCAGTGCTCAGGTGTAGGATTTCAGACTCAGGCAATATAAGGAGGGAAAAAAAAAACCATCATGGATTGAAGTAAGGCACAGAGGAGGGGAGGCAGAAAGGGAAAGTATTCAGGAAGTTCTCTAGTGGTGGTTTATAAGCATAGTGTAAAAAGCTTTATTTTTTAACTTTGCATTAAAGAACAGCACCCGCAAGTCCTGGGGATACTTGCAGCCACTTCATTTACTTTCTATTAACAGAACATGAGGGGTTTTATAACCTCTTAAAGGACAGCCCATATATGTTGTGCAGAAGCATATCTCAGGGAGAAATACAATGTAAAATCAATTTGTGTATTTCCCTGCATTCATCACCTTTCAGCAATAAACCCTGCTAAAAAAATAAAAGGCCATAATTCAGCCGAAATTAAACTCTTAGGACGCCCCCCACACACACTGACTTACACGTAGCTGTTCTAAGTGGCAGAATTATCTCACACTCTGCGTCCCTGCAACTTCCTCACGATGCAGTGGCTTGCAGAACAAAAGGTGAGTGGAAGTCTTGATCTCTTAAACCTTCCTCACTGGGTGTCTGTGCCATTTATCTGTCCTTAACCTGTGAGAGTCCTGCCCTGCAGACATGGCTCTTCTGATCTGGCATGCTAAACCACCTGGAGTAAATAGACCTCCACTGCTTTAAGATATCACCTGCCTTGGAGTTTTCCATATATTCTGACATTTACTGTTGGCTATAAGGGCAAGCTCTCCAGGCAGGTGAAAAATAGGTCTGTAAGTGTGCTTATAAATCCTTTATGCTAAAAAAAAAGTAAAAAAAAAAACCAAAAAAACAAATAAGAAAAGCTAAGTGCATAACTGTGGCAATAAACAGCCCTGAAGGATCATGAAAAAAAAGGAAACGTAAGCGGAAAATTGTTTCTTTGACCATGAATGCACACTGCAACGCATAACAAAAAAAAATTTAAACAAAACTTGTGTTGAAGATGCAGCTACTGGGTGACTGTGCAGAGCAGTGCCAGGACCAACATCCTCGTTCATCTGAAACAAAAAGCACATAGCTTTAAAAAAAGAATTGCCAAAGACATTAAGGTCAGAGATGCCTGAAAGGTCAGCTGTGAAGGGTCTACTCACGCAATGGACTTACTAGAACAAGACGTTGTGTAAGAACACAAGATTGCCAAAATTGTAGAAAATATCATATCACAGATTAAAGCAAATAATTGAATAAATAAGGAAAAGGAGCAAACAAAGCTCAAACAGCACTCTGAAGCTTTTTTTAAGTGAGAAAGGCCAAGTTAAAGATAAGGAATAACACGCCTGGAAAAGACCTTGAATCGTTAGTGTTTGACATGTGTTTTTATCACATTTTCTAAAAGGAAAGGTCTGTGGGTTTTTCTGTTGCCAAGAGTCTCACCTGGCCAGCTACATCAGACACTGAAGAAGGTTTGGATTTATTTCCCATCATTTCCATAAATGCCATAGCCTTGGTACAGACAAACGTCTTCTCTCAGCAATCAGACAAAGAAATGCTCTGAGGAAGGAGTGTGTCGTTTGTAAAACACATGCAAGATCCTCAGTCGTTAAGAAAAAGGAATGAACATGAGAAAAAAGCCTAGTTCTTCACCAAAATGAAGCTTAGCAATTGGATAGAAAAAAAAAAACCAACTTGTAAGTTTAATCAAGAGCTTCAAGCATGGTTGTCCGCCATAAATATTACATTTAATTACGTTATTTTCATTTCTCCTATTTGTTACTTGAAAAAGAAGTTTTAGGAGATATTTACATGGTACTTCTCGTGGTAGATTACAAAGATATTTTGGCAGTTAGAGGCTTCATGCAT
Organism: Ifrita kowaldi; assembly: GCA_013398055.1. Lineage (NCBI taxonomy): Eukaryota > Metazoa > Chordata > Aves > Passeriformes > Cinclosomatidae > Ifrita > Ifrita kowaldi. The sequence goes on along the minus strand of VZRS01009923.1, from coordinate 90,869 downwards.
AGCTACAAAGGCCAAGGGTGATCTCTGCTCAGGGCACATTTTAAACTGTCGTATTTTACAGGAATTAGAATAACATAAAATAATGTGCCAGTTTTCTGAATTTGTGTAGTCTTCTTGTTCAGAAGGTGATGTTATGGTCTTATTAACCATAGGCTAATTTTTTGTCACAATTCACTAGATTCTAAAACATCAATGAGTTGATGTTTTGAAGTCCTGTGTCCACTTTCATTTCTTGCTGTTTGCCTGCGGAGAAGTTAGCAAAACTGAAAGAAATATTGCCAAAGGCAACCTTCTCAAAGAGAGTGCAACAAAGTCTCAAAGAGACTGCAACAATAGGGTGTGGAGAGTGAACACTAAATAATTTATCTGTTTTAAGGAACCTGAATGGATCCACCAGGTATGAAAACCTGAACCTGGAGAGCAGAGCCACCGCAGCAGAGCTCCCACAAGGCTGCCAGCCACTTCCACGTGTTCTGCCGTGGATTTGTGAATAATTGAAGGCAGCAACTGCATGGTTCAGCTCTTAGCCTTCATGTTGCCTGGACTGGCATAATGAAATATGCCTCTGGAGAGACTTGAGGGAGTTAGGAAAGCGCACTGCTCCCCATGCCTGCTTGCAGTTTTTCTGTCTCAAGGGCTTTGCACAGGTGATTTACAGTACATTATGCACACGTTGTGTCAGGGCTGTGAGACTCCAAACGATATTATGCTTCATAAGCTGCATTGCAACAAGCAATCAAAGATGTTAAGTCATCCATTTTAGAGCAGATTTATAGAGAAATAGTCAAGTGCTGGAATTAAGCTGCTTGCACTACAGTTTGAGGACGAGAAGAACAAATGCGGACCATGTGCATGAATAATGTAGAATAATGTGCCAAACGTAGATATGGACATTTCAAAGACTGGCATGGGACTGTTTGCCAGTGATGTGGGGAATAAAGTCATATGGGGAGAGCTTTATTCCAACAGTGGAGCCAGGGAGGATTGCTCAAGAAGACCAGGGGAAGTAGCTTGAGATTTTCTATTCCCCTTGATAAAATTACATGGACAGTTTTTCAGGTCTTGCCCACTTGGTCAGCAGGAGCCGAGGTTGGTGCTGCAGAAATCTTGCCCATTTTGTGTCAGGAACATCCCCTCTTTGTATGCACTGACTTTGTGGCACCTGCAGCGCATTTTGCCACATACACAGACTGTAGAGAGGACAATTCCAGCCTGACCCTCTGGGTCAGCTCCAATGCAGCCCCAGAAACACTGAAAAACAAATCAGATTCGGAAAAATCTAACAAAAAAAAAAAAAAAAAGTTGGTGCTACCGATGACAACAACTACATTTAAGAAGTTCATTTTCTAAGGCAGCTTCTGATGGGGAAAATGAAGATGTGGTTCAGGAATCAGGGTTTACACAAAGAAGAGATATAATTGGTCTAAGGCAACAGGCACCTTTACAGCCAGCTGTTACTGGAGCTTAAAATTTAAACCCTAGACTTGTTTAGACAGGCTTTGCTAAACAGACACCCTGGGAGAAATTCTGCTGCCCATCACGTGTGTTTGGTGTCACTGTAGATGTCCCAGATACAAAACTTTAGTGCAGGGGTAGCAGATAATTCCTGCAACATCAGGGTTGCACTACACTGCCTAAAATTGTTCTTCATACCTGTATTTCAACAACAAAATCCTGCTCACAACTGTGCAAACAGGACTTGATGAATAATTCCTACATAAAATGTTTCTCAATAAGTTGTTTCAGTCTTTCTCTTTCTTTTTTTTCTTTTTAATTTTTTTACTTTACAGTGGACTTAAATGGGAGAACAAAACAAAATGCAATATGAAGAATCATAATCAGATAACTTGGCACACTGTGTTTAAATAATAACTCATACATTGGCATAACAAAAGAAAACACTTGGAGCACCTAATTTTACTCTTGAGGTAAGTGAAGGCTGAAGAATAATGGGGTATTATAATGTAGCTTAGCAGCAATTATGAATCTCAATTCTTATATATTTTCAGTTGTCACCATTTTTTCCATAATTCAACTGTTTCAGATTCTTGAAAATTACATTAGTTTGAAATGGCTTTGTCCAAGAAACCCAGGTTTGTGATGACAACCTGTACATACTCGTGTGAGGGAACCATAGAATTGCTTGGATTGGAAAGGATCTTAAAGCTCAACTGTTTCCGCATCCTGCCATGATCAGGGACACCTTCCACTACACCAGGTTGCTCCAAGCCCTGTCCAAAATAATAAATTTATCTGTGCATATGTATATGTGTATGCACATTTATGTAATATACATATGACAATATGTACAGGTTTTCCCTCATTAGGTATTATTGATTATTCATATTGTACATATAGGTATGTGTATATATACATATATTTATTTATTTTTATACATATCTATTTTTTATATATATATATATATATCCTTGAATGTGTATTAATGTGGGTTTGAGGTTGAAAAATGAACTCTATATACAGATCTGATGGCATTTTATTCTCACAGTGTTTGGCTGAATGAACACTGCTGTCTGCTTTGGTGCCACCATCCAATTTCCTGTGCCACAAGCCATGCTTCATAGCCCACATCCTCACAGTCATCATGTTCACATTATCTTTAAGACCTCTGCCAGTGCCCTGAAATTGTGTTTGCAAGGGTTGCATCACTCTTGGTATTGTAATAACATAAAGGCTAAATTCTGGATGCAGAGTTACGAGTGGAAAACTGGAACTTGTTATCAGAGGGCAGGTTGACCTGGAGGTGTGGGATTTTGTACCAATTATCCTGATCTTGTCATTGCCCTCTTCTGCTGTAAAGGAACACAAGAATATGGAGAGCAGCTGGAGCCAGGGAGGGGCTGGTTCTCAGCAGCAGAGTTTGTGTTGGCAGAGCCCTGCTGGGCTTCAGGTTCCAAGCTCGATTCATTGCTCCAGGCCGCTTGCCGATGCGACCTCCTTGCTTCATAAAGCCAAATCTTGCTGTTTCAACAAGTGCCACTCTAATTTGCAGCATCATGGACCCTGAATCGTGTTCTCTCAGAAATCATGGGCACAAGAGGTTTACACTGAGGCTTCTGTGGCAGGGTGAAAGGGCTTCGATATAAATGTAATTGTGGCAGAATGGTTTCAGAGATTCTCAGTGTGAATATCAGTCACACGTATAATTTATATATTCGTATTCATGACTTAGTTTTTCTTTCTTCCACTGCTTATATTTCCTGTTCAGACCATGAGTTTTGTTTATTTTTTCGCCCATCATGCAAATGGAATGCACTCAGAGCACCAGTGACATCGATTTTCTCAAAGGAATTTGGACTAAGGCCAAATGGGAGAAGACTGGGAAACAGGAACTCAGAAAAAGACTTCAGATTTATGGTTAGAGGTTCTTAGGGGAGAGTGCAAGCTCTTTTAGTGGTATTCATGGGTCTTGTTTTATTTTCTTCCTTTCCTCACTTTCCTTGATATTTTCTCCACAGGCTTTATTTTGACATCGATATATTCTGATAGGGGTTGTTTGGGGTTTTTTTTAAGTAAGAAACATTGACAGACTGTCACTCGTTTCTTGCTCAACAATATCTCAAGGAATTGCTGTATGATAGGTAACAAATCATCTGAACATTGCACATCTCTCCTCCCTTTAAACTGTGGAATCAAAAGAATGTGATGGATTTGATTTTGTTTTTTGCCTTTGCCAAAATGTAAGAAAGGTACTCCGAGAGTGCTCCTCAAGGTTCATGTGGCAGCATATTTACTTTGTCCAAAGATCACACATTTAATTTATTTTTGGCTTTGTAAATTCTCATCACATTATCTCAGCCCTGTTCTTAGCAACATTCTGATCACATTACTCTTTCAACTTCCAGCACAAATACTGCTTTTATTTTTACCTCTGCATTGCCCATTCCTGCTTATTAACATCTGAATGTTGCTTCTCATTTACAATAAAAACTTTAATTTGGTTTCTTATTTCACCTCTGATATTCCCAGGGCCCATCTCTATCTGGCACCACTTGCTTTCTTGGAAATATTTCTTAAAGGTCTGTTGCAGCAACTTATTTTATTTGCAGTTTTAATATCCATGCAGCAGCTTATGCAGCTGTTTTAATTTGATCTCTTTTCATAAAGACTTTCACTGATATTTAATTTCTCTTAATTTGATAAAGTAGTCTAATTTTATTAAATGCTTCATGGCATAGTTTGCCACCTGTGCTCCGTTTTCTCCTCAGGACCACACCAAGTGGAAACACACTGAGAAAACACAAAGGATTAACTCAAAGATTAAAAACAAAACAAACAAAAAATTTACAAGTGCTTATCATTGTCTTTTAGACCAATTTTTTTTTAGGATTGTTTGGTTGGCTTTCAACAGCAGGACTTACCGTCACAATTTCAGTCCTCTAAGAGGTTCAGTGCCTTCCACTTAAATTTATATCATTAAAAAATTTGTGAACTTAATACCCCCAGTGGGGACACTTAGCATCACAGAGGTATAAACTAATTAGCAATGAATCATGTGAGAAAGAGTTAAGGGCCAAAAGTTTCCACAGAGGTGAAGGCAACAGTGAACATTCTTATGGTTCTTAAAATCTTTAGTTTTCCCAGTGTGGGCCTTCTGGATGTATTCAACTCCCTCTGCAAATACTTAAATCATAAAAATGCAAATGGAAATTGAAATTGAAGCACATAACAAAGGAAAACAAATCAGCAGGAATTAGTCACTGAGTTTAGCAGAACATAACACGGCCTGAAGTGGAATTACCCAGCATCAGGTAACAGAATACTCTTAAAATAAATGTTTTCAATCCTCTTCTAGCTGGCTGCTGGACACTGGGCAAATGCAATCACAGATACTTTGTAGCAATTATTGCTTTATAATTATAACAGCCACAATGCAATCTTTTTGATAAACTGCTGATTGTTTCCTTGAAAATCTGCAAGAAGTCACTGTTTGTCCTGCCCCCAGCACTTCCAAACCAGTCACTCTCAGAAGCTTCTCTAGGACCTCATCCTTACAGAAGTGCCTGTAATTCCTGCACCAAGAATGCATTTAAAGACATTTCTTCTTGCTTTTGCTTAAGATGTTTCCCATGTTTAATCACTCCAGATGCCATTTCCTGCCACTATTTCCAAAGAAATTCACAGGATTTCTCTACTGCTTTGCACAAATTGTTTATCTTTTTCAGCTGGAGTCAGATGATTCAATTGCATTTTCAGAGCCATTTCACATTATTGCATCTCGGTTGCCAGTTAAAATGTATGGATGTATTCTTTCCTCTCTTGTTTCCACCTGATATACCTGTATTTTATAAAATAAATTACATATTTCCTCTGTTTTTCAGTCTAACCTGATTTGGGTGGATAAGAAGTAATACCTTTCCAAGGGTAAATTCTGAACATTTGGGGTAAAAGTAGTACTGTCTTACTCTTTCCACTGAATTTAATCCCTTCTTTCTGTTTAGAACAAGTCTTTGACTGGGATTTCTGTGTATTTTAAGAAAAAGCCCAGGACGCAGGTTGTTCTGCAATCTGCAGCAATCTTTCCCCTTTAAATGCCTCCCCTCTTTCAGAGAATAATGCTAAAATATTTGTTGAGCTGCAGCACAGTCCCTGTTATTCTCTCTTTCACCTTAAGAAAGTCAAATTATCATCGTGTGATAGAGCCTTGATGTGAATTGAGAAAGATGCACATAAATCAAGACGATAACCTGAGACTAGAGCTTATTCCTGAGACACGTGAGATCTTTTTGCTGGGAGTTTCCAAGAGCACTTGAATTCTTAAAATTGTTTTTTTATTTATATTTGATTTAAATTTTAGTGTAATTTGAGGTTACATGAAACTTCTGCATGAAGCAGAGTGAACAACTTTCAAAAATGTGGAATCCCGGGATAACTCCTCTACAAATCACAGCAAGAATACTCTGGAAAAGATTTTGCCTATCACGTGGGACATTTCCTCCTGTTGCCTAAAAGCAAGGAGACACAACCAGGATTCATTGGCCAAGTTGATTTCAGAGCTGGACAGGCCAAAGGACCCAGGAATTTGTTATGTCCTAAACTCTGCTCCCATCCATTTCCACGCACCCATGACCTGCCAGATGCAGAGCTGCAGTTGATTCCAATATAAACACTGTTAATGTACTGTGAAATGATTCTCCTGAAGCAGCATAAACATTTAGTCTTTTCATTAAACTAGTGAGTTTTAAATTACCGTGCCTAAAATGCAATATCAGACTGCATTAAAAAAATTAGGTGAACCTGATCCTATAAAATTGATTAAAAGGTCGACCTTGAAACTTCTTGACTTCATCAGGTAGCTAATACATATTAGGCCAAGAAGATGCTTTTAATTTAGAAGCTCAGCTTCTAGTCTAGGAATATTATTTTATATATTTATATATTCATTTTAGTATAGATAATGCCATAAATCATTCCCTGTGTAATTGTCAGACAAAGACATTTTTCCCCAAAGTGAAGAAAGGCACAAGACTGCAATTTCATTTGCATTCCTGACACTCAATCATCAGTTTTGTCACATATCTTATTGTCACAAACCCTATTTTATTTGAATTGATGGCAAGACATTCAACATTCCTAAAACACTTGGCTTTAATATACCTGATTTACAGTATGTCATTTATTAAACCTTAAAAATATATAATTTTGGTGATCATTAGAAGTAATGGAAAAAAGTAAAGGTGGAGAGGAAGTTTTCCCTGAACTTTCTGTCTGTTGCCAGGGCAACCACATACTCAACATCTCTGTAGATTATGCACAGTGTAGTTGCCTTATTTTAAGTGTGATGGATTCAGGTAATAACAGGTTCAAACACATTAAGGAACATGGAAAGTCTGAATCTAAATTGTCACTTTCTTTATTTTTGAAAAGGAGTAATCTTGTTTGTATGGGTGAGAGGAGGTTTACTTGCTTATTTGTTTGTGGATTTTTTTTTCTTTTTTGCTTTTTTTCTAAAATGTGATGAAAAGAAATGAAAATAAATTGAAAATTTGTCTGCAAGGCAGAGGAGATTTAAAGCCAAAGTCAAATGAAAATTGTGATCTCATGGAACATGACTTCAGCTGTGTGATCTCCATGGAATCTTCATTTCTTGGGATGAGAATGTCTTGGAAAACCAGACACAAGTCATTGCTCCTCCTGAGCGCATCACTTGTAACCCCACAAGGTAGTGGGGCTGCAGATGTTGGAGCAGTGCTGTGGAATTAATGCCCTGTGAGGAATATGATCACTTCAATTTAGTAGGATGTGTGCCTGCTTCTAGAAAAGGACAAATCTACAGCATTTTTATCACACAAATCTACTGTATTTTTATTTTGATGGTTAAAGAGCACCAAGGGCAGAAAAGTTGCTATGCCTAAGCATTGTAGGAATTGACAAAGAAGGAAGAACAAATGCTAGGATGCAAATTTTCAAGCTGCAGAAGAGACAGACTTGGTACATCACATTTCACAAGTACCAGAGAAAGAACCAACTTAAACAATTCTGTGGGAATACACTTGCTTGCTCTAAAAAAAAAGAAAAAAAAAAAGTCATAAAAGCCTCTGTCTTTTACTGGCCACTTGGGTGGTGATATGAAATATAGCTGTGTTGTCTTGGGAGTACAGTACAGAGTAAAGAAGTTATTTGTGAAAATTAAGCTAATGTGTCACCTAGAAGAAAAAGCTGTTATTAACTACAAAAAGGTGCTATCAATCACTCAGGATGACTTTCAAGTGCTCACATGGACTTCTCTCTCCTCACAGGACAGAACTTTCTGAGAGCCATGGTGCATTTCGGTGCGAGTTAGACCCCTGCCGCCATAAAAAAAGGGGAAAACCAAAAGTTGTCCCCAAATTAAGAGTGGTGAAGTGAGGGGTGGTTTTGGATTGCTTCAAAATGCGATCTCTCTGATGTCAGGGAGCCTCATAAAAATCATAGATTACAGTGAGGAGCACAGAAAAGGCAAATGATTGGATTGATGGTTATATAGGACAAGTCTAATTTATGGCGTTGCATCCTACCAGAAACAACCAGTATGAGGGGGAAAAGAAAGACATCCGATTTTTCATCTAAATATGTAAAGATGTCACAAGCCCCCATTGGACAGTGTCTATATTAAAGAAGAAATAATTCTATGATTAATGGGGGAACTTTCTGGCAGCATGAACAGATAGCAGTAGAATAAAGTCCACATAGCAGGAAGACCTATTAATTGCCTCCTTTGGTCTCATCTGTCTACAAAATGAATATTTACTCTCTAAGTGTTAATCTTGGTTGGGATTTAGAAACATGCTTAGAAGCATAACTTATGTGTGAAATGCTTTCCACTGTCACCATCCTAGGTATTTTTAGAAGCAGATTGGATGCATATTTAGAACATCTTTTATATTTTAGTTGTTCTCCTGTTAGCAAGAGAAAGCTTTGTTTCAGTTTTGGGGTTTTTTATCTGTGATGCTTTGTTAAATTTTGCTGTTTTACTAACATTAGCTTTACAATATATTTGTTCAAAAGTCATTCCAATGTGTAAGATATGATCTATATTTATGTTGCATTGTAATTTTGTACACTCTGCATTCCTACAGAAGGTTCTTAGAATGAAAAAATTCCTATTTTCCTGCCTTTTTTTTTTTTTTTTTAATTTGTATCATGGATTAGCTAGGCAGCTCTATTGAAGACTTTTAGTGGTTTCATCTGAATAGGTCTGAAATATAGAGAGACAATGCAGTATAAAAAAACAGGTAATAAGGACAGCATCAATATGAAGAGACCAGTTACCTACCAAAAACAATGGAAAAGTTTCCACCTGGTCCATTCCACCCATCCATTCATATTCAAATGGAGTTTAATCTTTAACTCCCAGTTCTTTGATTTTCAATTTTTTCCTTTGCACTCAGGTCAGGGCTTTCCTTTGCTGTCACATTGGCACATGGGAAAACTGGAAACTGATGGTGAGGTGCATGCTGATCCCTCTTGTTCTGCCAGGGATTCTGTGACTAAGAAGCAAAACTGACACTCTCACCTTCCTTTAACAATTTTACTTTGTTTTTTATGATGGTGATAAAAAAAATGCCATACCACAGTCGCAGTTTAAAGCAGTGCGTGCTGAAAATCCTCATTGTTTTTCGTGATGGTGAGCACGGTTCAGTTTGAGACAGAGAGACATTTCCTCCTTCCATCACATGGAGGAATTGCAGACCAGAGCTGAGGGGAGTTGGGAAATGCTTCCCTCACACCCTGAGCAGCAGCAGGAGACCTCTGAGTTCCAGGTCTGCTGAAAAAAGTAGTAAATAATGGACTTAGATAAATGCCCTCCTACCCAGAGTGACAGAATGTAATAAGTAACCACAGGTTATGGGATGAAAAAAGGGGAAGAAAATCACAAAGGCAGTCAGCCACTAAATTATTCCTGCCTTTGAAAATTTGAACTTACATGTCTCAGGTCCAGCAACATCACAGCACGTTGACTGAACCACAGATCATTTTTTCCTGCATGAAATGAATGAAATAAAATGATGAATGAAAAACTGGACCTTCAAACCCTAAGCATGTGATAAGAGAATTTCAGGGGGCAATTATTTCATAGCCAATGCATCCAATTAGGAATTTTAATTGAGGAAGCTTTTAAGATAAAATAAACTTTGCTGAATTATTAACTCAGCACCTTAAATCAGAATATTAAAAATCATTTACAGCACACCAGACTAAGTTACACAGCAGCAAGTACCCAGCCCAGGCAGCAACGTTTGATTTTTGTACACATTCATGATTCACTCAATGATTTATGTAACCAATCATTTCCAAAAATTTATTGCACATTCTAACTGATAAATTTCGATGCTTGACTGTTTTGTGTACAGCAAATGGTGCCTAAATTAATTCAGTTTTCTTTGAACACATACTGATTATTCTTCCCATTTATTGAGCTCTAATACTTGTCAGGCTGACAGAAAGTAAGCCATAAAATATTTGAGTAAAAATGGTCTTAGAAAAGCTGCCAAATAAATGCAGAAATTGATTGAGTATGGAACTGAGTCAGAGGCAGCAGCTCACTTGCACCTGGCAATCAGTTACACCTACACAGAGGGAGCATATAATGCTGTCATCCACTTAGGATTTTAGATTCATTATGGATTTCCCTGAAGAAGTAAAAACAGTGACTCATCCTACATAGGTGTGAATACAAAAGAGGGAAAATTCATATGATTCAAAGGCTTTAAATTTAGAAAGTCACAAGAGAAAAAGTTTTCAAAATTTGTGGCAATTTGTGGCTTCACGAAAGCCAGAATAAAAACTTTTCAAGGCTCCAAGGTATGATGCTCACACTTAACACACATCCCCACAGCAGCACAGGGGGACATCAAGTGGTGCAGGACGAGGGGGAATGGCTTCCCAGTGCCAGAGGGCAGGGCTGGATGGGATATTGGGAAGGAATTGTTCCCTGGGAGGGTGGGCAGGCCCTGGCACAGGGTGCCCAGAGCAGCTGTGGCTGCCCCTGGATCCCTGGCAGTGTCCAAGGCCAGGTTGGACGGGGCTTGGAGCAACCTGGAAGAGTGGAAAGTTCTTTTAAGTATGGGTTTTCCCTGTGAATTCTCTTTCTAAGAGAAACTCACACTTCTTACTTTTCTTAGAGACTAATTTTACATTAAATCAATTGTGAGTAACACTACAAAGGAGAAAATGAAGATCATGTTTTTCTGAGTATATGTCACATGCTTCTAAATTTCACAAAAATCAGCAATTTAGAGAAAGCTGTACTGCTATTAAGTGGAGAATATCTTCTCCTTTACACCCAAGCCTCTAAACTTGTCAAGTACATGAACTTAGGTTAGACAAGGACAATTGGTTCTCCACCATCAGTGCCCCATTATCTGTTTCTTTTTTTCTTCCCTTCTCCTGCAATCATTATTCCTCCATTCACTCACAGGTGAGCTTATTTGACTGTATTCAACTGCACATAAGACATCTTACCTATTTCAAGTCCTTGTACATTACGGCTGAAAGAAACTCTAGGGGCAGACAGAGCTGCTCTATCTTGATAAATCTCAAGTGAAGTCAGAGAAGCTTTAATGAAATTGGAGTGAATTAATGAGTTGCCCAGTTGAAGGAAGGCATTGCAAGGCTCTGCAAATGGTATAACAGTGTCTGTAGTAAGCATTCAGCCATGAAGTAATTAGTGCAATTATTCATCTGGGCTTCTAACTTGAGTAGATGCACATCAGGACATTGGAAAGGAGATCAAAAACAAAGCCGAAAACCAACAACAGGAAAGCCCAACTCTTAAATTCAGGATTAACACACCGCCATCGATCTCAAAACAAGTTAGTTTTTTATTTATATTCACAAACAATCCGTTGTTCATGAGGCAAAACAGAGCATCTGTTACTCATCATTAGCAGGAGTTATCCCTGCTAATGGATTGTCCAATGTCATTTGACTGAACTGCTTGGTGTTGCCAAGCCACAACCACCAATAAATGTCTGTGAACATGACTGGACATAACAAAATAATCCACTCAGTTGCATGCCTTTAAAAGCACGGGGAAAAAAAAATCCTCTGTGCATGGAGGAGGGCTTCAAATTTTTGCTGATCAGAGAGTGATGAAGCTCTCTTCCAGGAAAGATATGCAGGCTTATACAGCTAAACCCTTGAAGTCTGGCATCTGAAAGGACACAGAACACCAAGGAGTCTTTGCCAAAGCTAAATGGAATAATTACTTCACTAATCTTGTAGGTTAAACTGTACCCCCTGTGACAACTGCTTTTCTGCAACTTTATGCCTTTGCTAGGTCATACTCTGTTGGTCGTTGACTATTATATATGATTTTTTTTTTTCAATAAGATATCTATTGAATTTTGTCTATTTTTAATCTACTTTGAACTCAAATCCATTCTCCAGGGATATTTTAATCTATCTCAGATTGATCCAAATATTAATTTAAAAGTGAACATTTTTCCTTCTAATTAATGGAATATTGCTGATTTTTACACAATCACAAGATGTATATTTTCCTGTGGAATATAAAGCATTTATGGTTATTTTAATTATGGTTTTCTAATCACTTTTACATCATTTCTATGACTGTATACTTCTGCAGTCATAGAAACATAAATTCACATAATTATACTACTAGTTTTTCAAACATTGATATACGTTTACAACTGAGTCAAAAGCCTTGTTTTCATCAAAATATATCTTGCCTATTTCTTCTCTTCCTGCACGGGTCTTAAATGGTTTGACATGAGTCAGCTTTTCCAATATCTTGTCACCACACACTTCCATAAAAAAAAAAAAAGAGCTTTTCTAAGCAGCATCTTGTCCAGCTTTTTGCCCTGCAGACTGATCACTTATTACCTTGTTATTTGTGCTAATTACATGAGTCCCATTATTATCAGCTGGTCTCGTTAGTGAAAACTGTATCCACATCAGTGGAATGCTGTATTCGTGGATTAGTTTTAGACTAAAAACGACACAATTCGTACATGCTTGGCTTGAAACCAGACATAAATTTCATAATTATGGCAGATAGATGTATCTGAGAATCATCATGGAATGGTTTGGAAGGGACCTTAAAACCCATCCCATCCCACCCCTGCCATGGCAGGGACACCTCCCGCTGTCCCAGGCTGCTCCAAGCCCCAAAGTCCAGCCTGGCCTTGGACACTGCCAGGGATCCAGGGGCAGCCACAGCTGCTCTGGGCACCCTGTGCCAGGGCCTGCCCACCCTCCCAGGGAACAATTCCTTCCCAATATCCCATCCAGCCCTGCCCTCTGGCACTGGGAACCCATTCCCCTTGTCCTGTCCCTCCAGCCCTTGTCAATTGTCTCTCTCCATCTTTCCTGCACAAATGCATGATTAATATGTAGGGATGAGTGGGCAAAGGGAGAGGTGGTGTAGTCATTCAAAGTGCTAAATTCTTCAGCAATAAAGTTTGCTGGGCACGTGGGGGAGTTGTGTGTTGAAACCAGAAAAAATCCTGGTCTTCGATTTAAGATTAACTGTTCTGAGAGCAGATGTGATTGTCCCCTTTTGCTCTGGGATGGAGGCTGAGAGGGAAGAGGAGAGAAGGGCAGAAGGTCACCCGCTCTACTCCAGGCTGCATCACCCAGAGCTTGGCCACTGAAACCATCAGGGACCTTCACCACCTGCACTCACCATATTCATCAACTCCATGTCATTGTATACATTAAAAAAAGTTTATTTAAGCTTCTTAAAGGTTATTTCTTTGCATAAGCAATGAGAATGCCTGACAGTGATTTAGAGCCAACCACTGCACATCATTAATGAATGTCAACCCCACAGAATGCTGCTTTGAGGTTTGAAAGGGAGCTGATTTGTCAATCTTCTCAATGTTTCCATCACTGTGAAAATTTCCCAGGTCTATACATGAGTCTATATTAATTGCACACATATATTTTTTTTTTTCATATATATAATGTGTATGTGTATGTAAATATATATGGAAATAATGCATACATATATTTACAGTTACACCAGTTACAAACCAGTGGTGAAAGGATGTCAGAACTTCAGCCTTTTCATTTATTGGCTATCAGACCTCATCTTCCTCATGCTACTGAAGTAGTCTGAGAATGACATCTTGTCACTTTTTATGTCCTCTTCTGGTTGTGTCTCATCCTCTGACGAGGATTTTCTGATTTTACCCTTTCCATTTGTAGCTGGCGCATCTACTGAATCTTCATTTAATGTCAGATTAAGTAGGCGTAAAGTCAGCCTATGTTGTGTGTTGGGCATATCTGGACATATCCAGACCTTCAGCAAAACATGAATTCCAATATTGAAAAACATCTCTACCAAAAAAAAAAAAAAAAATAAAAAATCTATGTTTATACTGTTAACATAAGTGGTATGATAGATTTAATTATCACCAGCGAACATCAGTCTACTCAAATATTGTTATAAACTTTTTAAGTTATACGTGAAGTTAGGTGTGGTGTTCTGATTTGGTTTGATTTTTTTTTAACTGCCTTATATCTACACTAGTTTTACAGTTTCTTCTTAGTTTAGCGATATGATCCATAATTTCTTTTTTCCCCTTAATTCAATAAGCTGGTATGTATGTGACCAAGCCACATACAGGTGAGAGAACAAAAGTAATAAACAAATTACATCCTCATTTCTTTACAGAATCTTCTTTACAAGTTTCTCTGGTAGTAGGAAAAGTATAATTAGATGTCCACTGTCTTGAGTGATGTGCAGAATGCTTGAATAATTTATCATTTATTCTGTAGCCAAAATACATGATCCCAAATTTCAGCAGGTATTTTTCCCCCTTTTCCAGATCTGTATGTTTTTTTGGTTTCTTAAAGTTAGCATGGAGGGAAATAAGTTTGTCTAGAAAAATGGTGACTTATACAGGGGAGGAATATTCCTGTCTGATGTAAATTGAAGAAACTACAATGACATGACAGATCAATATCTCAAAGCAGATATGCCATTTGACAACTTGCTACATAACTTTCTTATACTCATCCTTGTGTCTTGATCAATAGTAATATCTACTTTACCCAGGTTATAAATGTATATTCTGATTTATTTTCCAAATTGCCCCACTTTAATGGAGCCTCAAGCTGCCAAAAAAAAAAAGTAAGGAAAGGAAACCCCATTCTTCAGACTTTTCAATCAGAGAAAAAGAAGGCAGTAAGATGGTTACAAATATTCATCTGGTTTTCTGCCACACTAAAACCATAGATTTGGAACTGAAGTGTTTCCTCAGTGAACAGGTCTTGCATTTTCTTGTTGTCCACAGTATTTCTCTAATGTTTATGGGTCACCCCCTACGTCTGTAGCACAGTTTGACATCACTGTGACTCAGCTCTGAGGGCAGACCCAAACATTTGTGGGCGGCCAAGAACAGAAAGTGTCTCCTCCTGTAGCCTTCCAAAAGAAACTCTGCAATGGGTTGAGACTAGAGTTGATTTGGTCTGCAAGAAAACCATCCCTAATTTTCAAATTCTAGTCCCACAGTAAAAGTCTATCCTATAAAGGTCCTTTCACCTCTACATGGATGAAGTTGGAGATTTACCTAATTTTACTCTTGAAAGACAGATATGATGGGTTCTCAAAAGATTGAGAGACCTAGAGCAGATACAGCTAGCTCAAAATGTCTATTTTTCTTCCAATCCAGTCTTTAAGAATAGCAGATTATAATGTCCTCTCCCAAAGATCTAGTCGTCTTTGAGTTTAACAGTTTATGAAGAAAGAAATCTGCCCAAACTACAGCTCTGTGTTTCTAGTTTTGATCAGATTAGACAATTATTTATGTTTAAAATATTTAAACACTTTTAAGAGACTTTATCTAGCCTTTTAAAATATTTGTCTTTTTCAAAGAATTTTGTAAGAAGGTAATATCTTGATTTGATTTGATTTGATTTGATTTGAATTTTTTTTTGTATTTGAAAGCATAAAAAATGATTGCATTGATCGATAGGGACAGTAAGTGCACAGTGGTAAGTAAATCACATTCATTCTAAACCCAGACTTAATTTTATCAAACAAATCTTGAAGAAGATATTCCACAAAGAGATCTGTTACAGCCAGAATTTGAAAAGCACGCTTGTTAAAACCATTTATATTCTCAGTAATGTCAAGCTGTGTATGAGAATTCATTAACAAAAGGCAAAGTGACAGACTCTAATTAGTCTGCTTTTAAAAAGTGGATATAAATATTACATAGAAGGTTTTTATGAACACATAGGGGAAATTACAGTGATAAGCCAGCAGTGGTTTTCCAGCACATTGGGGCAGCCTGTCCTGCAGCACCAGCAAACTTTTGCTCGCCGATAAGGACGGCTACACAGCAATTTCATTACCCACTCATTGAACCACAGTGCCCTGTTTGTCCTTGGAGGATCATTACAGATGTTTGTAATTTAGCAGGACATTGCTAAACCCATTAATCCAGGGTCCGCTTCCAATGCATGATTTGATCAAAGGCATTAAGTGGTTGTTTTCCTTGTTTCAATCTCCAATTCGAAATAAAATAAAAATAACAAAAAGAACCAAACCAGCAAATAAAAAATTCTCAGCACACTTTAAAGGCAGTTTATTTTTCATGTCTAGCACAAGGGAATATTATGCCCTTCTCCATTTTGGCATATTCAGGGGGTTTTTTTCATTTTCTTTTTTTTCCTTCATAAAGCATGCATTAGATATAACCAGCTTTATCTTAAAGCACGGTGTAGCAGTCTCACATCAGAAACCTTGGTTAGCATTTTAAAGCCAGAAAAGAACAATTTCTAGAGAGGAACTGTAAATAAGACAGGTAAATTGTATGCTGTTTTGATGTGTTAGCTGAACTCACTCTTCCACACTGCAGACCGGTCCCTTACAGTCAGGCAGACCCTTCTGCTGAAGTAGGGACTACACCTCACAGCAGAATGCACACATAGCAGATAGCATAATTATTGTCAGATTCCTCATAAAGAATGTAGTTTCAGCTCCTGAGACATCATAAAAATAGCATGGGTATTGATATAAACATGGATTTTAAAGCTCAGCATCTCACAAGCATTAATATGATAATATAGGTGATAGCTTAAATCACAATTCAGTATTTCATGCAGCACATTTTTTTCCTCACATAAACACAAAACCACATGATGGAGGGCTGAAGTTGTGACATATCATTATTTAGTCCATTTTGTTCAGGGTTATTTTCGTTTACCTTGCAAAAAAAGCCATGAAGAAGAATTAAGGTAGCCATTGGGTTATTCTGCAAGCTCTAATATGGCTGCCTTTTTCTTCAAGGAAATTTGTGAGCAGGAGCAAAGAGTGTTTGTTATTCAGGGAAGAATATTTGTATGGAACTGTTAGATTTTTTAATAACAATTTTAAAGCCTTTCTTTACTACATTATGAGATTTACAGTTCAAGGTTAAAACTCGCAGTCCCATTAAGCTAAGCACATTATCTCCTTGTTTCATAAATGCAGTATTACAATGTAAAACAGAGCATGCAGAAGAACACGATCTAGCAAAATTGAAGGATCTACACTAGTCTAGGATGGGGCTTTTATACAGAGAGGAAAGAATTTTTCAAAGAAATATATTCTTCCTCTGCAAATTCTGCAGGATACTTTCACATAACTTTTCTGACCCTCTCTGTGGCCACTGAATAAGTCCCCGACACAGTTGAGGGGTCACTTCTTGGAGCAAGTTCTCCCTCTGTTCTGTACCTGCAAGATGGAAGCCTCTCATTGCAAATTCAAGCCTTCGATTACATTTCAGTAGCAGCCTGTCTCTTAATGGTTACAAATTTATGAGCTCCTGTTAATTTTTAAACAGGGAAAAAGCAACAGTGGCAGCACACATTGCTTCAAATTCATGTTTTAACATCAGTTGCTTCATAAAAGCAGATCAGAAAGGTTATGGAGCCAATACTTGCATAGTCAGCCTTCATTAAACAAGTGGCCTTGGCTTCTCTGAGGCTTGTACAGCTTGGCATGAATATGTCACAAGGCTTTGCTGAACACTGGGGAGAAAGAAAAAGAAATCAGGGGCTTTTTGTCCAGGTTGTGCTGAAATAAAAATTGCCTCCTCAGCACTCCGAGAGTGAGTGGCTTTCCCTGAAGCTTCTTAGTTTGACGTGGGCACCAGATCATGCAGCTGGATTGAAGTCAGGTGAAGAAAGTAAAGAAAAAGAAGTTTAGCAATGCTGAAGAGCAAACTTGCTGTATTGTTGCTCCCAGAACATTAGCAAGTGGAAATATACCACCAAGAATTAATATCATTCCTTATTTCCCTGTATATTTGAGAGAGGAAGGGAGAAGTCGTTATCTTGAGGTGGGGTCAATCTCTGTATTTGCTGGAACATTCCTGCCTGGACTCTGGGGGAATCTCATCTTGCCAAACTTGTCTTGACAACTGCATGTCCTTGTTAACAGCCTCACAGGAGTGTGATCCGTGTTGAGCTACCCAAGGATTTCTGAATGCTGAATTCTGAACCCAGATTTGATGTTATTTTTCTACAGGAACAAGAGCTCCTGCAATTAATTTCTGTAGCTTGATGCAAATAACACCTATCCAAGCAATGAAAAACCAGTAAATTTGTTGGCACTTGCACAGTTATATTAAATTTCAACTGGGCTGAGATTTTTTATTCTATATCCTTTTCTTATTGACATTATTTAGTTAGAATTCGCTCCTTTGTTAATACATATGTCTGTGGAGCCCCAATGCTTATGAAAACTGGTGGTCTGCTGGGGTCCTTACAAACAGACAACAGGTAACCTTCAGTTTCAAAATAGTTTTGTTTGTTTGTTCACTAATTTTTACAGTGTTCTTATCATGCTATTTAAAGTAGTTTTCTTTCCCCTTGAAGAGAGCTGTGAAGGAGACATTTGCCTGACCTGCAGATACTCAGTGACAGTGGCCAATTTTGACATGCCTGTAAGTTCTGACTTAGAGCAGTATGTTTAAAGCTTTTATTAACAATTCTGCAGAACATTCTAGAGCAGATTGAAACTACAATATATTTTGATACCTTATGATCTCATGAGCACCTCAGCTACATAGAGACAGACAGTCCATGAATGACTGACACAGAGACTCCTGAAAAGAATACATAGGTCAGACAGTATATTCCATCAGAAAACTATGTTTCACAGCTGAATTATCATGATGCAAATATTTGGCAGTAAATTAAAACTTCAATGTAAAAGTTTTCAATGTGGGCCACAAAGTCCCAGTGTCTAAAACTTGACTTAATTTTATAGGGTGGAATGATACATAGATAAGGTATCTAAGTCTGGTGGCAATTTTTCGACATAGATATATATGCAAGATATATATGAGCACAAAAATATAAGAATAGATGCTCAGCTTCTGGTATGTATGCTTAAAAATTTGGCCAAAGATTTCTTCAGCAAGAGGGTAATTGAAGTCTTGTATTAAGTGGTTTAACCTTGCACAGCTTTACAGTGTGTCCTTCATCACATTTCCACTGAGTTTATGATTAATTGACCTCTCAAGCCATTAAACTATTCTGCCTTGTATTGTTAGCCTGATTGTAAATCAGCTCACTATTTTTTGTAATATTTTCCAGAGGTTTTAAATTTAATGTGGTTGGAAGGACATTGCTCTTCTTTTCAGGATCAAAATGCTCTTCTTAAAGAACGATTGCGGCAGTTTTGTGTTTAAAACACACACAGGCTGGGTGTTGTAAGATCATTTCCCTTAGCAGCCTGGTAGATAAATCTTCACAAATGAACCCTTTGGCTGGGCTGGAGATTACCCCAAGTTCAGCTGCATGACTCACTCTGAGTGAACTCACCTCGTTTTCCTCGTAAGCATTGGAAGGTGTGACTGCCTGACTGGAGCGCGGGCAGGCACAGTAAACAGAAGCCTGAAGTCTACAGTTCAGCTTAATTCCCTGAGGGAAAGGCTCTTTTGAGCATCTATCATTCACACACTTTTTTTTTTTTTTCTATTGTGGTGTTTGCCAATTTAACCAAAGTTCAGATGTTTTGCAGGCAAATTACCAGGAGCTTGTGGGCACTTGAGACACCCATATGAGCCCCTGTTTAGATTCAGCACGAAACAAGTTGACAGAAAGGCAGCAGCAGGGTAACGTGCATGCCTTCTTGCAGGATGTTAACTTGATTTTTCACATTGTCACTGCTTCTGGACCTCACCACCTGCATTTCCCTGATAAGGTTGCTCCCTCCTTTCCAAAGTCCATACTGCTGACCTTGCATTCATTTGGAATAGAAAGACTGGTGCTGGCTGCAGCAGATTAATATGAGGTCTGATCATGTTGGTTTTGATTAAGGTGCTGAGGTTACAGAAATGTAATTTGTACCACACAAGGTACCATAGTATGAACAGTGACAGTAATTAATCTTTTGCCTTCTGATGGCAGTGATAAAATACCTGTTGCTGCTTCTAATAACTTCATTCATGTTCCAGAAAGGAAAATTTACCTGTCCCATAAAGGAAAATACCTATCCTCTCCATGTGTCTAGAAATTTTTAGTCTTTGAAGTCAATGGTTGTTCTTAGAAGGACAATCTGTTGGTTTAAATAGTACTTCTGAGATCCTTATTTGCCATAATAAGGATTTTGGTTCCTCAAGAATACTATCAAACTGTGGGATATAAAATGTTTTAAAAACTTAATTAAAAAGCAGAAGAAAATACAGAGTTGCTCCAGGGGACAAAAAGGTTAACTTTGGAACAGCTTCTCCTGTAATTAAACAAAATCTTTAAAAATCTATTGATTAATGCTGAAATCATAATAGAACCTAAACATGTGGTTTCTCTCACAAGGGAGAGAAAGGTCAATCATCTTCTCCGATGAGACACTTTTTGCAGTAATATTTACATTTGTTATTTATAAATAATACTGTGCATATAATTATCTATATCTTTAAAGCATCGTAGCAATATTGGAAAAAAAGATGCAATTCTTGCATTTTTCCCATCATGTCCCAAGAGAAACAATATATCAGGCTGTTCTCAGTACAAACACATAAAATTGCTGTTTTCTTCTTTCTTCTTTTTGGAAATAAAAATTGCTACCAAAACCTTGTGTTTCTTTACTAAAGCCCATCACCACTGGATGTGTCTCTACCACATTTCCACTTTCCAAGGTCAATTGGTAGCAACCGATCAGGAGCCACAACAAAGCCACATCTTCAAAACTGGGACATGGGAACACACAAAACCCTGTGCAGCCTCCACCTACTCCAGTCTCCCCTTCAGTGGAAGTGAATAATGCAGGGATTTGGGTCTCCTGGAATAACAATGATGATACCTCGCTGCTCTCAGATGTGTATCAGCCTGGATCCAGACGGAGTTTAAGCTGCCAGCAAAGTTAATATGGATGAGCACAAGAGGGCTGTAGAAAGAGTCAGAAATTTAGGGAACTTTAAGTGTACTCTGATGGTATAATATAGATGAGACATTGAAAACACTTCTCATGCATTTATGAATGTTTGTGGAAGGGATTTAGTCAATTAGTTTTACAGCAGCAGTTTCTAAAACAATAGCAACATCTGGCAGTGAATCAAGGGAAATAATGGAAAGTGAGTGAATAATGCACAGAATTTAAAGCAACATTTTATATGCCATAGACTACCATTTTTGTTTCATCCAAGTGTAATTGAGTACAGCACAGAGAAATAAGACAACAGTCTGAAGAGGGCATACTGACATTTTGAACTATGAGCAGACCAACAGCTTTAAATTTACCTTGATTTTGTGTTGTATTTTCTTATATGTTGTGGTATAAAGGATTTTAAAGGCTGCTCCAATGATCAGATTCTGAGGGTGGTGGTTAAAGTGTTGCACTCTGCTTGGATATTTATAAGAAGTGGAATACCTGAGGAATGATATCCATAACCTTGGAAAGGTGATGGAATCCTCTGTTCCATTACGGATGCCAGGAATTGGGATAGGAAGGTTCCTCCAGTCATGGAGTTTTTCAAGGTGGGAATGGAAAAAGCCTTGATCTCCAAGCTGGCCCTGTTTTGGGGAGGAGGTCAAAACAGGAGAATTCCTGAGGTCCCTTCCAGCATGAATTCTGTAATTCTCTAATTTTATTCCGTGGTTCCATAGCAAAGAACTTTCTTCAGAGTATCGCGTGCCCTTTGTGAATGTTTCTCTGCTCATAAGGAGATGTGATAGGAAGATACATTATGTGGAGGACCATTAAAAGCTTGGATAGTCTTTGCTTCATTTAGGAAGAGAGGGTGGTATATTCTTGTACAGGTGACCTTTGTTATTTCCTGACTGGCCTGTTTTTGCCCAACACACTTTTGCAATGATAAAAATTGATGTCTTTACCTCCTGTAGGTTACAAAGTCATCGGCAACCCTTGTAAACAGACAATACATCTCCAGCTAAACAACCTTGTTACCCATCTACAACACTGCATATAACTTTAAATAACTTAGGATTAGAGCTAAATATACTTTCTTTATGGCCTTGAATTAATAGCTTAGATTCAGATAGTCCCCATCGCATGAGCAGGCATTGACGTATGGTTGACATCAGTGCCAAAAGTGATAAATTCAGCATTGAAATTGCAGAGTTAGGACCTTTGACTGGCTGATGCTGCAAATTCTTCTGTCCCAAAAGCATCATAGCCCAGTTTAGTATTACAAAGTCATTAAACAGACTGATGAATTAAAACCATTTTGAAGTCCTTTCTTGATGTTTTATAATTGAGTTGAGCTAAGACATATTTCTATCAGGAATTCAAGCAAAGATTACAGCTTAGCAACTCAAATATGAAGGTATACAAGGATTTGATTATCATCTTTAACAGAAAGAAAACTATGTGCTATTTAGCCTGTGCCTTGTGGGTTTTCAATTTTTTCCCTTTTTCATTAACTCTTTTAAGTTTTTGTGAAAGGCTTGATTAACAGTAGGTATATTTTTGCTTTAACCTTCTGCTGCCACTTTTTTCTTCAGTAATAGATTGCCTTTTCATTAATTATAATGACAATTTATTATGGTAATTTAAGTTATCCAGTTTTAATTTTCTTCTGTATCTTATGCAGGGTACACACAGAATAAGATTCCACGCTGGAAAATGTTATATTAAAAGAAAAATAAAATCTGGATTAGACTTCCTTCAACAGACAATTTATAGTATTAGATTTTTTCTGGTTAGATCATCTTAGAAATATCACCTAGAATAAGCATAGGTAAGCAGAAGGGAAACACTAGAGTACAGATGGAACAGGTTTTTTAGTGAGAGAACACTTGGCATAAACTGAGAGTCTTCAGAAGTTAAGGAGGTAGTGGTCCTTTTGTAGTTTGATAGAGCTCAAACTCAGTGAATACACACCATTGCAACAATTAAACAGAGGCCAGCAAGAACACTCTCTGTCCAATTGCAAATTTTGTCAGGAACCCAATACACTCTCTTCAACTGATTAACCTAGAAACAAGAAATATAAATCCAAACATCATTCTTCTCATCTCCTTGAGGGAAAGGGCATGCACAGCTGAGCATGGCAGGTTGTGCAACAGCACCAGGAGTGGACCAAACTATTTCAGAGATTACCATCTGAAAATCATCCATTCCAGAGTTCACTTTTCAAAAAATCGTGCACTGGATTTGTGAAGGACTTTTAGAGACAGTCGGCTACCCACTCTATTGCTCATTCCATTGTCACAAAAGCCTTGATAACACTTTATCATTTACAGTGCCCTGTTTTTTATTATCTTCTCTAAGTGTCGCTGTTGAAAAAGTTTGAAAAGGCAGCTTTGTTCAGCACAAAACTTTGTGTGCTGTCAAAGTGAAAAATCCTTGAAAATGTTTCAGAGAACTGAATGAGGATTTCTAGATGGAAGTCTGTGCTCATATTTCAGGGCAAGTAAAATAAGCTGAAGAACAACTGAATTAAATAAAACCTCAAAATAATCTGCACTGTGGTTGACAGGACAATACAGATAGCTGTCACATGAGTGTTTTGTGTATTTGGAAAGCAATAATTTGAATTCAAGTATTTAATCTTTACGGAAATTTGCTGCGGATCTTGTCATTTTCATTGTCTTTCACTTGATGGTTTATTGAGAAAGAATACATGCCACATGCAGCAAGTAATATTTCAAATATCTAAAAATGTATTGAAAGCACATAGCTACATTTCCAGATCCAGATTCTAGCAATGGTTACTCTTTCTTAAGTTATCACCAGAAAAATTTTATTAGAGTTTCTTAAAAGACTAATTTGTATGAATTTGAAAAAAAAAGTTCAAGTAGAAGTTTACACAGAAGTGATGGTACAATGATTTTATGGATCATTCATAAGTTATTTTCAATAAATGACCTGACTCAGTGCGAGATTTATGCATTTACCATATCCTAAAGCCACTATTTTTCATTTTTATCAAGTGTTTAAGGGGTTTTATTTTATTTTTTTTTTACTCACACAACTAGAATATTAAATTATATATTAGGAATATGTGATTATTATGTGTGCAGGAATGGCATGCTTAAATTTAGTGTGAAACTTCCCCCAACAAACAAATAAATTTTCAGAATCATTTCAAGTTAGATGAATGTGTTCTTATCCTTGCCACTTCACATTTTAGGTATCTTACTGATGACTCTCAAAATGTCTTGGTTTTCCTCTTCCATAAGCCAATCCTGCAATGAAATACCAAAGTTGCTCATTGTGACCTCATCAGACTTGCTCCCAACTGGTGTTCATGTTTTTCAACTAATTTTTATCAAGGCCAAAAGTCACTATATAAATTTCATCTTTATTTTTCTTGGGCTTGATTGCAACTGTAAAACTGCTGACTGATTATTATGGACTCCAGTAT
Source organism: Ifrita kowaldi (assembly GCA_013398055.1). Classification (NCBI taxonomy): domain Eukaryota; kingdom Metazoa; phylum Chordata; class Aves; order Passeriformes; family Cinclosomatidae; genus Ifrita; species Ifrita kowaldi. Next base: position 66,579 of record VZRS01009923.1, on the reverse strand, counting down.
CTTGAGTGGGTTCAAGTGCAGGCGAAGAAAAAAAAGCACGGGACATTCATGTCTTCAGGTACCAGACACGTCAAAAAACGTAGAGGCAGAAATTTTCTTTTTTCTCTCACCTTGAATGAACAGATTAATATAAACAAGTAATATCAGTATATCAGATATTACCCTATCACTTCTAGTTCTGATAGATTGCTCTGCTCTTTCTCCATTCCTTATATTCCCCCACACCACACACAACAAAGTGAATTGGTGCTGGCCATGGCTAAGTTAGATTTCAGCAATAGTAAATTTCCTGTTATCTTTGCTTTGCTTGTTCTGAGTAGGATTTGAGAAAAAGATAGAAAGCTTTCCCTCAGGGCAGGGTGTGAAGGGGGAAGTTTGGTGATTTTGGGCTGCCAGACAGAGCAAGAGCTGCTGTTATAGCACATCATTTAAAGGAGAGCCCAAGATAATTTTGGCAGCCACTCACAGATCTGACACCTAGTGTTTTTTCTGTATGCAACTTGCACACGGCTCTTCAGAGGACTTGTGAAATCCCATCATGAGGGGAAAATGGTGGGAAATGCTTACTAAAGCCATGGTGGTTTTCTTTCATTAGACCTACCATTTTTTTGTTTGTGACTAAAAGAAAAAAGGTAGAAAAGTCTTAGAGAGATGACTGCTAACACATAACTTTTAGAATTATAAACAGACAGATGATACATTTTCAATGCCCATGACTAAAGAGCCCAAAGTGCAGGACCATGGCCTACTAGCCCTGTTTGTCCTGATCTAATGACAGTTTAGATGTGAATTACTTGACGAGTGCATCCTGTTCATCAGATATGAAGAACATTATTTGGGGAACATCACCACTGTGTCTCTAAATTTCTCCAAATATCTAATGAGTTTTCCATGTGACCCCTAAATTATGGACCCTTTTAATTTTTCTGTCTGACTTTTTCTTTCTCTCCAACCCCTGTTATTCCAAAGCCTATCCTTTTGGAGCCTAAATAATCACAGTAATGGAAAACACAGCCTCTTGCATAATTTTTTGCAGGTTTTTTCCATTCTTTTCCAGAAGTAGGTCAATGTTTTACACAAGTTCCTCCAGGGTGACCCAGTTGCAATGTGAAGGGAATGAGAATAGCAACATTAAACATGCACAGGAACCCTCAGATCCCTTTTACTCAGGATGACTCTGCAGCTCTCAGGACATGGAGCAGCATGAGGATGTCATCAAAAACCTGCTGCACCTCCATATGGCTCTGGGAAAAGAAAAAGGAGCAATACCCAGGGACTGGATTCCTACAGCAAGGCTGGCTCATTTATTTAGTAATTGTGACTGATCTCACTCCTAAATGAGGCAAAGGCCAACAGAAAGGAGACACTGAGAGGACTCACCAGTTTGGGTGCCATAAGACAATCACCGTGATGGAGTTAGGACAGAAAAAACAGGGACATAAAGACCGAAAAGAGAAAGGTGCTTGAAAACAAAAGGTGTTTCAAACAAAGTGTTATTATCAGGTTAATTTAATTCAGTGATGCAAAGGGGGATTTGTATCCTAATTAGAAATCTAAATTACCAGTGTCTCTTCCTATATCTTCTCCCAGGAAAATTATTTATCGTAATATTTGGCAATTAGGCTTGGAGGAAAAAAATCATGAAACTTCCATTTGCAGTGTTAGAAATCACGTTCTTAAAAATATGATTTACCAATAACACAACTATGAGAACTTTTAAAATTATAATTTTTTTTTAATCTGTCACTCTCTGCAGCCTCTTTCTGATCATGTTAGTCCTGTATTTGTAGAGTGCAATAATATAGTATATATTAAATAAAAATATCCTTTATTACCAGAATATGCCAGATGATGGAGTTTTCTTCATGCTGTAATATTAATGCCTTAATATATGTATAGGAAATTTTAAAAAAATTAATTGTAACCTGAAATGGAAAATTCTCACACATAGCATTCACATAATTTGTGCTTTGACTCTGGGAGGGAAAAGAAAAGAAGGATCACCTGGGTGTGGAAACAAAATTGAAAATAACACTAGTTCTGATTTCAGCTGGAATAGAGTTAATTTCTTCTTAATAGCTGTTCCAGTGGCGTGTTTGGGCTTTGGAATGAGAATAGTGTTGATAACACTGATGGTTTGGGTTTTCACTCAGTTGTATTTATCTAAGGATTTTACTTTCCTTGTCTCCTTCTTTGTCAGTGAGGAGGTCCACAAAGGAAATTGGGAGGAAATACAGCCAGGACAGGTGACTCAAACCAGCCAAAGTGATATTCCACACTATAGAACATCATTCCCAGTGTATAAACTGGGGGAGTTACCTAGAATCGCAGCTGATCTGGGTTGGGGAAGAAAGGTTTGGCATCAGTCAGCACGTGATGAGCAATTGCATTATGCAGCACTTGTTTTTCCCTTTTCATTACTCCACCTGGATGGGCAGACAAGAACGGGTGAGTTGAGCGAGTGGCTGCATGGTGCTTCATCTCCACCTGAGCTTACAACCACAACAAACTTCACAAACATTTTAGAAACCACGCAGTAGCAGCATTGCAGTACTGTCTCTTCACATTCCTACAGTCCTGGATCAAGGCTGTTATGGTGCAGAAGAAACCCTGGCTTCCCAAATAGCCTGGGTTTTTTGGATTGTGGTATGTTTCCATCTCTGGCTCTGAAATGTGTTTGTCTCCAGGGACCTGGTGCTGATGGCATGTATACAGTACCAAAACTGCCTCAAAAAAAATTATATAGGTTATACCTGTTTCTTCAGCTTTCACTGTCTGTCTCTGGCAGGCATTTCCTGCCATCATCTCTGCAATATCTTTACTTCTGCATGTGATTTTAATTTGTATCAGCCATGCCACCGCCTTAGAGACCACGGAGGCTCACATGCTTCCAGCTTATGGAATCACAGTATCCTGAGGGTTGGAAAGGACCTCTAAGGTCCCTGAGTCCAACTGCTAACCCAGCACTGCCAGGTCCACGCCTAACCCACGTCCCTGAGAACCACGTGCAAAGTTTTAGCACGAGAGCTTTGGACAACAACCACCCAATCTAAGTGAAAGTCCATGAAAACTGTAGTGGCGTAACAACCTTTTTCATTAGCCCGAGAAGAGCTCAGCTCGAAGACCACAAACAAATGTGCTGGCTGTCAAACCAACCCAATCATTAAGAAAAAGGCGTTGGATGACTGTTTAGGGAAAGCATAAAACAGAAAATACAGTGCCTAAGTGCCCTGCTATCTTTCCCAAAGCTCCGTGAGACCATCACTTCCTTTGGGGGTATTACTGTGTGTTGGTGATAAAACACAAGCTCTGCTTCAGAGAGGGTTTTGAACACATAAAAATTTAAACAAGCGGCTTCTGAGAGTATGACTTATGTAGCAGACCATCTGTCTGTCCTGTCCTGCTTTCCCACACCTCCAGTTGTTCCCTCAGCCATTCAGTTTAGATTTCACAGCACCACCAGACCAGGGAAGGTGAGACGGGAAAGAACCTCTCTGTAATATAAGTACAATTTCATTATCATATACTATTTTTGGTTTAAGTTACAGACGAGCTTTCATTCTAGGTCTGCATGCTATTGCTTTGGACTGCATATTTTTCTTTCCGTCTCAAAATACAAAGTTGAGACAAAATTTCCTGATATTAAAAATATTCTCCAACCCTCACTAGAGAGATTAACAATCCATACAATCTGTGATCATGAGATGATGGAGAAAATAAAACAGATATATAGAATGTCATGTTACCATTAACATATTTATCTTATTTTACTACTGATAGTTTCTAATTTATGGAACATTGTGCTTAAAATTGGTGTCATAAACTTTAATAAAATTAATTCTTTTTATTAAAAAGACATGAAAGTATTTCAGTAAAGCATTTCAGTACTTAAATAGTTTCAATTTTTAAAAAAAGTGTTCAGGAAATATTTTCTCTCCTACCACCACTCTGGAGCATTTGAAAACATTACTCTGAGTAAAGATGGGGTTTTTTTCCACTGCTGTATGCCAACATGAAGATAAGTGCCATCTGTGAAAGGGATCTCGTTATCAGGCTTCAACAGTTGTAGGGAAATGCTAACAGAAGTTATTGTTGCGAGGAATGGGAAATATATCCTAGGAGAAACGGACACTTCAAAAGCACTGAGCACTGGGACACGCAGAAAAGTTCGATTTCAGTTTATAAAAGTTTCCAAAGGTCACGCTCCACTCCCTCCTGTGGCTTTGGCCCCAAAACAAGAGCATCAGAAACATTCACTCCAAAGCTGTGAGTGTTTTGTTGCTCTCGTTTCATTCCAGAAGAAAGCAAGAGTGTAGGGAGGGTTCAAAATCAAAGACTGTAAGGAGTGATATGTTCATTTACATATTATGCAGACAGATTTTTTTTTCTAAAACTGGAAAATATGACAAAATTTAAGTGTCTCTCAAAAAGAAACAAAATAACTTAGCACAAAGAAATTGATAATGACCCTGTAAATTAAAAATAAATAATGCCCTGAAAGAACATTTCTGGATATAACTTTTTTTTTTTTTTTTTAAGAGAAACGCAATTATAGTCATACAGGGGTCCCTTCTAGACAGCACTTATTTTAGCGTGAAAGATTATAATTTTAAGGTAGCATGGTGTTAACTGACAAAGAAAAGAAGTTTTGAAATTTTTCTGTAGTAAGAGGAGTGATTTGGTGCTTATTCATACATAAAATGAGAAGACCAGATGTGACATTTAAACAGATTAATAGCCTTCCAGAGTAAATTATCAAATGGGCAAAATGGTGAAACTGAGGACAAAGTCATGAGAGGAAAAGCATAGTTCTTTACCTTTCTAGTCATTTGAACACACCCTGAATAAACCTATTTTCTTTCAACATCACCTCTCAGAGAATTTTTGGTCTAGAGAGCTTCAGACTACTGACCTAGAGAGGAACTGCCCAGCACCTGTGCCCTGATCCTTTGGAGCACAAGTTTTGGTCATGGTTACATATTAAATATTTGACCAAAGAGATTTATGCATAAAGCAAGGAATTTTTTGTTTTATTTTGTTAAAGCATAAAACATTTTAATATAAGGACAGACGGCCCCATTCTGCTTGCATTAATCTTGTGAATTTGTACATTTAAAATTATATTAAATTACATCATTTTGAAGGGACTAAGGGTCTTTGCTCTTCTTTTCTTTCTAAAAGAAAATGGCTCATACAATTAAGAAAATATAAAATGCCTGGAATGAGAATATTTTTAAAATAACCCAAAAAACAGTTTATAAAGTTGTACAGGATAAAGATCTCCAGCTGCAATTTTTAACACACAAAAAAAGGGTTAAAATTAGGATGAAAGAATTATTGGCTGAAATCTGCTCTTGATAATTGTGAAGAGGAACAAAGAGAAGCAGATTGACAGTATGTCTGTATGGAAAATTTCCTATTGACAAGAGCAAGAAAGTACGTTTTCAGAATATGAACTTCTTCAATATATGCATGAAACTTACTGCAATATTACCACAGAAGGAAGCAGTTTCACTGGCATAATTATAAATTCGTTTTCTCGTACAGTCCTGCAAAGACTGAAGATCTCCACTACAGTGATATTTGGATTGCTGTCTGGGGAAAACAGTCTGTACAGTCTCAAAATGCTCTAAAGAAGAGTCTGTGGTTTAGTAGCTCTGAACATATATTCACTCCAAATGTTTTATTGAAGTCACATTTGATATTAATTAGTTGTTAATAAGTCCAGTTGTTGCATTTAGACATTGGTGCAATATATCTTGGCTGCTGATGCAGATGATAAAATTCAGTGGAAGACATAAACAGGAAAATGAGTTACTAGAAAGGGAAGTGTTATTGCTAAGTGGTACATGATGATATTTTCCACTGGACAGTACAGCATAGAAAATTACACCTGTGTTAGTAGAGGTATCTTTGCATACCTTTGAAACAAAACCCTTCACTGTGATGGTGAAGAATGACTGGTGAGTAAATAAGCAATTTAGAAACTATTGGATATAAGATGGTGTCTATGATTCCTCTTTCAGATCCACCAACTTGAGTGTCTGATGAGTCTTTGGCACCAGGAAGGTCCAGAAACATGAGCATCTCTAGAATCAGACATATGAGAGTTTGGATTGTTTAGCCTGGAGAAGAGAAGCTTTGGAGTGACCTCATTGTGGCATTCCAGTGCCTGAAGGAGCTACAAGAGGAGACTCTTTACAGGAGCCTGGAGTGACAGGGCAAGGAAGAATGTCTTCAAACTGACAGACAGTAGGGTTAGATGGGATATTGGGAAGTAATCCTTCCCTGTGATGGTGCTGAGGCTCTGGCACAGGGTGCCCAGAGAAGATGTGGCCGCCCCTGGATCCCTGGAAGTGTCCAAGGCCAGGTTTCATGGGACTTGGATCAATCTGGGATAGTGGAAGTTGTCCCTACCCATGGCAGGGGGCGGAACTGGATGAGTTTTAAGGTCCCTTCCATCCCAAACCATTCTGGGATTCTGTGAATCTGTGTAAGAAGATGTTCACAGAAGCATTCCTTGCTAAAGACACTGGAAGAGAAACCCACACTTTAAATGGGTTTTCCAACAGATTCTCCTATGTAGGATCTTTGTCTGAGTGGTCTGCACTGAAAGCCTGGCAGCAGCCTTGTCAGGGGAGAAGTGATTCAGCTGGCTAAGGAGAGGACTTCTCTGATTTAGCCTTCATATAAATCAGTAAGGTTTTTGGGATTGTTTATTTCATTATTTGTGCCATTAAGAGCTTCTGTGACTATGTTGCTTGTTTTGGATGTTGCGAATGCTCTGTTTGCATTCCCTCAGACAAAACTCTGTGCAAGTGTGGATAATTGCAAAACAGCAGCAGAACTATAAGAAGCACAAGAATGCCTAACAAGTGCAGTAAGCAGAGTGGCCTATCATTTTCTTTCCTTTCCTTAATGACATAGGCCTGGTTTAGAGGTAGAAGGAGGAATGTCAGGAGAGGCAGAAAGATCTACCTGTCACCAGCTGTGATCACAAAGGCATTTCTGCTATGCAGAAAGATGTCGACGAGCAAGGCTGAGCCCAGGCGGTGGCACACAGTGGTCTGCCCGGAGCAAATCTGAGGACTGAAAGGTCCTGCCAGAGAGTTGAAATGTGACTGAGGAAAAGAATCTGAGCTTGCAGGCAGTTGCTCCCTGTTCCCATGCAAGGTAGGCACTGAGATTAATAGGCTCTCAAATTCATGCTGCTGTTAGATCACAGGGTTGTAACAGTGACAGCTGAACCCGTGCACTTTTACAGGAAAAACTAAATCTGGGAGATAGATTTTCCCCAACTGCCCCAGATCATTTGTGAGGGAAGCATGTTTGTTAGTGAGACAACAGCTTGAACTCTGATCTATTGATTACGGTTGCAGAATTTTGACACAATATCATAACAAAATTGTCGAAGTTTAGAGGCAATGATGTACCCAAATCAGTCTGGGGTCACAAAAACCAAATGACCTAGACTGACCAGGCAGCACAGGCTTTTTTTCCCCCTCTGCCAAAGTTCTCTTCTTTTGGATTTGACAGAAATTGAGAGCAATAATTAGCTGAAATAGGATTTTCTTGAGCTTTGCTGTAAACCTTTGTGTATATAAAACACGTTTAAAGCTGTTGGCAGATAAGCAATAAAGACAGCCAAACTTAGATTCACATAAAACTCCATCGTAAATCCACAAAGTCACCTGAGTGATACTTTCAATATGCTGGGTACTGATATAGCTGAGGCTGAGCTGAAGGCTGGAATCTCTACATCTCAGCTCTCCATTTATTAATGCAGAGAACAGGAATGCAACTCTATCTTGCAGTGAAGTAGTATAGGATAGATACATTAACGAGAAAAAAAAGAATAATAGAAGCCATTCCAGTGTGAGATATGATAGAGCACAGCTCGGCCATATCACCGCTTTCCTCCTCTCTTGGGAAGAGGACAAGCACAGAGAAATATCCAGACCAGATAAGCAGTGCACAACAGCTTCTCCACATACCAGGGGAGTGCTCTACCAGGCACAGACTGCCAATTTATGGGTCTTTTTGTACGGGATGAAAAATGTGAAGGATGGAAGAAATAAATCCACCTGAGAATCTGGCCCTGGAGTATTTAGGGGTTATATTGTGTGATTGGGATTTTCATACCTCTATTGACTTCGCAAAGCCAATAAAAAACATATAGAGAGGAAAAACGAAGAAGTGGAATCCCCAGACCACACCATGTCTCTTAGGTCTGGTCTGATATATTTCTTTTTGTCTTTTCAATGCTTTTTCATCTGTCTACAGAAGCTGTAAGTGCATATTAGGGTCTCTGCTTTGCAGCCTGAGTGCAAGTAAAGGCTCCAGTCTGTACATGTCTGGAAAAAAAAGTATTACAGGCTTTTTGCTCGACAATTCAATTTTTACTCCAGGTCTTTCTCTATGAGAGATCATTCACTGTTGCGTAGGCAAAATGCCATATGAAGCAAGTCAGGAGGGATGTTTCTTTTATAATGCCCTCTGTTTCATTACACTCTGGCAAGCAAAGCATGTTTTATGGCTTTTATTTTATTTCCTGCACCATTTTACTGATAGAGGTGAGAAAAAACTCCTCAGATAAGGAGCAGTGAATGAAAAAATAAAAAGTAAAGTGACAGTAGCTTTTCCACAGGAATAAGAGGAGCAGATACTTAAGAGAATTCACAGGCAATACTGGGGGGAGCTGTCGACTCCCTCGAGGGCAGGGAGGCCCTGCAGAGAGGCCGGGACAAATGAGAGGCCTGGGCCAGCACCAACCGTGTGAGGTTCAGCTGCAGAAGGTGCTGGATTCTGCCCCTCGGTGGGATAACCCTGGATGTATGGACAGACTGGGGAATGAGGGGCTGGGAAGCAGTGCCAAGGAAAGGAACCTGGTGGTCCTGGTCAATGGCTGTGCCGTGTCCTGGGGGCACCAGGCCCAGCACGGCCGGCCGGGCCAGGGAGGGATTGTCCTGCTCTGCCCTGGGCTGGGGAGGCCTCACCTGGAACATGGTGTGCAGTTTTGGGCATCACAGTGTAAAGAAGACATTGAACTATTAGGGACTGTGCAAAGCAGGGCCATGGGGACGGTGAAGGGCCTTGAGGAGAAGCCGTACCAGGAGCGGCTGAGGGCACTTGGTCTGTTCGGCTGGAGAAGAGGAGACCAAGGGGAGATCTCACAGCAGCTCTGCAGCTTCCTCGTGAGGGGAAGAGGAGGGGCAGGCACTGATCTCTGCTCTCTGGTGACCAGGGACAGGACCCAGGGAATGGCCTGAAGTAGTGTCAGGGGAGATTTACGTTGCATATTAAGAAAAGGTTCTTCCCCCACAGCATGGTTGGGCACTCCCTGGCTCCCTAGGGAGGTCTGAGACCAAGGAGAGTTTGGACAAGGCTCCTGAGCATATGGTGTGACTCTTGGGGATGGTCCTGTGCGTGGCCAGGAGTTGGACTTGATGATCCTTGTGGCTCCCTTCTGACTCAGCATATTCTGTGGTTCTGTGAACATCACTTAAACACGAAAATCTTCTCTGAGAAATTGAAATATTTAACGCTGTATCAGTGGCTCTTCCAGGAGCATCACCCTCTTTCCACACTGGGTGTGCATGTTTGCTTCCCCTATTGATACCAGCAGCACCTTTAAAATCCTCAGGAACCAGTGTTTTCTGTTATTCTGATCTTCAGTGTTTCTCCAATACTACCCAACAGCTTAAGTTTGCAGTCAGGAAATGTCCTTCATCACAAAAAGCAGGACAAGGCTGACCACCCCTCTACAGCAGAATGCTTACAGACGCTGCAAGATACAAGCAGATAAACCTTTTTTTTTCCCCAAAAATAAAAGAAGCTCTCCCTCTAAACAGTGCTATGCTCTTACCTAGCAGTTTTCTCACAGGGTTTGTTTGCAATATAACTGGATAGTTAGTACCAAAATTGTAATCAAAATTTTTGTACACAGCACACATACACACACGCTATGAAAGCCAGAATCCATCTGCCTGGATCAGAGGAAGGGTTCTCCTGGGAGCTCCAGCTTATTGCCTAACGCAGGAGCTCCTTCTATTGGCAGACAAATTGAGGAGAGTTACGAGCCAGGATGGGAAAAAATTACTTGATAAAAGGGGAGTAAAGATACTTTTTGATGAAAATTTTAAGCTTAAGATGAACCCTTATTAAACACAACTATATACATCTACTATGAAGAACCTAGAGGAAATACTGCACTGAAATTAACTTAATTTTGTAATAAAAGAAAAAAGCTTGAACCTCACTGTTAAAACGTTCATTTTAAATAAGTGATTAGCAATTCCCTATTAGATCTTCAGCAAATCTTGTTCTTAGAGCTGCAAAGCTATGGTTAAACATGGTATGAAAATGAAAGGGCCTATGATGGTGGGTAGTACCTTTTTTTAATAGTAGTATTATTTTCATCTAGGAATCTTTGGATGATATAAAAATATTTTGCCAGTAATAAAAGAAAATTATCCTTTTCTCTGTTGTCATCACTCAGAAGATTTATTTTGTCAGGCCACTAAGATTTCCAGGGTAGTCCCAAAGTAACTGCTGCTACTTATTTTAATGTTTAAGAGTTTACCAATATTAAGGTCAGTTTTAAAGGATATTTAAGGGTCAATATAGCGCAAACTGATGCAATGCCAGCAGGATTGGTTATGGAGGAGCATGGGGGAATGAACCTAAAACTAGGCTGTTTCATTGCCTGAAATTGAAAACTAGGTTCTCATCAAACTTACACTGAGAGTCATGATCCTTATTTCCTTAAAACAGATTTCCATTGTCAGTGAAATCTGTTTTACCATTCCAAGTAGATTGAAAAGGTGGGAAACCACCTCCAAATTTAAATGTACAAATGGTAAAGGCTAACCATGAGTTTTTTCAGAGACAAATTTTGAGAAGAACAGACAACGCTGCAATAGAACAGAGAAATATGAAAACAGAACCTGCAGCTGTTCTGTGCAAGTTAAACACAGGGATCAGTGTGTTCTGGGAGAACCTTTTAAATCTGGGCTCACCTCTCCTCACCAGTACTAACAACTGAACAAGCTTTAATAACTGTAGAATCTTTTCAATGTCTTCCAAAGGATATTAACTCCTTCCTCGACATCATGAAGATAAGAACTCTGTCAGAGGTCTAAGGAAAATTCATTTACGCATTTCTCAAAACCTCAAACCTTCAAATAGAAACTTGATTTCATGCAAGATTTTTGCACGGTTTTGAGGAGCTGTCTAGATACCAATTAACTCACAAGGTTACTCTGGCATGTGAATAAAGAGTACAATAATAGAACTCACAGTTACTAGCAAAGAGATGTAAGATTTTAGGCTTGTCATAAAAAATGAGAACAAGTGTGACAAGTCACAGAATGAGTTTTCTCATACATCTGCTGAGTGGGAATGGAGAGTAGTGACACAAACAAATAATACCTTATAGCTCACAGACGGTCTGATTTGTTAATGACCTGATAAATTAAATACTAAGTAAAAATATCATAAAATAAAACAGACTGTTAAGACTTCTTCTTGGACTGGAAAGGCAATTCTGCTATATAGATGTGATTTAATAAGAACAGTAACTCCGACATTACAATGATTTTTTGATAAGAAGACTTCTGCCAGTCCATATTAAATTGACTCCCTTCCGATGTCCCCTGAAAATTAAAAATAAATTATGAATAACAGAAATTTTAAGTTAGGCTGGGGATTCAAGCATATCTGGTGCAGAAATGTAATTACCCATTTGTAATTGTCATTCTGATCCCAAAGAAAATATTCACTGTGTTGAAAACTGTGGGTTGAATGTACTTCGAACAGTAGATGCTGGCTTTGGAAAATAAAAATATATAAAATACTCTGCATTTACATTACAGAGCAATACATGCACTAGTTTTTAATAGTAACTTATAAATCCAGACTCAAGGTCACTGAACCAAGTGTGTTGCACTTTTTGATCATGAACATTTTGGCAGTGAATTCAAGCGTGCCAGCCCTATAGCACACCTGTGTGCAGTAATGTAAGTTGGGATGCAGGTCTGGACCACCTGACCTGCAGTGCACTTTCCTTCCCTGCTGTGGTGGAAACGGACACACAAAATCCTACAATCCCTCCTCCAGGTAAGGCACAACTTCAGCACCAAAGCTGTGAGAAACCATTTTGGGTGGAAAGCACCAACTGCATGAGCCAGGATTTGACCTGACCTACTCATACACTGCTACATTAAGAAAATATTCACTGCCACATGGAGTCTTGCTGAGGAACATGGTTGGAGTGAGAAACTGCAACTGAAATCTTCAAAGACAGAGCTGAGCTGTGCCACTTAGAACATGCCCTGTTTTTTATGGCTGGGAGCAAATGCATTACTGAGAACATCAGGGTTTTTCCCAATGAGGTTTCTAGAACTGTACATTCTCCACTGATAAGCTGGGTATGGGCTGCTTTCAGGGCTTTATGAGAAGAGCAAAAAGCCTCAACACTGAGAGCTGATCTTTCATCCACGTGCCTTGGCCTAGTCCAAACCTGCTACAAGCAGGATTTCCTTTTCCACCCTAAGTCACTCACACCCTTCCTCCCTCTCCCATAACACGGCACTTCCATTGCCTTGAAGAGGTTTAAAGGCTTACAGAAAATTCATAGAATGGTTTGGATTGGAAGGGACCTTAAAGCCCATCCATGGGCAGGGACACCTTCCACTATCCCAGATTGATCCAAGCCCCAAAGTCCAGCCTGGCCTTGGGCACTGCCAGGGATCCAGGGGCAGCCACAGCTGCTCTGGGCACCCTGTGCCAGGGCCTGCCCACCCTCCCAGGGAACAATTCCTTCCCAATATCCCATCCAGCCCTGCCCTCTGGCAGTGGGAAGCCATTCCCTGTGTCCTGTCCCTCCAGCCCTTGGCAATTGTCTCTCTCCATCTTTCCTGCAGCTCCTTCAGGCCCTGCAAGGCCACACTGAGCTCACCCCAAAGCTTCTCTTCTCCAGGCTGAACAATTGTCCAAATGTTGCACTTTTTGTGGAAGCAGGACTCCGCAGCACTTGTCCTTTGCTGACCACAGAACTGAGAACAGTACCCATTCAAAATAGATCCTCTCCCATGCATTTTGCCCATTAGACATTACACTTTGTTTTGAAATGCAACCGTTTCAATGAGCAACACAGAGATCGTTTGGATAGGGGTCTCAGTCATCCCAAACCACCATTTTAGACTAATGCATATCTTCAGTGTCAAAATAAATGAACTGTGATCCTTAGTGGAGGGGGATGGTTTGTCTGAAATTGGAGGCAAACCCACCCTCAGTAAATAAAGTAAGTTTTCTTATGAAATTGTCACTGATGCCCATAATCCAAGTTGGTGTTTGCTGAAATTTTTTTAAAAATCCAGTAATGATGTTACTGTTCCACTTGGTCCATGATTCAGTTAAGGAATCTTCCAAGGCTGTCAGGAGATGACTGATCATCTCTCATTCCCTTCCTTAGTCAGACAACAGAATTTTCTGTACAGACAGTCCCCACCTCAGTCATCCAGGAGTTTCTGGTGCAGCCAAGAGATGTTTCACTGCTCAACCCCATTACACAAAGTCTGGGGCATTACAGGAATTCCTGGGCAACCTGATCCTGCAGCACGTTGAGTAAAGGGCTGTACGGGGGATTTACTGCCACAATAATGCAGCACATGTGGAGACTGCCCTTCTTCATTCCAAACAAGTTAACATGAGGGTTTCTGTCAGTCTTTTATTTTGAATAAATCAAAACATTTTCATCCAGTAAGTTATAGCAGAAGTTCAGTAAATACTCAAGTTAATGAACCAGCAATTGAAAAAACCCAAACTAAACTGACACAAATAATCTGATAGATAAGAAGAATCTGCAAGACCACACTGAGACAACTCTCCTCCCCATGTCCTCTTGCCAGAATCTCTCCCCAGCAGATGTTCCACTCATATTCTCTGTTCTGTCTCCAGATCACCATGGTCCTTTCATGTAAAAATCAGATTTTTGCAGAGATCCTGCCTGGACTTTAAATCCCTGGGAGCGCAGCACAAATGTGCCTGGGGGAAGAAACCTGCATCAAGAGCTGTCTCAGGGCATGCTGGTGGCAACACTTTCTCTGGACAGGACCTCAGACAAGACCACAAGCTTTCTGTCCAGCTCTACCTGAGATTTTATTTCAGCTCCTCCAGCTTTTGGGGTCTAGCAATGAGTTTCTCTTTATACTCTTGCCATTTTTCACAGGAAGTTTCCTGTGTTTGGAGGAAAAGGTAGAACTTAAAAATACTGCAAATTCCCTCTTAAACAAGCCTGTAATGAAATACACAGAAAGAAAAAAAAAGGAAAAAAAAAAAGGAAATCAGAAAGTATATTATTCTTTCCTAGGTTTGGCACGTGCAATTCATTCTGAAGCAGCCTTTTTTAGTGTGTGGCTGTGTGTTCTGCTCTCTAAAATTGCTGAAGAGCTGTACATCCTGCCCTTGGGTGGGAAGCCCATCTCCAAGAGCAGCAGGTCGGAGTGTGGTGGCCCATCCTCATGGACCTGAAGATAAAGAAGGTGGCGATATGAAAAAAGGGCAGGAAACATTGCCACCATTATGTTCCTTGAATGCGTTATAAATGAATGTTTTTAAGAGCAGGGAGAGCATTGCTCATTTCTAAGGGGGTACAGCAGCATGAGAGAGACACCTGCAGCAGACTCCTGAAACAAGCCTTTCCTCTAAAATTAAGGATTTTACTGCAATCAGCAATAGCCTGAGAATTTTAACCTAATGTATCTAACACACATTTTCAAGGTGTGCTTAAAATCAGAAAGTGGAAACAACTGAAAATTTCTGAATTAATTTAAATTCCAGTCTTTGATTATGTTTAAGAAATTAGCTGAGCAGCAAGCAGTGATTATATCATACCTATAAACTACAGCTGAATTGCATTATGAGCATAACACTGCAGTTAAATAAGTACTACACAAAACCTTTAACTATCAAGATCATGCTACTGCTTTTCCTCTTTCTTTTTAGAACACCACACTCAGGGGTTTTAGCAGTGAACCATAGGGCTGTGAAGCAGTAATAAAATACTAGGAAATATCAGGAAAGGCTAGAATAAGCTGTAATAATAAAACCTTGATTATGGGATGTACAAAGAGATAATATCCATCAGATAACCTTTCTTCAGCTAATTTGTGTAGGATTTTTTGCTACATTTGTCCTTGCAAATGGAGAAGTAAAAATTATCTTTATTTTAGTCATGCTTCAGTAATTTTGGCTTGCTCAGATTCCCCTTTTTCTGTAACCATGAAGACATTTGTTTCCAGCCTCGTGTTTCAGCCATGAAAAAATCAGCGTGGAAAAGAGAGATTGTATAAAGAACTCTATGTAAGTGATTTGCAGTGAACAGTTGCAAAGCCCATGAGTATTCTCTCAGCATTTGTGTGTTTCAGAAACACAGGAACTGGAGAAGCCATAAGTGAAACAATTTTCTCCTTTATTTCAGCAATTAACTGGAGATCAGAGAAAAATAGCCACTAGTCTTTCATTCCATGGGCCAGCAGCAGGAACTTGCCTTTTTCTGTCCCTGCAGAAGGAAGGACTTAAACTGCCATCAAAGGAAAAGTGGCAGATCCTGATCCTCAGCCACATCCTCCTTACGGCAGCAGTTTGAGGTCAATCACGTGGAATACATCCTCTCATAATCTTACCATTCCTTTAGATTTGAAATGTAAAATAATAGAAAAGGAAATGTTTATTTTCAGGATTGCCATTGTCAGTTGGAGTGACTTTTACTTTTGATGGCACATTCCTGTGCAAACAACCAAAACAGCTTTCTCACAGAGTTTTTCTCACACATTTTATTACAGGCTGGAATTAAAATTCTAAACGCTGTATTAACCTTAATCAAGATTTCTTCATAAATAAACTCTGCAAAACTCCTTACCTTCACCTGCTTTTTTTGAGTGAAGGGAAGAATGGGAGAGAACAGGACGATTATTTTTCAAAACTTAAGCTCTAATGGCATTACTGACTAGTACAGCATAAGAACATAAGTCTAGCTTTTTCAAGAAACTGCTTTTTTGTAAACTAAAAAACAACCAATATCTTACTTGCACAGTTTTCACCAAACAATATAATATTTCAATTTTCTAAAATGTATGGGAAAAGAATACCTCAGGTCTGCTTTTGTGAACATTAATCTGTAATATCTTTAGGCTTTTATAACGTACATAGGCCAAAAAGAAATATTTCTACACTCGTTGCCTGATTTCTGACTCGGCTTTTGATTAATTCTAATTCCACTAAAATATAATTTAGATGAATACCAACTGTTAGATGACTATTATTCTTTAGTTGGAAACCAAAGATGAAGATTAATTAAACAATGCTGCTAATTACCATGTTGCAAAGATAAACATATTTTGAGATAAAGGCACCACTTTGAGAAACCTTGCAAAATGTTACTGGTGTACCAAGAGCTCACTTTCCTTTGAAGTACAGTAATTGTATAATTGGATTGTCTCCATAAGTATAATTATTTTTTAGTAGGCATTTAATAGTACTTTCATGAAATTTTCCTTCAGTGGAGATTGTATTTCTTGTCCTTCAACATGTGTCTAATTAAAAGCTTCAAATATGGTTTAAGCCTATCCATATTGGCAGAGTTCTTTGAACTTAATTTGCTTTATCTTGCTTTATCCATTATTTTTTCAGTTTCCTCGCCTAGATTTTTCCAAGACTGGTGGGCATTTCTGTGGTGGAGGAAAGCAGAAATTATATTCCTATTCACAGAATCTTATAGTCTTTGAAGAAATATGGGGTTCTGGGATGCCCTAGCACTGAAGAAATAGGTGAAATTATTTTCCTGCACCTATGAAAAGTTTGTGGGACATTGAACAAGATGAGAAAGAAAAATTCAGCTTCTCCAGTCAAGGCAATATGGACATGTCCTGCTCATGGATTTTGTGGAAAAGCTTCAGGAAAGAGCTGAGCTCCTCAAATAACATGGAACAATTGCAAATTCATGCCTCAAGCCTCTGCTCACACACATATCCAAATAATTGTAAAGAGCTATAAGCTGGCAAGAATACTTATTAACTCAGACCATTAATGGGATCTAAGCATTGTAATTTCTTGAAAACTTATGCTGTCAAACAGAGCCACTAATAAACCTAGGAAAATAAGCTTTGAGGGAGTTTGGCTGTGTTTTTTTAAGTTTGGTTTGGTTTGGTTTATTTAACTTTACAAGCATTTCAAAGGTTTAGATTTTAATCTGTATTTGTATTTGCTAGACTGTTGCTCACACCTTTTTTTGAAAGAAACTAGAAGGAGACCAAGTTTGCATGACATTTCTGATGTTTCAAAATTCCTAAGTGAGCTCAAACAAAATGAGATATGATATATATTACTTTTTTAAAAAATCAGAGTAAAGTCGAGAAATTTATGTTATAAGTGTCTGTTTTCCTGCCTGGAATGATTTACTGAGCAGATCGTGGTTGGGATGATACACCAGTGACTCTTCCCAGCATGGTCATTCTTTTTCTTCTCATGAACCAAAGCCAGGATACACAGTTGGGCCCATTTTCTTGCAAAACTGTGTCTCAAAAGACAGGAACCTTTTTTTACATCCCTCTGGCAAAAGAGGTGGTTGGAGCAATACTGTGGATGCAGCCAGTAACAAAATCCTAGATGGTGGTAGTTAAGTTACACTTGATAATCACAACATAAATCTTCAGCCCAGAGTGCAAAATGTAGTCTATTAAATGGTGATATTATATACTATAAAATGTGATATACTTACATGACTTTCCGGATGGGATTAGTGACATTTTGTGTATAATTTGCATATGCAAATTGAACATCTCTGTGCCAGCTGTAAAGTTTAATTTTTTTGCCTATAAAACATTCAATAACACTTTGCTATATGGTTTTATGGATAGGTGTAGTATTAACAGAAAAATGTCTTTGCTAAAGACAGAAGTTAAAAACTCTTTCCTGGTATGAGAGAACACTACTCAGCGCAGTCCCATTAACTACCACCATCAGCATGAACTCCATACCCAGAACATATTTCATTTCATCTGTCAGTTTCTGTTGGGCTTTTTTGGCAGCAATTCTGTTAAATTACCACTATCAAGCAAGAATCTAAAGAAATGATAATTCACATTATCACGTGATAAATAATCCTAGATGAAGACAGGGACTGGGAGCAGTTGGGTCTCCAGCGCATCATAGGCTAAGAGTAATTCCCATAATTAATTCTTCCCAAATAGAGACTCGGCATTTAACATTTTAAAGAAGGACTTTTAATTGAACTGGCTAACAACTAATTTATCTGGCTGGTTTGATGGTATCTGAAAGAAAAACATCACACAGATCTGGCAAAACTGCTCAGCCAGGGTTTTTGGGGGATTGTCTCTGACAAGGTTTGATCCACCTCTAGTTTCAGTGCAGCAGCCACGCACCCTGATGCTGACAGCTTGTCACATTTACAGCATAAGTTTGTTGTAGAAAACCTGTGCTCCTCAGCGGGAGCACACCGCTGTGAGAAACACCTGCTTTTTGTGTGTTTATCCCTAACTGTGCTCTAAGTGAAAATTAGGAAGGCAAAGCTCGGTGTTTTTAACAGGCATGTACAGAACTTTGTCTAAAACTGAAAAAAAAAAAAAAAACCACACCCAAAAATTTCTAGAGTCACAGAAACTGGGGCTAATTCTACACAAGACTGACACAGTTGTGGCACCACCTCTTGACAAAAGATTGCAAAATGCAATTATGTAGTATGTAATATTAATTATGTAATAAATAGTAAATATCCCATAACAATAGTAAAAGCAGTAGTAATAGGAACAGTAATTACAAGACTAGGAGCAAGAATAAGATTAGGTAATTAATGGCAATTAAAACATGAACAGTAAGTGCAGTAATTACGTAGTAAAACACACACTATCAGGGCAAGGGTCAAGATCCAATGAACTCCATATTAGCTTTCTCCCACGCATGGCTGAAGCCCAGATGCCTTTACTGAACTTTCAGACAGATAAAACTTTTTATCCATGAAGAGTGTACTCTCAAGGTCTTCATAAACTGTACTTTGCTCAGCATTTATCCCAAGAACGAGTAGCAAATACTAGAGACATATGGACTTAGGTTATGGATATTTTTACAGTTTAAAGCAGAAATCGTTATTTTGCTATCTCCAGTCTTACTCTTTGTGTGTATCACATAAAAATATGCAGAGGTATCTAAGTAAAAAGTGTTGTAAGCATTTGTGATACAGAGGGAAACAATTACTTCTGACATAACAGTTCAGTTTAAGAAAAGAGAGAAGCAATTGATGTCTGTCCTCTGAAACAAACATTCTGTGTTTCCTGCTCTTTATATAAAACTTGAGCCCAGCCTCTCAGCACTTTCCTGTCTATGCAAAATGATGGGAGCTATTATTTCCTCATGAGAACTTTCTGAGAGGATTGCTCATGTTGTTATAAGCCATTGTGGTGCCAAGTCATGATGCTCGGGAGGGAATCACAGGAAATCATTCTAATGCCCCCTGCATAATGCTTTAAAAAAATTCTGTGTGTAAAGTCAGTCTGCTCTGTCATTTGCAGTAGTTTCCAGCAAAATTTAGAGAACAGTGGGTCTTTTACTGCTGTTCCTGGTGCTGCAAATAAAGCCATTGGCACAGCTTTTCCAAGGAACTTTTAAGATATTCCTTATCTACTGAAACGTTCAACTGGAAAATCAACAGGCAGATGGTAGAAGATAATACTTTAATGACAGCAGAAATTCAGCCTATATAGTTGCATGCCATTCAGTTATTCAATGTTTTGTAGCTAGGCACAATAAAGCAGTAGCTATTTATGTCACAGACATAAAAAGTTTTGTACAATAGACCTAAGACCTAAAATTCCACTAGTGACATTCCAGGTGTCAATGAGCTTGTTGGTACAGGAACAGCAAACCATAGGGCAACCATAAACAAACACATAAACCTAACTATAAACCACCACAAAAAAAAAGACTACCAAAACACCAACATGTTTTCTAAACTAGTTTTAAAAATGACAATGATAATGCAAATGTAGCTGTGAAATGGCATAACGATCTTACAGCAGCAACCCCGACTCCTCAAAATTACAATCTGAGATGCTGGGATGAAAGATGCCTGCAAGATGCCGGCTGGTTACCTGCTAATCAGAGAACCATCAGTCAAAAGCAGGCTGCCTCAAGATCTTTACCTTTTTGAGAGAGTAAATGAGCACACATCCAAAAGATTTGCTCTCAAGAGAACTAGGACATATTCCTGCTACAAATTTTAATTGGGTAGTGGAAACTGTGTTTATTCGGTTGGTTTTGCTGTTTTTTTTTCTCAAGTTTGCACATCAGGTGGGGCCACTTTGTTGTTGTTTTGCTGTTCTTCTTGTCTGAGGCACTTCTACCTCTCTTTTACCTTTCTCAGCACATATGAATTACTTGAGTGTGTAGATTCCAATACTAGAAAAGGGAGGGGCACGAGATTCTCACTCACATTTCTTCTCCTCTTTTCAAAGAAAACCTTGAGATTCAGAAAATCAGTATTCTGTACAAATCCTTGACTAGTCGGAATCTGGCTTGCTCACAGTGAACTTAACACAAGTTTCACCATGTTATTTCAAAATTATATGACATTATTACAAAATGTAGTGATTGACAGAGCCTGGTGGCAGAGAAAACAGGTACAAGCTGCAAGGTTCGAAATTGAAATTAAATGAAAGGAAAAACTTTCTGACTCTGAGGGTGGTTAAATATTGCAGCAGTTTTCCACAGAGGCTGTGAAACAGTCATCCTTGAAAATACTCAAATCTCGCCTGGGTGAGGCCCAAAGCAATTTGATAAATGTTAGCCCTGCTCTGCTAACAGGGATGAGATGAGTTTAGGGATCACAGGGTCCCTCCAAACATATAAACTTTTTTTATGCCCAGTGGAATCAGTAACATGTTAGACAAATTGCTTCAGTGAACCACAAACCACTAAGAAGCAAGGATTTTTAAAATGTTTTTCTTTTTCAGAAAGTTTTTTTCAGGTGTCCCCGCTGCAAGCATGGACATAAGTATAAGGTGCGTGGATACTTTTGCTCCTTCCCAGCAGAATTTTCCACTACTGAACAGAAAGCCTTGACCATCTCTGAGGAAGAAAAAATGACATTTGATCAGACCAATGGTGTCATTTTGAGATTATGATTAAGAGTTATGGCATTTGGTGTTCATTTGGTTGAGCACTTCTAGATTTTTATTTTTATTTTAACAAAAAAATTTCTTTTTTTTTACTTTCTACTGTCCTTGTAAACTGCATGTTTGCTGTTTTCTCATTCATTTCTAGAAAACGAGTATTTATACTGTTATTTCTACTACAAAAATAACACTACAAAATTATTTCAATCCAGGTGTGTGATAAACACAATTAGATTGTTCTTATTTTGTGAAAAGCATGTCCAAGGCTTTAACGGCCCATAATGTTAATATAATAATTCATTGCTACTTCTTTGCTCTAAAAAATATTGCACCTTTACCGTCTTCTTTACAAAGCACTTACACCAGTGGAAAGCAAACTTGCTCTATGGAAATAGCTGGTTTCAACGATTTGATTATTTTTAATGTAAATCTGAAATTAAAAATTGGTCTCCATATTGCAAACAAAGTACTGGGGAATGTAAAAACAGATGAATGTCATGACTCACATAGAGAATGTTGTTGAAAAGACACCCAGCCCAGTCTCTAATTTTAGAAGTAATTTTTTTTGCTTTTGACTACCCCACCTACCAGTAATGAATTATACATTTTCCTATATTAACAGTTGTGTACATTCATTTCTGTTTTTCTGCAGAGCAAAGCAACACAAAAATTCACAGCAAACAAGAATAAGAATAAGAAGAGTGAAGATGACTTACTGGCTTCAATAGTGATCCTGAGGCTGTTCACACCTCTGGCACATTATTTCAGTTAATAGGAAAAAGTTCATTATAAGATCTTTCAACTCCCGGCTCTAGAGGGTGCTGGAAAGACTAAAGATCGCTATGTACCAATAATGATGCTCCAATACTACGGAGAAGTATCAGGACAGTAAAAAAAATCTAGAAAAACCAATGATACAGAATATTTTTTTGGCCTTCAGCAAAAAAAAAGCCAGAACTTGCTATTAATGGGAAAAAAATTATTGGGAAATAGAAAGTCTTCTGTCAAAGAGAGGCTATGGAGGGCTAAAAGAATTCTCTTAATATCTGCATATGCTATTCTCTAGAATACTGATTCACATGTAGAAAAATGTTCAACAGAAAATAATTCTGGTGATGTTATTGTGATTTCCTTTCCCCCTTTTGTTTAAATGTATGTAGGAATCTCTAAAAGAATTGTAGTTTGAACTATTGCTGAAGTTGAATGTCTTCAAGGTAGACAACTACATGGAGCAGTTTAAAAAGAGGAAAAAAAAAACAAAACAAAAAATAAATTGCATTTTGAAGGGCACCACAAATCCTGCAAACACACACGTGAGTGAAAGTTCCTAACCTGAATGTTGTTAACAGTCAGTAGTAACAACCTTGTCTTATTTTTTTGTCATTCCTTTCATCTGTTCTGGAACCATTCAGTGGAATCCCTCATGTTTATTGTATCCTCCTGCACATACTTAATTCAAACATTTCAATAGGACTAGATAAAGCAATTTAACTCTCTCTGCTGACAGTTCACTCCTGCTTATTTCTCTACTATTCTGCAGTTTTAACCTAAAGACGAAAGTATATATATTAGTCAATTCTTAAATGTAATTGAAAAAAAAATATGCATATTCAAAGAATTTAAATGCCCACATAAGTATAGAACATAAAATGTTAATATATAAGATGAAGAAATTTGTAGCATACTGATGTATGTGTGTCTGTATATATCAAAACACGTTTCCTGTTAAGGCCCTTATCACATACAACATTTCTATTAGAATCTTCACATTTAGGATTTTTCATTTTTTTTCACATATTCTTTTGACCTCTCTTGCTCGTCCCTCTCCTGGCAACCAGATTATTTGCACAGTACAAATAGCAAGAACTCTCTCACAGAGATCACCACTGTATCAGAGAGAAAATCAGGTGTTTCTTGATGTTCAGCAAGACATCATTTGACATTATTAAAGGCACCCAGCAGTGCAAGACATTTTTATTACTTCGCATGGCATGACATCGTTTGAAGAAATGTATGTACAAGGGCAGATGGAACTGCTTCAGATTGCACCTGGCACTAGGCAACCACAGGAACAAAATCTGGGGGGAAAAAAATTATAAAATTTGACACAAGGAAAGAAGTTCAGTCAGAAATTCTAGATCTGGGTATGATGTTCACCAGATCCAAGAATCTGGGTGGTTTTTGGAAGAGATCAATGGCTATGGTACTTCATCAGCTATAGGAAGTGTTTTAGCAGTCTTAGTACATGTTGAAAATCCCAATAAAATAATAGTTAAATTGGGAGGAACATGGATCTACACAATATGAGATAAGGAAACAGCAGAAAGGCAAACAGTTTTGCCAGAAATATGATTAAGGTAAAATAAGCAAAACCATTTACCTTTAGATTTAATTTTTTGAGATCTTTCTGCACAAAAAGTCAGGTCTTTATTTATTATGTTACCTGGTTTTCTTGGTTTGTTTTTTTTTGTAAATCCACCGTGCTAATTACAGAAAACTCTGGTATTATTAGATATTTATAATCCCCCGATAACACCTTCTAATCTCTCCCTCTCCCTAGATAACAACCTCACGGCTCTGCAGACTCTATTCTTTTAATCACTTCCCACATAATAACATTGCAGTACATGACTAAATACAACCTGTGAGAAATACCTGGGTGCAAATATTCCTCACTCACACCTTGTCTCTCTTCCACATTACATTCCCTTCCAATACTTCCTTGCCAGCTCCTGTCCTGTTTTGAGCACACAGGACACGCCAGCCCAGTGGGAGCTTCTCTGTTGTTGAAATATTCTCCAACTTTTAGCAGCTATCAAAGAAACCAGTAAATTTGACCTAATTCCTACTTACTTGTAATCTTTGCAATCAGTCCTGTCTCACTTACACCTTTTCTATGATTTGCTTGACTTGATCATGAGTCAGCTTTATGAAGCTGCAAAATTTTTTACACTGTGCTGATTTTTACCTTTTTTCCTTACTATTACTGTTGTTAATGGCTGTTCTTTCTTCCACTGTCTTCTCAACATGTTCAATGATCTATCTGCATTTTAATTTTGCCAATTTTAATGCCATAGGTATGATAAATTCAAGGAAAAAATAGTGAAAGAAATGAGTTCTAGAACTACGCCACCTTTAAAAGTATCACTTGACCTTGAACACAAAACAAGCAAACAAATAAAACGCTTCTTCTTTCAATTTTTGTGTTCCCAGGGGAAAAAAGGCCTTGAGGAAAGTAGCCTTTTACCACCACAGAAATAATTTTGCACACAATACCCTCAGCTGATTTTAATCGGGATTTCTCCATGGCCTTCACAAGGAAATTGCTCTCCTCCAACAAGGTAATGACTTCCTTATTTCAGCTGCTAATGGATTTTTCCTCCTCGACCTTGGGGACATCCCCGGCTTTGTGGACCTCTCCCTCTCCCAGCAGCCAGGACCACCACTGCCCCTGTGTTTTTGAGATGTTTGCAGTTCCAGTAACCTCATTTCATCTCTCTCATGTCACCTGCTCCCCACCAGCATGTCTTCTACTTTACAAACAACTTTTATCCTAATTATCACTCTTTTTCATTTTTTTTTAATCACTTATTACTTTCATCATGCTTACTACTGGGTATTCGAATGCTCTGAGCATTACCACTCTATTTAGACACATCTTTACGTGCTGCAAGTAAATAAAAATGTTAGCATGCCACACATATTTACTGTTAATAAATAAAGTGGGATCACTGGCACTAGATGATGTGGTTTGCGTTATGTTTTAGGGGTTGTTTGGCTTTTGTTTTATTTTCTTTTCCAAAAAATCTAAGCATCACTACAAGTCATTCACTCTCTAAGCACATCATGTTAAAATCATAAGCTTAAAGCTCTATTTAGACGGTTAAGCTGAAGGAACTAAATCTCAGCACTGAAATCTTAGAATTAATTGTAAAAAAACCCAAACTACAACCAGCTCTTGAATATATTTTTTTCTTTCAGTAGCACTGTGAATAAAAAGCATTTACATTTCAGTTTAACTTTGGACAAATTTTAAAGTTCCCAAGCATTTAACAAGCAAGGATAATGACATAAGAATGGATATAAAGAAAATAATTCTGGATACCTATCCCATTCCGCAATAAAAAGGGAGTCAGGGAGGATTCTTCTTGATAGATTTTTTGGATGAAAATAAAGCCCAAACACAGCAGTATTACATCTGAGGACCATTTATTGCCAGAAAAGAGTGAGTGTTCCTACAGAAGGGGGATAGAAAAGAGAGTAGAGAGGGAGAAGAGAGATAAACAGGAGAAAATAGAAGACAGGGACAGTGTTACCACAAGAAACTCCGGGAGATTTGTTGGCGTCAGCTCAGCAGACGGAGCGTGCGTGCTGTGAACCGCGGTGCGTCTGCATTGCTCCCATGGTGGGCTGGGCGTGATTTCCAAACGGCAGCGGGCTGCGTGTTCCTTCCGTAGGCAGAGAACCGGCTGGGTACAAGCGGCAGTGGCTGTGGGCTCAGCCAGGTGCGGTGGGCTAGACAACGTGGTCTCTACTGATGCCATGATGATTTTTTGCCTTTTCTTTTATATACCTTTTATATACCCTTTTATACACCTTTTATATACCCTTTTATATACCTTTTATGTATCCTCAGCGCTTCTAGCATGCGTACTTGTAATTCCTTAAGCTCCATAATTTAGTGTAGTCCTAATATTTCCTTAAGGCAGGAGACCAAACATCCTGGAGGCCTCACAGTCGGGGCCAGAAAGTCCTATACTATCCTGAGAAACCAAGGTCCGCTCTAGAACACATCTTGTAAACTAAGATAGGCCCATCCAGGGGAGAATTCCTCAGGATGGCAGGATATCAGGCTAATCATTCAAGGCTCTCGCTCGGGAGTCTTTGATAGATATGCTAATTTGCAAGGTCTATAAATTGTATACACAATCTATCATGTGTGTGCATTTCAGGGGGTGCATTGCGTGTGCGTTTTCCAGGTGCATTTCGGCGCATTCCACCTCGACAAAGTCATGCACCTTTAACGATCCTTAAATAAATACCGAGGTAAGAACCCCTCTTCCCTTAAACCGTGTTTAGTTCTTAATTTTAAGACCAGGGAAAGGCAACACTACGGACTAGTGCTTTAGCAGCTTGGTGCGGCGGGCAGTGCAGGAAGCACAGCTGCAGCGACGATCACAGCTGGGTACAAGCGGTGGCGGCTGCGGTCGGCAAACACGGCACAGGCGGCTGGCTAGTTGCTCCATCGGGGAGGCAGTGGAGCATGAAGTCGTGGTGGTGACGAGCTTGTTCGCGGGAAGCGTGAAGTAAACCAAAGCAAGTATTGGCAGGGAAACAGGACTACAGAGAGGAAAAAATGAAAGGGGGAGGAGGCCGAGCTGGCCCTGCAGGTGAGCCCCTGCTCCCTCCAAAGAGACCCAAAAGCAAATGACTCCCGTTGTGTTGAATCCCCCCAAACCGGGCCAAAAGACACTTCTGAGACAGAGTCCAAGAAGCGGGTATTTGTTTTAGTCAGCACCGGGTGTGCGGGGCATCACTCCTCCTAACACGCGCACCAGGCACACAGCAGATTACAATATATGGTTACATTTTATCCATATTCATTGTTTTCCTTAGAAAAGGTGGGGTTATGCAAACTATTTCTTAGAACTCGTTATTATCATCAGCATATGTGGAGCGCAGGCGCAGTTTTCCATGGTGGTCGTGCTGAGGATGGCGCGGTGGTCATTTTGAGGAAGGCCAAACATCTTCCTCGCTGTGCACTTTTCACCTTTCTCCTCTAGGCATGCGCCGTCTCTTGTTAGCTGTTTCAGCAGTTTCTTCACGGGTTTTAGCAAGCTTTGTCCTTCATTTTTGCAAGCTTTTTTCCCTATCTCTTGCCGAGTCATTTGCTAACTTCTACATTGGTTACAATGAATCTTATTCTTGCCCAAGTATTCTTGCCTAAGTGTGCCCAGTACAATGATTTTAGCCTTTTCAGTGTCTCAATTAACTGCTTTTATGTGCTAAGGCTCCTCCCCAAGCCCAATTTCCCAGGCATCCAGGGTATCTGTCTGACCTGCAGGTGGGAGGTCACCCACAGCCCGATCCCGGAGGCTTTCTCTGCCCTGGTTGGCTGCCAGGTGAAGCCTCCCTGGGACAGGGCAGCCAGCACATGTACAGCCTTTATCGGAATAATTTATGTTGAGGCATAAATAAAAATCAGATTGGTCCCTCTCAATACCGTAGGAATGCGAGCGGCAGACCCACGATAGTAGTGAGATTGGGGGAGTTTTCGTGGAAGAATTACAAGAAACAGAGGAGTGTGTTTGTGGGTGTCAGTCCCAGGAGGGAGGCAGACGATGGCTGTAGCGCTATAGGACTGGTAGGCGCAAAAATACTCATCTCTTTCCTTTCCTGAGTGCCAGTGGCACTTTTATTATCAAGACGTTGTAACCACTCCCTGGCTGTGACCAATTTTCTACATTCATAAAACCCTGTCTGATTAACAATTAGATGCCACCTTTGGGCAGCAGACCACAGTACCTGGAGAAAAACTCTGCTCCTTAAAAGTGCAGGAGGAACGGGCTGGTGAAACCTGAATGAACTATTTATGGGGATTATCTGAGTGGATGACAACCCTGTCTTCAAATGGATGACAGCAGCCTGCTCAGAGGATGTAGGTACCTAATTCCAATGTAAGAGTCTGCTGAGCCAGAGGGATGTGGGTACCTGAATACAAATCAGAATTCAGGATCCCCAGAGACAGAAAGGCTTTGTCTCTGCTTGTGTGCCTCATATCACAAAACATTCACAAACAGGTGCAAGCTGTTTGACTTGATATTTTTTCAGGTTTTTTTTAGTTAGCAAAAAATACCAAACACGTCTCTATTGAAAATTCATAATTTGCTTATTTTCCTTGTTATGGTAATAGGTTAGACTAGTTTTTATTTTCTGAGTAAAGATTTAAGGTCATCCCAGAACAAAACAAAAGCAAATAATAAATACTATGATCTCATATGCAATTGAAGCAGAATTGCACATATTAACTTGTCAAAAAATTCCGTAGAACATGTGGCTGGCCTGCCCACAATTTTCACTGTGTTTTTGGTTACATCATGATTTAATATTGACTCTTTTTTGCAAAGAGTAAATATTTGAAAGTTTTTGCAAAATACTGCAAACTTGAAACGTGTCTCACCAACTGTTTGAATGTTTATACTTCCACATAAATCCTTTTCTGGACATTTGTGCTTAGTAAAAGATATGTTGGATGTGGAAAACTATGCCTAAACATGGCAATTGTGTAATTAAAAGTCAAAAATAATTAATTTTCAAGAAATAACTTTACAATCTTTGGAATTTTCCTTTTCTTTATGAACCTATGAGTAAGCAAAGATCATTTACTCTGCATGTAAGGGAAGTGGGATGGGGTGAGGTGGATGTGCTTGCACATCTTTACAGAAATCAGTAATCACCGCAGCAAGGTATTGTAACATCAATTATTCTGAAATAGATCAGTGAGAGCAACAGGTAAATGCTTTTCTGAGAAACCAGATCCAATGTAAGCAGGGAGTGCTGTTTTTAACATTCAAAAGTAAAACATAATAATATGTGGACTAACCAAAAATATTTACTACAACTGACACACACTCTATGAAACGTAATGTAGTATTTACTTGTAATATTAATAAGTTATTTGTGACTGTCTGGTTATCAAAACCCTTTGATTCCTAGGAACTCAATCAAAACCTCACGATACTTCGAAAATTAAGAAGCTCCTTAACTTTGCTATTAATTCTGAGGGCACAGGGTACACAAATAACCATTTCAAAGGTGGACAGGATACAGTCAAAATGGTCTGTGGTGTTTGGTTGTTTTGCTATGCCCAGACGAGTTAAAAATTAAGTGTATGCTTTTTTTTCTCCTCACATTAATATCATTTGACTGGTCAGCTTCATAAACTAACATCATTTGACATCATATTCAGAAAAAAAAGTACAGAGAAATGCATGCTGTGAAATGCCTATATTTCAGTTTATTTATACGGTTGGCGCTTGGAGTTTTTTCAAGGCTGGATGAGACAAATCCAGCTGAGCTGATTCAGTGCTGGCAGTGGTCTCACCCGTGTGACAATCTTCTCTTGTGACTACTGAACTCAGCGAGGCAAATCAGTCTGAATGTGGGTTGTTAGGCTGAATCAGGGACTTTAAGTTCTTCTTTTTACAGATAATGAACTTGAGTAACGTAAATCCCCTACATCTTACTTATCTGTTTGAAATGAAAGAGGTTGTCATACAGCAAGGTCTACTCAAATCCATCTCACCAAGCATTAAACTATATTACTAAATAAAATTGGAATCTGTAAAGTAGTTACTGTACAGCCAGGATATTGTACTAAAATCAGACTTTTGCATGACATAATGCTTTTATGCCAACAGCTGCACATGCCGACGAAAAACAGATTATCAGGAGTAACTGGAATGGTACCTCATATATTAACCTTTTCTAATATTCTTTATTAGGTGCTTTGATGATCATTATGTGGGACAGTTGTCTGGAGAAAGTCTTATTTGTGTTAAACTTATCATCCAATTTCATTTCAACCCTCATAGTATCAGTATAAGATATATATTTGTACCGCGTCAAATTTTTTCCAGAGTTCAGAAGGAAACTTTGAGTTTCCTACATTCTCCCGTACCTTTGAAAGCCCCACGTAAATGCGGATTTGAAGAATAGTTGGTACCAAAGAGAATAATTTTGCATAAAATCCTGCTGTGTCTTTTTATTCAGCATTCACGTAAGTGCTCCAAAGTTTAGAGGGAGCATATTTCTTAACCAGAATCTCTTTGAAAGTGTTCATAATTTCCTCTATTACAAGAAATGAGGCACATACTCAGTCTAACAGAGACTGTGTCAGCAGGTAGAGATTACTCAGACACTCTTTTGCAAATTCTTTATAACTCCCCTCTGCTCACATAGCCATGACCAAAAGAGGATGCCACATGCGATTAAAGAGATCAGACAGAAATTAAATAATTCTATCCACAATGAAAAGTACCATCGTCGCCAAAATTACAGAGATGGTCACATGAAATTATGCAATGTTCAAATGCTTCTCTCAAAAAGTTTCCGCATTTCTTCATCTAATTAGAATGCCACACTGCAGAAATCAATGCTTCTCTAATGCCTTCCCTGCTGCAGTCATGACTTTAAAAGGATATTTATTGCAAAGGCAGATGCTACTGATGATGACTACCATTATTTCCCCATTCTATAGTTCAATTGCATACTCTCATAAAGCATTGTGACACAAGTCTCAAGCAGCCCTGTAATTTCCCCAAAATAACTGGGAATTTTGGGCAGGGCTGTTTAGAGTGAATTGGTATCATTCACACAAATATACTGATATTATTGATACTGTCTTTGCTCTCCTCTTAGATATATTAGTTCTAGTCACTTGTTTCTGCCAACTGCAGTCCCTCACAACATCCTTCTCTAAATTGGAGAGAGAAGGATTTAATGATGAGTGGGCTATTAGATGGGTGAGATAGAAAGTGGTTGGATGGTCACATGTATAGGGTAGGGGTCAACAGCTCAGAGTCACGATGGACATCAGTGACCAGTGATGTCCCTCAGGGGTCCGTACCAAGACTGTGTGATTTAATATGTGAACCAATGACACAGACAGAGGGATTGCAGCACCCTCAGCAGGTTTGCGGGTGACACCAAGCTGAGGGGGCAGTGACAGGATGGCATCCAGAGGGTCCTGGACGTTCCCAGAAGTGGCCCATGGGGATCTCCTGAGGTTTAACCAGGCCAGGTCAGGGCAGACCCAGGCTGGATCCAGGCTGGGGATGAGCAGGTGGAGCAGCCCTGGGAGAAGCCCTGGGGGTGCTTTGGGTGAGAGCTAGGACCCCAAATCCCCTGTGCTGGGACTCCAAATCCCCCTGTGCTGGGACCCCAAACCCTCTGTTCTGTGACCCCAAACCCCCTGTTCTGGGACCCCAAACCCCTGTCCTGGGACCCCAAACCCCCTGTGCTGGGACCCCAAACCCCTGTGCTGGGATCCCAAACCCCTGTGCTGGGCTGGGCCCCAGCGTGGGCAGCAGGGCAGGGGGGATTCTGCCCCTCTGCCCCCTCAGCTGAGACCCCACCTGCAGAGCTGCCCCAGCCCTGTCCCAGCACAGGAAGGGCCTGGAGCTGCTGGAGCCAGGCCAGGGGAGGCACCAGGATGAGCAGAGGGATGGAGCAGCTCTGCTGGGAGGAAAGGCTGGGAGAGCTGGGGTTGCTCAGCCTGGAGAGGAGAAGCTCTGGGGTGAGCTCAGTGTGGCCTTGCAGGGCCTGAAGGAGCTGCAGGAAAGATGGAGAGAGACAATTGCCAAGGGCTGGAGGGACAGGACACAGGGAATGGCTTCCCAGTGCCAGAGGGCAGGGCTGGATGGGATATTGGGAAGGAATTGTTCCCTGGGAGGGTGGGCAGGCCCTGGCACAGGGTGCCCAGAGCAGCTGTGGCTGCCCCTGGATCCCTGGCAGTGCCCAAGGCCAGGCTGGACATTGGGGCTGGGAGCAGCCTGGGACAGTGGGAGGTGTCCCTGCCCATGGCAGGGGATGCACCAACACGTGCTTTGGGATCCCTTCCAACCCAAACCATCCTGTGATTCTGTGGTGCTCCTGTAACTGCTGCTGGCAATGGCTCTGATCCATTAATGCCTGACATGCCATGCTAAAGCTTTAAAGCAAATACATCTCCTGTATTATCCCTCCAACTTCCAGAAGTTCTTTGCAAGAGAGGTGCAGATATCTGTCTTAAAAATGTAGCAACAAATAGAGATTTTAAAGTTATATAAAATGAGTCTGACAATGTACAACATTATTAGAGAGATCACCTTCCCTGTATTTTCAGATTGACAAATCTCTGTGTCAGGAGTGGGAGACAGGATGCATATGCTGGAGTTAAACAAAGAAAAAGGACTTAGAATGCTCATTAATTAATATGCACATATTCTCTGCAATTTCTGTAAACGATAGATAGGAACGTAGATGCACTGCAACACAGTGTAAAAATAATAAATAACCTACTGCCACCTGCTGCTCGTGAGTCTGAGCTGTCGTGGGGTCACTTGGGTTTGATTTACCTTTGCTTCATATTTGGAGGAAACAGCAGATTCCTGTTGCAAACGTTTCCACAGCATCTGAAAAAACCCTGCATAAAGCTGTTCAGCACCAGAATTTTTAAAAATTTACTTATCAAAAATTAATTATTAAAAATTAATAAATTATTAATTTGTTTATGATCTATTGTTTAAAATTTTTAGAAAGTTACTTTTCCCACAGACTATCAACCATTCTCTAGGAAAAATTATGATTGCACAATAAATGCTGTTTTTCTTGTTTCCAAGTTTTTGAAAAACACATGCTAAACTTTGGTAATCATTTATTTATAAGACACAAATACTGGAGTAGCTCTGTACAAAAAGGACTCTTTGTATTATGAATTTTACCAACTTTTTTTTATGCTTTGAAAATTACTTGATTTGATCTTTTTTATCTCCACAACTAAAAGTTTGTTAGCTTAATTAGGGGTTTTTTTTCATAGAAATATATATATGGATTATTTGAGGTGAATATTCAAGACATTGTTTATTCATTTGCATGATTAAATGGAGCAATATGATCAAAAAATGTCCTTGGAAAAATGAAATTGTCAATTATGTTATAATTATGGTACAATTAATCCTGCTTATCTTTAAAAAAACCAACAATAAAACTTTATGCTCTGCATGGTTCCTATCCACCACATTTTTAATTAGGGAATTCTTCCATAGGAGCACAGACAACTCCATTATTAAAGCCCCTTTTTGACAACTAATCTTATCAATTATATTCTTGAGTATAGTCCATAAGTGTGATGGAGCAAGCATTACGATTTTCTTCGGTGAGTGGATTCTGAACTGCTTCCTGACCACAGTATTTGACAGCCTTGTGTAGCCACACTTTATCCTCATGTTCCTCTCCATGGTGTTAATTAACACAGTGTCACCTTTCTGAAGAGCTGTTATTAAGTGCAGACTGCCTTTTGCTGTGAGGTGATGTCAGCAAAGTAATTGTTCACGTATCTAAGGCTCTTATTTGCTCTAGTACAAAATAACTGCACAAGCCATTGTATTATATAGAAAAAAATTGGAATAATCTAATGGAATGGTCTAGAATAACCCTACATAGCTTGGCTGTGTATTTCAAATGGATTTTTGAAAGTGTTCAAGGTTATCCAAGCCCTGATACCACTGGCCTCTATACCTTAATTACAATGATAAAAACATTAGGTCAATGCCACATGTTTTTTTACAATCCAGTAAGAGGTTTTCGTTCTGACAGTGTGTGAAAACACTGCCCCTAAAACAAAATAGGAAATCTACTCTGGAAAAAAAGGTTGTTTGCATTTGTGCTGGCCTGGTTTTCAACAGATGTAACTGCTGTCTGATAATACAAGTCAAAGCTGATGGAAAGGATCTTTTTAAAAAAAGATATTGGGACATTATGAACACCAGAAATGTTTTGAGAGAAGATGTTTACCTAAATGCTTTGAGCCATCTTGGAAAAAAATAATGCTTTGATTTCCTGAGTAGGAAGTGTTCATATTTTAAAATGGATTGTCTAATTATGATGGAATTAGTGATAAAGTACATTATTTTAGGATTTTGATTAAAAACCAGAAAGTGATATGCTGATAGCCTTGTCATACCTCCTTGTACCCAGCACTTCTCAAAGAATTCCTAGAATTAAGGGATTTTGTGTATAACGTCTTCATATTCTGTGCATAATATTGTCTACAAACCTACTCAGTATTTAGAGACTCTCCCTCTAAAAAGGAATCAGAAAATAACAGATTATGAAAGGGACTTTATTTTCTGAATCAGCATCAAATACTTCTAAACCTATTGCTGTCCAATGACAGCAGAGCATGAATGGAATAATTTTGAATAAGTATTTTGTGCATAGTCTTCAGTACTTCTTGAACCTCCTCCTCCTCTTACTCCAAAGCCTGCAACTATTGTGCCATTTGGAAACCAGAAAAAAAATCATAATTACATAGCTTTGTAAATGTTTATTATTTATGGTCCATAGTTTAATGTTGATAGAGGTCCTACCTGAAACACAAAAAATGGGCTCCTCAAGAGATGCATCACAACCCAGCATATCTTTCCTGCTATCCTTGCAAGCAAAATCAGCGGTGAACAGCACATTTTGTTTGGCCTTTGTAGTGGCGCGAGTTAAGGACAAAAAAACTCCCGAAAGACAAAGCTAGTCTTCAGAAGTCTTCAGAAGCTTTAGTCTTCAGAACTAATATTTGATTATTTGCAACTTGAACTCTTTCTAATATCTCTGATAAACAATAATGGGTTAAAAAAGATCCCATGATATTGAGTAAATGAATTTTCCTCTCATTTTACCTAATGACACAGCAGTCAGTTCAAAATAACAGACATCCTTTATTTCAGAACCTGATAAGAGTTCTGCTACTGGAGGAAGAATTAAAGTGGGCAAAGTCTATCCAAAATTACCAAAAGGGCCACTATAATTTTACCGGGAAAAAAAAAATACGATGGGATTTTTAAGTCTACCTAATCAGGTATTTGGAAATTCCTGGATGCTGGATTTTCACGTTCCTCGTGAACTAATTCTCTCCAACAAGTGTAAGGAAAATTTTCAACTTCTACAAATATCAGAAGCTAGATTCTGTGAGATTATGAAGACAGCAATCCAGGGAAGATACTACGTCTGGGTCACTCTTTAACAATTTATATTTTAACAACACTGTCATGAATTACTGTTGCGAAAAAAGAAAAGAAAAGAAAAAAAAACAACAACAAAAAAAACGCAAAACCAGACTTCTTAAAGAAAACAAGTGAAATAGCTCTGGAAAGCATTTCAACTACAGAGAAATTTTATGAACACTTATATCCACTCAGGGAGAGTTTAATCATATGTTTAATTACCTAAGATCCATTTTTTTGTAAAGTATATGGATAGAAAATGACTATTTAAATCAATGTCCAGGAGCCTTGAAAACTCTCACTAAGGGAAAATTTGCAAAGAAAAGAAGCTTCTCAGAACTTTTCATTACCGTTTTCTTTTTCCTGAACCACTATGGCTACAATATAAATGAAGCTAGCACCAAAAAAAAAAAAAATTTAGTAAATTGAAAGAAATTATATGTTTTATTTGATTTTGCACTACCATTTTGTTAAATTCCAAGGTCAGGATTCTAAATTTCTTATTCTTGGCACTGGATTTCTGTTCATTTTATTAACTTTTGTAAGTCCTCTTGTCATCAGAATCCATAATTTGAAACAGGATTTTGAAAGGCTGTTGAAGTCTGTGGGAAACCCATCACATACTGAAACATGGAAAGTACTCAGTGTTTTTGAAAACTGAAATTGCAGACAATGAAACCTATCAATGAAAAGCAATTTATTGGAGGTTTAACAACAAGAACATATATTAAAAAACTTGAAGCCAAAAATAGCAAAGGAATAGAAAGGTTTGTTCATCATCTACCTGTGAATAATTTGTGTTTGATAAAAAAACAACAAACAAACTCTTGAACACTGGTCTTGGTTGGACGTTTAGGGAAAATTAAGATCAAACTGAAATAGATGCAAAAATATTGTTAGGATGCCCAAGGGAATTACATCACAGGATACAGAAGATGGGTGATAAATTATTTTCTTGTACTAAATTGTAAAATAAATATCAAATCAGACAAAAATTCCCTCAGAAGGCAAAAGGTAAGAGAAGTTCGAGGTAAGCTCCAGAGAAATATTTTACCCAATATTGCACAAGGACAATGGGAAATCCATTTATGATGGTATTTAAGCTTGGAATTGGTCAATTGTTCCCAAAAAGCCAACCATTTTTTAAGGAAGACTGGTGGAAAATTCCCCTGCATTCAGTAACAAAAACAAACACTTTTATGGCAGACTATATAGCATGGCAAGTGATTGAATTCCATGCTTCAAGAGATTTTTCAAACTCTCTGTTTTTACAGAGTGTGTTTTACAGTTCAGTTTACCAAAATATTTTAGCTTTTACTCACTGACCCACTATCAGACTCGTTGCCATCCTCTTCACTGTCAAACCAAAGACAAATATGAGAGAAACAGAGTCCAAATCCTGACAACCAAAGTGGGCTTCACAAGACCTGGCCCTCAATTCATTCCATGAATTAACCTTGAAAAAATCAGTGGATTACTTTCTCCGGCACAGGGCAATGTTAATTTATTTCAAAGTGTCTCGTTGAGAGAAGTGCTAATGAAACGCACTGGATATAATTTTAAGAGCTATTGTTATTGCTATAACGACTCAGCATTTCATCTGAAGGGCATATTTTTATTAAATAATATAGGCAGACAGCAAATGTCAAAGTCATCTAAATGTCCACGCAGGGGAAGTCAATCTTTATTCAAGGTTCTACGCTTCAAAATTAAGCGAGTAGATTAAGTCAATTAATTAGCCATTGACTCAACATGAACGTGATGAAGTCCTTTGTCAGAGCCATCTGCAGTGCCTAAATTTTAAACACGATGTATAATAAATTGAAACTAATGCAAAACAGCAGGGGTGGAATGTGGGAATTATTAAGTAGGTGTTACAGGTTTGTCCTGCAGGAATACTCCCTCCTGCTGCCTGTGGAACAGGCAGTGGCACATGGCTGTGAAATCCTGAGGAAGGAATGCCTAACATTATTTTGAAATGTGCTTTTTTTAGAGTCCTGTCACATTGCTTAGAACAAGCTAATGAGCAAACAAGCAGTGAAAGAATCTCAGTTGCCTCTTTGCATTACCTCGCCTCTGTTTCACTATTTAAAGATTATTGTACCCCCAAACTGCTTGGATCAATTACTGAAGGATTTTTTCGTCTCTTGGAAACTTTCAGGTGTTCTTTTGAAGCCTGTTAGGTTGTCCAAGACTTTAATCTCAATATTGATGACCCATCTGCTTGGAGAGTTTGTAACTGTCTCACAGCACTGAAACACTGAGCTTTTTCCTACCTCATTAGCTTCTGTTCACAGGCAAAGCCCAATAAAGATTAGTACCAACATATTAGGTTTCACCTCTTCTTGTCACCCCTACTTCTTTCTCTTTTTCCCTCAAGAAATGCCCAGTCAGTAATTCTTTATTTTCATTCTACTTCAAAATTTTTTTCCCCCAGCACATTCCAATTGTCTGTTGGAGTGCCTGCAACACACACCTGCTTCTCACTGATCATTCACAAAGGAACGCAAGGGAATTGCAATCCATGTCTCACTCAGATTGTCACGATTTGATAGAGCTAATGGATATTAATAGTTTTGTTTTGTTATTGTAACATTATTTGCCTTGAATGTACATATTTCATGATTTTGGGAATTTGGGAGCTGGCATTGGATCACCTGATTTCAGTGGGTATCTTGAAGACTTAAGAGATGGATTTAGGCTGAGATTAACTCTGTCTGGGTCATACAGTTAAACTTTGGAATGGGATTATGACAAAAACTAAATATGTCTCCATTTTTCCCTTGACTTCCTAAAGCAAAAGATGGAGAGCTCATAAAATGGTGTGGTGACCTTGGGAATATATTTCTATTACAGTTCTTGGAGTTGTTTAGGTACTGCTGTGAATTTATGAAGTGATTATACTGACTTCATGTTTGTCCTGAAGCTGAAATTCTCCAATTGCCTGCAATGACCCCATCCTGGCTCACCCCACGGCTCACGTAAGGCAGGCATTTCCCTGGGTGGGGAATCTCAGGCACAAAAATGGGCTCTCATTTGCACTGGAGCTGCGACTCAAAGTGGGATCCATCCTGCTGTGGCAGTTTAGGAAGGGTTTTTAGATGAGTGCTCAAAAATGTACATCACACTCAACAAAAGGCATTTCTAAATGACGTAGGGAAAGGGAGAGACCCTGGAATATGGGAATATTGCACAACAGATCATCCATTTCATTATCTTTGTGGTAAATATTTGCACTTTGCCTTAAACTCTGAAGCATGATATTCACTTTTTTTTTTTTTTTAACAAGCATGGGTTCTGATAAAATACAGCAGAATTCCTTCTGGAGAACTTAGCAGCACAGATTTTTCCATTTTATGATCTGTGCCTTGGCAGTAATGATGTGCATAATGTCTGAAATCATATAAAATTTCTTCTTAATAATTACTGCAAAACAAAAACTATTAAACCAAAGTCTAAAAAGTATTGTAGATTTTTCTCAAGTGCTCAGTACTAGTCTGCTAGACATTTCTGACTTCTGGAAACTGCAACTTTGTTCATTATTGATAAGAATAGGTGACTGAGTAAAGACTGATTGAAAGGTTAATGTGCTAAGCACATGACGCAAAGCAAATTGGGATCCCAAAAAAGAAGAAAAATGTTCTGTGGAGTGTAGAGTGGAAAAACAACTAAAACTCTTTTATTCATCACTCAATTGTGCAATTGTACAGTTACTCTCTCAGCTTTCAGGAGTATTAATTCTTCCACTGTCTGAAGCTCAGAAAACAGGTGAGTCTTGTGCACCACACAAAGTGTAGGAGTGGGACCAGACCCTGGCACTGGTCACATTTGTAAGTAAAATCATTGTGGTTGGAAACACCAACACCATGAGACAGCTTCGTCTCAGTCACTGGTAATCAGTGACAAAAGAGGATTTTTGATTTGATTTAATTTTGTCTCAAGAGTGTTTCCAGTATGGTGTAGCTACACTAACCACAGAAACTACAGTCTTGTTTGGGTCTCCCTGAAGATGCAGTGATGAGGCAATGTGCTCCTACGAAAGGTGATTTAGAATATTCTGCTCTAAACAGCACCCTGGAGCATTTCTGCTCGCTGTGGTTATTATGCCAGACACCAGCTGCCATGTGTGCTGCTCTTTTCTCACAGCAGATGACAACGTAATCAGTAAGATTTTGCTTGCTGTGACTCACTGAGATGAAGCATTTGGCAAAACAACATTTCTAGCACAGAATCACGTTAATGAAACCATTCCTCGTTGCTACCTGTCTTTATTAGAACCAGCCTCTGCATTGGGAAAAATTGCTTGGGACAAGCAGAGGAAATACAGCACCTTCAGTTTCTCTTCACAATCTTTGGTTGTGTTATTATTGCAACTACACCAATCATCCTGATCTAACCATTCCTTTTCTGCAGCCCGTGTGCTCTGTGTCCTCCACTGGGGTTAAAGACAAGGGGTTGTAATCTTATCCTTTTCTTCTCCCACCTGGAGAGGAGAAGATTGTGTGGGGACCCGGTAGCAAACTCCCAGTGTCTGAAGGGCACCTACAGGGAAGGCAGAGAGGGACCCTGCATCAGGAACTGTAATGATGGAAAAAGGAGCAAAGGGTAAAAACCAAAAGAGGGGAAATTTACGTAGGTATTAGGAAGAAATTCTTTACTGTGAGGGTGGTGAGACACTGGCACAGGTTTCTCAGGGATGCTGTGGATGCCACAACCCCAGCAGTGCTCAAAGCCTGGCTGGATAAGGCCTTGAGAAACCTAATCAAGAGAGAGGTGTCCCTGCCCATGGCAGGGAGGTTGGGACTAGATGGTCTTTAAGGTCTATTCCAACCCCTTAACATTCTATGATTTTATGATTCACTGTTGGGGAAATTATTCCACTAGGTACTCATCTTTGCTCTTTCTCTTAAGCAAAAACAAAGGAAAGGAAAACAAAATACTTCAAAAAGCTCTTAGTAGACCATCACTATTGTCTTTGTCCTTTTTAATTGTGGTTTCTTTTCAGTTTGGATTTTTTGGGGGGATGGGGGGGAGTTTAATATGAAGAATATAAGAATACCATTGAATATGTAGATATCCACTATCTTTGAAGACAGCAACATTATCCTTTCGTTTGGGATTCGGAGAGGGACAGGGAGCAGCAGTGACAGCAGCAGTGAAAGTCCGTGGTGCCTGTGTGTACACCCAGGGCCTGAGTCCAGATCAGGCTCTGCCTCACACAGGTGTACAGGTCAGAATAAGTAACGCCTTGGCCATGCTTTAACAAGGGAAAGAGAAGGGAATCCTGTTGGGAATGAAGATGGAAAGTCTCTCTGCTGTACCTGTTGACTTTCTTCTGTTATTTTCTTTCGGGGTCACTATGACCCTGACTGTGTGTGGAGTTCATAATGACGCTTCGGGTTCACCAGA
Organism: Ifrita kowaldi; assembly: GCA_013398055.1. Taxonomy (NCBI): domain Eukaryota; kingdom Metazoa; phylum Chordata; class Aves; order Passeriformes; family Cinclosomatidae; genus Ifrita; species Ifrita kowaldi. The sequence continues at coordinate 26,225 of VZRS01009923.1, read as the reverse complement.
TGTTCCTGGAGGGAAATAAAATTTGCTGCCAGTTGCAGATGACACTCAGTTATTGCAGCTCGACTTTCTCTCTTATAGTTTTGCTGTCTGTTTTCAGCTTCTTTGCACTTCCAGCAACCACTTCCCCATTCTGACACACATGGGGAAGACGTGTTTCTTTAAATCCTGGATTTCGTACCTTTACTGAATTAAGAGCTAGTGAGAAAGCAAAAGTGAGTCTACCTTCTCTCTTTAAAGATTTTTCTGGGTCCTCTACCATTCATGAAACACTACTGCATTTATTGATGCATTATGTTAATGCTAAAACCAAGAAATAAACAAAACTAATATGGTCTCACTAAGTAATACTGCAACTTCTGAAAATAGAATTCTAGGCTAGATGTACCATGGATCTCACCAAGAGGAAGATTTCTTATGTTCTTAAATCCTTTTGATTTGTATTGATTCCAAAGGAGAAGTACTGGGAGTTAGAGTGAAAACACTGCATAAGGGAATTTTTTTATTAGGGCGTTAAGGGTTTTATGAATCCGACAAAATTTAGTGGCTGTAATATATATTCACCTACAAACTACTGACATGCTATTCAGATGTCTTTTTATATGCAGTATCCCTAAACCAAGATAACACTGTGGAGTTATCTGTCTTGGAAACAGAAATAAGTTTACCTCAAACTCCAAAAAGTAAAATGATTGAATTGTCCAGGAAAGAGTTTTTCCCAAACACAACCATTTTTCCATATGACAAACTTGACGGACACAGGTGATTTGTTTCATCCCTGAGTGTGTTCCCACATGGTTAAATACTTTATGAAGTGCAGCTGCCACGTGGTGCTCACCACTACCCTGCTACTCTAGGAAATTACATGCCCCAAGCTGGGCAGTCTCGTTGTGTGATGCCTCACTCGAAGTCTTTTTCCTGCTCCTTTGAATGAATTTCTGCAGAATTCGGCTGTTACACAGAGCTCGTATTTATGCAATATCATGTGTATTACTACAATGACTATAATGAACCCTCTACTAAACCTAAATGAATAACTGCCTTTGATCCAACTTAATGGTCATTTTGCTTTATCACAATTTGGAGAGGATTCTGTTTGGTGCTGTTGATTGTGGCCATCAACAAGAGTCAAACACTAGGAACATTTGGAAATCTGTGTGTACAAACTGTGTGACCATCTGCTTGCTTAACTGATATGAGGAGACACTAATTATATGACAGAAGAGCCAGTTTGCTGCCTGAGAAATCACAAAAATGTGTGCATATCACAGATACACAAATGCAGGCTCACGTTTCTGAGCAGCATTTGAGGCAGAATGTTTCTGAAGTGGCAGATATGCCCCGGGCCCACTGAAAGCATGAGAGGTCATTCACCACTCTCACTTCTTAAATTCTTTGGAGTTCAAAAAACACTCAACTATATTCTTCAGCTCCATTTTTCCTTATGCAGCAGCAAAAATAACAACTTTGGTTTTCTTGATGCTTTGGTGCTTGACATTTATTTACTGTAAATCCTCCCCAAAATCCTAGAGAGAAGTACTCACTGGTCCATTGCCTTAGAAGAAAATGTTTTATCCAGATCCCAGCAGAGGAAGCAGGTATCTCAGATATTCCTGAGTTGGACATGGCTTTAATAATCTTTAACAAATATTTCTTCTCCAATGTTCCTTACCTCCTCATAAACTCATGGAGTATTTAGACACGCACATGAATCTTTAAATATTTTCAGATTCAAAATCTGTAAGACATTTCCAGGGAGGAGGTGGTTTTGCTGCATGTTTTGCTGCATGTAACCATTAAGATATGGGTTGCTTTGGGATTGGCAGAATCAACAGTGCGTGTTCACTGTTACTATACCAAAAGGATCAACAGCCTCTCTCCCTTTTCAGACAACAGACTGAAACATCCAGACAACTGCTGGTAGGATTTTGAGACTTCAGCTTATGGAGATATGTTGTTTTCTTACAAAGAATGTTAGATTTAGAAGACAATTATCATTGTATTAGACAGTATCTGTGTTTTGGTTTTACAACTTCCAGATTTGATCATCGTAAGAGTAGCATAAGTTTCTGAAGACAGAAATGTTTATAGTCACTTTTAGGACTTGTTTCTAGCAATCAGTATTTTAATTGATCCATTATCAGCCATTTTTAAGCATCTGATGCATTTGATGATTTGTCTGTTCTGAGTGGACTATTCTTCAGCCTCAAAGGACAGTACTGGAGCACAGATTAAAACCCAGAAATCCTTATTTCTGTAGAACACAGTGAGACTTCAGACTTTGTGCATACCGTATGCATGTATTTATACAGCCACACAGCTTAATTAGAGTTTTCAGCAGAAAAGGAGCACAGAAGCTGTGCCTAAGCCAGAGTTGCAGCACTATTTTACACTGAGCTAAGCAAAGTGGTTGCCTGAGTTTGCAAAGTGTGCTGCACAAATTCTCTCCTGTGACCCAATGCAGAAAAGCACTTCTGCTTGGGAAATCATCATTGCATTCCTGGACAAGGGGTTGCTCCCGTGTTGGGCAGATGTTGTAGCTTTTATAGCTCTGCTGGTGAGAAACCAACAGTCAGTGTGAGATCAGGAGCAAACTGATCATGTCCTGTCTGTCTGATCCACCCACTGCGTGTTTTATTAAGAAATCCACATCTGCTGCATGCAGACTGAGAGCAATGGAATTGCAGGCATGTTCCAAAACAACCGTGGTGTTTCCTCATCTGTGGCTCGGGTGAAGACTTGAGAAGCAAAGGATGGTGATGTGCTCACCAGGGGTGGCTGCCTGAGCCACCTCCCTGAAAATAAACCTCTCCCCGTCCTTCATCTCACAGCCACACCCCTGACAGAGGTTCTGCCAGCACAGGGTGATGCTAGGGATCTAACTCTGCCTCCTGTAATTTCCAGACTTTGCTGATCAGCCAGCAGTGCCCCCGCAGAGGAGTTTGTCAGCCAGTTGTGCCGCAGACAGCCCTCAGCGGGGAGGATGGATGGAGAACTCGGAGCAGCCCATGTGTGAGAAGGCTGCATGAATTATGCAAGGCCTATCATGGCACATGTGTGTCCATGGTCTCTCCTTCACTGGTGGGGAGGAAAACGCCAGTGAGAGCAGATATCTGCTGTGAGCAGGATGTGAGGAGATAGAGAGCTCCCAAAGCCTGGCTGCTCTGGTTGATGCAGCATGGTCCTGACGCCAGAGCACCTGGCAGAAGGACCTTTAATTGCACGCTAAGCTGCAATTAATTGCAGGATGGCTGTAAAATGTGCATTTGGACAATTACAGGCAACCTGAGGCTGCTCACACAACTGGCTGAGCGCAGCAGGGGGGAAATGCCATGTGTTGCAGGGGAGTCCTTTGCATTGCACACAATTTTCAGGGAAGAGGTGGTGAGCTTGTCCCAGGGGGAGGATGGTGCCAGTGCTCATTTACACAGACGGAGGATGCAGCCAGAGAATGCACCTGTGATAACAGGGTCTGACTCCAAGAAGGCAAAAGGAATAATGGGATGCCATATGTGCCCCCATGCTTGTTCTGCAGAGCGAATTATCATAACAATGTAAAATGTTGGCTGGGGAGGAGCTGTCTTATTGGATAGTGCAACTTCAGCAATGTATTTCTGACCTGACAGATTGCTTTGGGGTTTTTGTATTGTTTTGTTATATTTTTCCTCTTTTTCTTTTATCCACCTTTCTTTCTTTCTTTTCCTTTCTTTCTTTCCCTCCCTCCCTCACTCCCTTCCTTCCTTCCTTCTTTCCTATCTTCCTTCCTTCCTTCCTTCCTTCCTTCCTTCCTTCCTTCCTTCCTTTTCTTAAGACCTCTGAGGTGAGACTCTATTAAAAGCAGTATTATATTTTTATTAATGTTTCTTTAGGACATCTGAGTTATAAAATCCAACAGTACAGCCAACAGTTTACGTTCACATGGAGTGTAAAGAGCCACATGGAAATATAAGAAAAAAAAAAAAGCACTTGTCATTTGAACCCCTTCCCATCTCATTTTGAAAAATAATATTAAATAAATGCATAAAATAAACAGGGCAGGGGGAGGGCTCAGTTTTCACCAGCTGAACAGCAAGGGGCAGCAACAGACTGGGAGGAGGGAAAAACTGCTGTATTAAAAATTATTATGTCTTGACTAAATGTGGGCCCTGCAAGAGCTCTCTCCATGGTTTTGTCACACACAGTGCGTGTGGTTCTAGGTATCTTCTTCCTCCCTTTTTGCTGCTCTTTTCATGCCAGTTCCATCACCCATCTCCGTTGGCTGTATATTTATACTGCACATTTCTGTCATGCTGCCTCATGGCAACAATGTGCCAGTAATAGCTCACCTTTTTTGTCCACCTGATGTTCCCAAGAGACATTTGTTTTGCCTGGAAACTCCCTCTAAGTTTGCAGCAGCAGCATTCTGGCTGATTTTTCTTGTGTCCTGATGATTCCCACACCTCTTGCTGGCAGGTGGCAGGGTTTCCCCGTGGGCAAGATGTCCTTGAAAGCAAAGAAATTGTGTTTATTTTTCTGCCTATCAAAATAAAAAATATTCATACATGGACAGCATCTCATATCCCTCCCAAAGCGTCCTGAGACAATGTTTTCCTTTTTGCTTTAGTGCAAGAAAAGGCGTTGTGGGGAGAAAAAAGTTCTTTCTTTACCCACATTTGCAAATGTTTTTTTTTATCCTCACGTATTTAGCAACAATTTTTGCTTTTTGGGTTTCCAGGGATGTGTCAAAATAAACTGGGTTCTTTTTCATTATAAGAAAGCCATATGGATTGCACAGCAACATGAGAAAAAAACATTCTGCCTGCACATCATGGTACTTACACATTGGAAATAAATAAAGAATGAAGATTTGGCTATCAATCCTTCCTCCTAGCCTGTAAGTCTGTTTGGGATGTTTTTACAGACAAAACAAAGGAACAGAGCAAGGGGGAACAATCTCCTTTGCCCTTCCCAGTATTGCATCACAGAGGAGCCCCACAAGTCTCATTACTTTAAAAAAAAAAAGCCTATTCTACCATGAGTAGAAACAAGTCTTGTGTCCTCTTTCATGCTTTTAAGACCTTTTACAAGTCATTGGGTTGGTCCAAAAACTCACCCAGAGGCCTGGTAATGAGCACAGGGAATCATAGCCTGCAAAGAAGGGATTTCACCTCTTGACCACACAAATAGCTGAATTCAAACACTTAAAGAAATTTACCTTTCTCTTGAGTAATTCCCACTTACAAAAGGTTTGCAAAGAATAAGGCCCACTTCCAAAACCCTTGCTCTTGGTGCAAATATTCATTCTTGCCCCAAGGATTATGGAGACCCTTGTTGGAGCTCTCAGAAAGAGCTTTTCCCTTTTACAGGACATCTAGTGACGAGCATCACCAGCCTTTCTTTACCAGTTTTTCTGAGTTGCAATTTACTGCATTTTCTCAGCTGGTGACAGCAAATGCCACAGGAGTACCAGAGGGTGGACATCAATTTCCAGCATGCTGGCAGGACTGCATAAGCTGTTTTCTTGCTGCTGAGGAGGCAGCTGGGATGAAGCCCTGTGCCTGCCTGAACTATATTTAAATACCCTCAGATTGGATTTTGACAAACAGAGAGAGGAACTTTTCAAGCCATAAAATCTGATTTATTTACTCCTTCTGAATGAGTAACGTTGAGATAAAAATTGCTAAAAATTGTTTAAAAATATAAAGGACTTCATTAAACATATTATTTAGAGTTATCTAATTTTATTCTTTTTGTATCAAAAAATTGCCTTAAGTAGTCTATCTTGATTTAAAAGATGTGCATTCTTTGCTGAGAATATTCTGATTATCAGATATTCAGACTATCTGATTCAGGAGCATCTAGGACATTTCTATTTAGTTCATTTCTGTGCTTTATCTTCTGGAGTTTATTCCAAATCCACAAGTAAAATGAACATTTTATCCAATCAGAGTGTTTACTGAACTATAACATGAATAGCCACAAATACTATAGCTTTCAATTAATGAATTTCATTTTTCCACCCTCTCTTCTGTACTACTTTTGACAAGAAATTCATTAAGTGATATTCAAGGTAGCCCCTGAATCTCTTATTTTGGTAGAAAATCTATCTTCTTTTAAAGCAGAAAATAAATATCGCAAACAACTTTGAGATGTCCTACTCTTTGTAGAATTTTTGCAGATATGAAGGCAATACAGGGTCTATTTTCGGGAAAAAAATCACAAAACCAAAAATTAAAATTTACCAGGTAGTTAAGAAAATATACAATCTGACTTCCTTAGGAAGTAGGGACAAATTTGTTTTCTAATTTAGATATGTACGAGTAAAGTACTTTTTCCACATAAAAGTATTACCTGATATTTATTCTGTACATCTCCCTGTTCTGACCAAATTGAATACTTTTTGGAACAAAATTACTACTAAAAATATACCATGTAAAAGAAATGGAAGTCATGCCAGAGGAGGCATCTCATAAGGACACAGGCAGGATTAAGGCCCAGCACAAATGAATTGCAGCATTATCTCCTTGATTCAGAAGGCAAATTTTCCCATTTCAAGTCACCCTACTGTACTGGCTGTGAAAGTCAGCTTTTCCATGCATCTTTTTATGCTCCTACAACCTCTCTCCATTGCCTGGTTCCGTGGCATTGTTTGCAGCACAATCGAGCAAGACTTGTCCAATTATCCACAAAGAACCCTCCACATTCAGCAATCTCCCAAGCCCCGTGGAGGCAGCTCTTTGTTGAAAGGTCTGGAGCACAAACCTTTTTCCATGACCAAGGGGAAGCAGTCCTAGGAGTGCATTTGGAAACCTTGCCGAAATTCACAAGTGAGGATTTGAGCATCAAAGGAATATGCGTTGTTGAGACAAGATAAGACACCTTTTATACTGAAAACACACGTTTCTAAAACAAAATTAGCCAAACTAGTAATTGCAAGATTCACAGTGGACTAGGAATAAGGAGGGAATCTGCCACTTTACTTGTGAAAACTCTGCAAAAAGGGAGTTTTAAAGCACCAGAGACACTTTGGGATTTGGATATAAATATCAAGAAGAGAGAAAAATCTTTGAGCTTCTCTCTATAGATGGGCATCCAAATTCCTCCTTCAAGGGGGAAAAAAGTACCCTTTCCTTCAGAAGGATGATATGTAGCCCTTTCAGTATATAATGTACCATTTTCACAAGGAGAAAGAATATTTTGGTTGAAAAGACAACTGTGTGACTTTTCTGACTAATAAGTATTGGCTCCAAAATATGGCTGTTCTTTCACAAGGGAAAGGAGATTGTCCTAGAATATAGCCTTGTGCTTCCTCAGAAGTGGGATTTAAATCCAAAATGTCTGTAGTGGGGTGGTCTAGCACCAGTCTGCTGTGTAGGGCTCTTCTTCTGCCTTCTCCACAGGACTGGACATTGATGGAGCATCACCATCAGAGGAACCTCTTCAAGTAAAGCAAGAAAAGAAATATTTATTCACGGCTGTTGTTCAAGCATGAATTAATTAAGTGTGCAATTAGCTTCAGGACACAATATCACTGTAGGAAGAGCAGAGCCAAGTCTAAAACAATTAGTCTTTTTAAGGGTGCACTACCTCTAAAACTGAAGTTAACGTTGGTGCTTGATGTGCTTTTAACTCATGGAGATACACCAAGTCCCAGAGCTGGCTGAGGGATCATTACCACATTGCCCAGCAAGCACAGGCACATCACAAATTCTCCTTGTGAAATGAGCCCCATAAACCTGTCCACTTTACTTAATTAAAATTACCTTTCATGGGAGAAACAAAGGAAAAAGTATCTATCAACTCTAGGCAGTCTGCTATACAAAAAAATATTGAAAAGTCCAAGTATGAGGCACATCCCACCCATACAAAAAATTGATGTGGATCTTTCAAAGAGAGGAAAGGAAATATACTGTGGAAGTGGCAGAAAAGAAATCTCAAAACACCAGTGCTCTCCATTTTATGAAGATAATTCAGTTACAATTATCTATAGGAAAAAATCTCCTATACTTGTGTGGTAGGCACCATAACAAAACTGATCCATTTCACCCCGCAGACTCACTAAGAGCAATACTCTAGGATGAAAAGAGGTTGTACACAGCAAACAAGGGGAAATCTTTCTAAATTATTGTTTTTCTGAATACCAGAGAGCTATTAGCATCGTGTTATCTATGAAGTTCCAAATATGCAAACCGTTTTACCTCACAGATGAGTCCCACTGCTTAGAAACCTTGAAGCCACAGACAGTGAATTCTCTAGTGAGGGAATCACAGAATTGTGCAATATCTCAAGCTGGGAGGGACCCATAAGGATCACCAAATCCAACTCCCTGCTCCTCACAAAGTTAAACCAAATGACTAAAAACCCTGTCCACCCTTGAATTTGGATAGGTGTGGTGCCATGACCCCTTCCCTGCAAAGCCTGTTCCAGGCACAGACCACCCTCAGGATGAAGAGCCTTTTCCTGACCTCCCACCTGACCTTCCCTTGGTGAAACTTCATTCCTTTTCCTGGTGTCCTGTTACCAGAGAGGAGATCAGCACCTGCCCCTCCGCTTTCCCCCATGAGGAAGGTGCAGACCATGATGGGGTCACACCTCACCCTTCTTTTCTCCAGTCCAAGGAAGTCTTTGCAAAATTCCACGTGGTTGGTGGTTGCCTAACCCTCTACCCTAACATTCGCACAAATGCTCATTCTAAGCTTTTCAAAATTTTATTTCTAAATTTAACTTCTATAGTAGGAAGCTTAGTAATTTTGACTCCAGTAGTTCTAAGAAAAACATTTTTGGCTGCAGTCAGAACCTTTCTTGCTACACAAATAAGGACAGTTTCAGTGATTTTATTCTCTTCTGCTTCCTCACTCATAAAAAGTAATTTTCCCTTTCATTCTTTGACAGAGAGACACTCAAACAAAGTGAAGCCAGCGCCATCAACTTGCCACTGGTAGAGGTGAAGCAGGACTCAGGACTGCAAGGAAAGCAGGAGCCAGCTCAGCCTGTGGCCAAAACCACCCTGGGCTCACCAGATGTGTCACAGCCTCACCACTGAGCAAGGACAAAGCTGCAGGACAGAGGTAGAACCTCTGTGGGAAGGTGCAGCTGGATACGTGTTGGGATGTTTATTTTAAATTTAATCTGCAGTGGATATGTTTTACAACATGTGCTTAATTTCTCAAACACTTTATTTACTTCCTGCAAATGGTGGAGGGTATTTCTTCTGGAGGTTTGCATTGTTGAGGCTTTTAGAAATTATTCTGTCAGTTAGTTCCATCATGAGATGCAAATTATTGTTACCAGAGCTGCCTATAAGTCAAAGGATAAAGTCAACATAAGTTCAGAAACTATGGTACTGTATAAGTCAGATCTAATAGAATGTAAATAGAGATATCTAATATGTGTCCATATCCTAATATATTCTCATTTTTAAAAAAGATCTTTTCTTTCTGATCCATATGAACCAACCACTCTGAGCAGGTAGGTCTGCTGTCAATCCTTAAGACTATGAAATATGTGTGGATAAGTAAAATCTATTATAAAATGTGGCCAGAGGCATTTTTCCTTAATGCTTTTGTACGCATTCTTATTTTTCCCAGGGGGTAAATAAGGCAGAAAATCAGAAATATCCTTAATTTTTTACAGCAATCTCCATTACATTCTAAATGAATACTAAATACCTCATTCAAAAGAAATCAAAAACTAACAGGTTGCCAGGTTCATGATCTTTAATTCTTACCCACTGCTGGAAACATTTAGTCTGGAGCTTGTTCTGCCATGGAAGAGCTTCCCATCCTCATCCTCTTCTGCCTCAGAAACACAACCCCCTGGGACAGGTCTGCAAAAGTGGGACAACTTCAAGTTGATTTCAGAGTTGAACAGACTACACTCATGAACTTTCTGTGGCACATTACATACTCAGATAAAATCATACATGGTCTTAGTACCAAGTACTGCTGGGGCTACTTGAAAATAATTGGCTCCTGCCCTGCTGAACTGAAGGAAAAAGCTTTGAAAGACAGTAGGACAGTATGTACTTAAAAGAAATAGTTGTGATCTGTCTGCAGAAATCCTCCAGAAACTTCTTGTCCATAAATTCCAGAAGAAAATTTCATGCATTAGCTAAAGGCTAGGATAAAAGAAAAAAATTCCCAAAATGCTTTGAAATTATAGACTACAACAGAACAGTGAAAAATATATATAACGTAAAACCTAATCATTTCACCTATCATTAGACATTCCATATTAAAGTGCACTTACATATTTAGTCTCCTCCTCCAGTTGAATAAACCAATTTTTAAGGGACTAGGGGTTAAACATGATTGGTGTCACCAGGATTGCCTCAATTTACCAAGGAATTCAATCAGTCCCAGTACAAGCAGCGAGTTAATTCTGTCTACCACATCTAGTGAAGAATTCTTGCACTCTGGGACTGTTAAAGCCACAATAATCAGAAGAAGAAATCCTCATTTGTATCTATATTTGGCTTTGCTGTTTGACCATGCCACAGCTCTATCTATAAAAACAGATGTAGCTACAGATTTTTTTTTTTTCTTTTAATAAATGATGGGGCAGATCAGAAAGCAACATGCAGTCTCAAAATAGCAGAGCTGCTACTTGCAGAGGGATGTTCCTTTTGGATCAATATTCTTTTTGTCTTTAAAATTATAGAGTAGAATTATTCATAATGACAGGATAATAACCGTGCAGCCAATTTAAAGAGAGCTATATTTATACCAGATATAGGGAGGAGAAGCTAAGCACTTGGCAATATTAAAAAACACCCTGGTGGCCAGATGTGTGACAAAAAGCATTATTGTAAAACACATGCAGTAATTATAATATAACTATAGGCAACAATTTATATTAAAGAATAGATGTGACTCTTATAGATCATGTGCTCCTAATTATCTTAAATCTTTGAGGAATGCTGTGATCTGCTGCTTCACAAAAAATTAACAGAATTTTATAAATAACCATTCTGGCTGTAAAGGATATTTTAACTTTATGTCTGAAAAACTTTTATCAGAGTTGTTTTATTCCAGGTATTTTAACCAATATAATGATAGCACAAAATATGACCTTGGGACTGCTCTATTCTGGTTTCATGAGACCCACCCTGGAGTACTGGATTCAGCTCTGGGATTCTCAGTCTGGGAGAGACATGGATCTGTTGGAAATGGTCTGGAGGAGGGCTACAAAATTATCAGAGGGGTACAACCCTTATTCTATGAGCAAAGGCTGAGAGAGTTGGGGTGGTTTAGTTTGGAGAAGAAGAGGTTGCAGGGAGATTTGATTTCAGCATTTCAATGCTTATAAAAAGTTGGGGACAGATCTATTAGTACTGCCTGTAGCAATGGGACAAAGGGTGACGATTTTCAGTTAAAATAAGGGAAGGTTCAGATGAGATATAAGGAAAAAGCATTTTCTGAGGGTGTTGAAACCCTTGCACAAGCTACTCAGAGAGTTGGTGGCTGCCCCATTCATGGTCGGGCTGGGCATGGCTCTGAGCAGCCTGGCTTAGTAGAAAATGCTCCTGCTCACTGCAGTGAGGACCTTTAAAGGTCCCTTCCAGCCCAAACTCTGCCATGATTAAGAGTAAAGTGAAAGTTGATTTAAGTGACATTTCTGGTCTTCCATCAACCACCCCTTCCAAAAAGCAGCTGGGCCATGACATGATAAAGGTATTTTGCTGGAAAGTATTTAGAGAATTATGAAATTAACCTGTAGTTCTAACAGCAGCCTATGAAGTGGTGCATGACTGTGGATTCCTGGGGTATTTGGCATTTACCAGTCAAAATGACCGTATGGAGGCTATTCAAATGAGATGCTAATTGAGGGTTAGAAAGAAATGGTTGTGTATTATTTGTATGGCAGAGGTCTAGCAGGTCAAACTCTGATCCACGACCCCATTATTCTACCAAAAAAAAAACCAAAACCAGTAGATTTTCCTGCATTATATTATCTTTGGCATTCAGTGATGGCTTGCAGGCCAGCAGGTTTGGGTGTGGGCTCACTCAGAACAAGGGTCAGCAGCCAGGAAGTTCTAGAGGTTATTAAAGTGGCTATGCCTGGGCCATCAAATTTCAGTGCCACAAAAGGCAGCACATAGTAGTGCAATTTCCAGTCAAAGATATATTGTCTCATTCTACTTGTAGGACAAAAAATTAGGTAAATTGTTCTTAAAAGAATTAATTCAAATGTTTAGGTTTAACTACTTGTTAGTTTTTGCTTAAGGTAAAAATTAAATAGAAAAGAAATCCACGGGTCTGCATTTTAGGATTTTTTTGGTTGAAAACAGAGAAGATGGTCAATGACATTACCTGAAGAGAAGGCTTAAACTCTATTTTTGCAGGGGATTTTTTTAATAATATAATCTGATGCACAAACCACACAATTTTTTCTTTATTTCTCCTTTCCTAACTTCATTATGTCACCTACTGTAAACATTCCAAATCTCTCACAATATCATAACAAGTTTCCTATCAACTGCTAAATGAGTTCCATTCCATGATAATGGCAATAATGCTGTAATCCATTTTGACTCATTCTGTATTTTGGGTAGCAATGAAATGCACTCTGTTTGCTCTTGACAGTGTATATATTTGCACTATCAACTACAATTGTCTTTATATTGACTCAATATATGATAAAATAGGATGTGTTCTACAAATAATTTCTTTTTCTCAAGACAGGACTTACTGTAAGGTATCATCTTTCATTACCTTTAGATTTCCCCAATTTACATACTGTCAACATTCAGATGTTTGTTGTTTTATAAAAGAATAGATGTTGCTCTTTCACTCTGGATGAAGTCAGTGTTTTTAGCTTGTTCTCCACAGGAAATATTGCAAATGGAAATACATCATAAAAGAAAAGCTTAATGTTGCAAAGTACCCAAAGAATTTATGTCAGAAAACATCAGAATTTGCCAAATGAGCCTGAAAATATTTGTGAAATAGAGATGTAGACTGATGAACTGATTTGAATCTCTGCTGGTAAATGCTGGATTCAAAATCACAGTGGTTTTGCTCCACTGCTGTAAAGAAATACAATGCCCATTTTTTATTTATTTGACAGGCCAGGGAAAATATTGGTTAGTGGGAAAATATTAGTTAGTGTGTGGCAGCACAAAGTTTGGCAAATGACAAAGGAGAGTGTGTAAAACAGTATGTTCTGTGTTCATGTAAAATAAATGCTTTTATAAAAATTGTAGAAAATTCTAATTGATACTAGAAAATTGCAAAATTAAAGAAGTTTTCATTACCTTCATGTGGTAGGAGACATCTCTTTGGACAAAATGGATGAAATGTCTCTTCTGTGTCCCCTCCCAACTTCCAGCTGGCAGGACAGTGTGGGAATCAGAGAATTCCTTGACACTGTGCAGACTCTATTCAGCAGCAGCTAAAGCATTCCTACATTATCAACAATCCAAATCCAAAACATAAAAACATCGGAGCTGCTACGAACAAAATTTTCTCAACAAAAGCTGTTCACTCCTTCATGGATCCAAAATGTTCCACATCCAACAAACTTTAAAATAAATTCAAGGTTCCCTGTACCATCCCCAAAAGAAGCAACTTCCTGTCACCTTTTTCCAAACCAAACTAATATGATGCTAAATAATTTCATTTACTGTTTAAAATTTGAGATGGAAAAAAAATGCTTCCACTAGATTAATTATATTCCTAGTAGAAAAATATTTACAAGACTGATGTCAAAGACAGGGATACAAGATGTAGATGTTAGACACATTCTTTTTACAAATGGAACAAACCCAGGGAATCAAGAATAGTCAGTTCTTCGTTTTCTCTGATTTTCACATTAGGATGCCACAAATTATTGATTTTTGGTTTGTTATTCATTGAACATGATAAATCAAGGTCAGTTGTTTGGCATTTTTGTCTACACAAAGAGTAAAGAAAATTCAACTCTTAAAACAATCATAAATATAATACCCACTCTATGCCATATAGCCACTCTTTTGAAATATGGAGGACATGAAACAAAATTATGTTTGATACAACTGTACTCAATCCTCAAACTTAGAGTATTCTGTGCTGAATTTCAGTAAATATCTGTAGATAAAGTAGTTCCAGAGACAAAATTAATGTTAACTAAGATGCAACCTTAAGTCTATAAAATGAAATATATATACCAGTCACGTGTCTTTAAACATGTTCCATGTCACTCAGTCACAAATTGTGAGTCTTAGAACAGAAGTAACTGGATAAAATTCAATCATTTCTCAAATGTAGAATGAGAACAGATTACACAGACCTCCAGCCTAGGATGTTGAAATGTACTTAACTAGATTCTTGTATCGATACTGAAGAAATATTATCCCCGCTACACAGGAATTTAAAATAAGCCATATTCCACTTCAAAAATGTCTATTTTTTTCTGTTGACTGCAAAGATAGTATTGATGACTAAATTTGTATCCAAATGTACGTCACAGATGAAACAGGTGAGTGAAATGAGCTCCACCCGGGGGGCCAGGCTTGTGCACAAAGAAATCTCTTAACTCCATTCCTTCCACAAAACAACCTCTTTTCTGAACACAGATGAAAACAGGACCACATTTTGTTGCACGTAGCCAACACTAACAAATACTTTGGAGCTCCCATAGCCCAGGAGTTTATTATCAGCTTATAAACAAAGAAAGCCTCGGGTTATTTAAATAAAGGGGCTGCCAAAGAACATCCAGGTCAGTCAAGTGAACCTATTGAGTATAAATCATACCATGGTCCCCCTTGAGTGGGATCTTTCTGTGAACTGTGCTCAAATTTTATTTGAAACATGTATAATATCATGGATCTATTTACAAGTGGTTATTTATTTGAGGTTGGGGTTTTTTTCAGAACATGAGAATGGAAAATTTTTAATATGTATAAGTTTATATAGACAAAGCCCCAGATCCCAACCAGAAGAAAAGGAAGTCTTCTAAAAACTTTTGTCAACTTTCTCTGAAATTGCACTTGAAAACCATACTTTCAGTTGCCATCTAACTCAGATTCTGTTAAATCCAGATTTGAAAGGAAAATGTTAAACCTTTCCTTTTTGTCGCTTTGATTTTGTTTTCTTCGGAGAGACACAGAAGTTCTTGTCCTGGACAAAAATGGTCTCTTCCTAAACCTTTCAAACCAATCCACTAGTGGGGCAAATTAACACAGAAGGGACACTGTTAAAAACGTAGTTAAAATACATGGGATCTCTAAGTATGGATAGCACCAGGATCCTTAAAGAAGAGTCCTTTCCTAAAGCATATTGTTGTTATGAGACTGGGCCCATATTCATATGGTGCCTCAGTCTTGCTCTGGAAATCGATGTTTAATTTTTCCCTCAGAATTCAGGTGCTCCAATCCATATTTCCTGGAACCATCCTGTGGAACCATCCATTCCGGTGGCCATTCAGGTTTTGGCCACCTGAACCACCACCAGCCCTGGTGGAATTCACTCACTCTGCGGAAAGAAATGAAAATCAAGTGGGTGCCCTCAGCATGGGTGAGAGTTTATCTCTGTAAACGCGTTCTTTGGAAATTCGCCCTAGGGAGAAAAAATAAATCATAAAAAAATTTCACTTGCCCAATCACAGTGCTATAAATTATGGCCCAAATGTAGCTGTGATCTGACTTTCTCTGTAATCATTCACTTCAATTAAGCCGTTCAACATTAATTACGCCATTTCCACAGCAGCTGTGCCATGAAGGGGTTGTTTAAATTCATCCATTCTCCGGATGGAAACTAAGGTCACGTTCATGCATGATCATACCTTGATTTTCTAACTTGTCTTTAATAGGGGTTTAAAACACACCACACAGTGGTGTACACAGTACACAGTGTGTTCTTAGGCATTCCCCTGATTAGTACTGGTGAAAAAAACCACCTTTTGATGAGTGTCACATGGCAATGATAGCATATCATTTATATTTCTGTTAATAAATAAAAATCTATGAATAAAATCAGTTTTGATTTCTGGTTTTAATATAGAAGAAATAATATCTTCTAAGAAAAAAATCAGAAATCATGCTTTCGAGGTGGAATATCTAAAACTATTGTCACTGTCCAAAACAAAGGCCATTTGTCAGGCTGTTTATAAAGTGAGTTAGAAAACAGACTGAAAGCATCTCAAATGCCTGGAAACTGGCTCCACAGACCTCAACAATGGTTTGAGGCACAGTGCTGGGGGGAAAAAAGACCAATCCAACAGCTGTGAAAAACAATTTTGTTTTCCTATAGTGCTGAACAGCACTGTCGGTTTTATTCTGGTGCTACAAAGGAGCTGACCACTGTGTGAGTAAAATCAGCCCTAAAAATTCTTCAAAAGCAATTTCTCTTAGTCTTCCTTCCTTTCATTTTTTTTTCCCAAGCAAAGGTTACTGTGCAGCTCAGATAAATAAAGTCCCAAGATACAACATTAGTTTAATGCCATCATTAATTTAGCTGAGTAAGGCATTCAGCACAGGAATATGTTCAATTTAATTCTGTCAGAGATAGTTCCCTCCCTCAAAAGGCAAGTTCATGGGGGTTTTTCAAAGCACTATGAATGTCTTTGTAAACAGAAATCAAGACAGAAGCTGTACACACCAAAGTTTCTTTGAAATTTTCATAGTTAAGGGTGTTTTTTTTAAGTCTCAGGCTATAACGTAGAAGAAGAGTGTTTAAGGTCATGTGGTATAAGTGTTTTTTTTTTGAAAAATATTAGTTGCAAGTATTCCATCAAACTCTGTTGGTTATGAATTTGTCTTTAAAGCTTGCAGATTACGCCACAGAGAACTTACCTGCCCCTCTGAATTATTTCACAGAGAAACAAGTCAGATTTTTTTGGAAAATAGCTGAAAAAATTTCTTTCAACTACTTTTTATTACAAAAACAAACAAACATATAAAAACACACCAAAAAACCAACACAAAGCAACACACAACCAACACACAAAGCCAACACACACATATAATCAAGCAACTGAGCTGTTTCAGTTGTTAAAGGCCTGTGGAGGAGCCATTTGTTCATAAATTGAATACCAGCAGAGAACATCAAATAGAAAATAGAACAAATTTAAGTAAACTACAGTTTGGAAGGAATAAATGTGGTTTTATTCATACGTATTTCACTTTTATAGGAAAGAAGAGACTATCAAGCCCATTTAACTGGTTATGGAAATTTTACAGGTTTTTACTTTCATTGCAAACAGTTTTATTCTTGAGTCTTGTTATTCTTTTCATATTCTCTGATGTAGTTTTAACAGAGGACAAATCCTTGCTCATGTGGGATAGCCAAAGCTAACAGAAATTCACTGTATTTTGGAATATGTATTTTACAAATGTGGCCTTAATAGTTACATTTAAGCCTCTTCCACTGCTTCTTTAACAACACAATTGACAAATAACTTAGAAAAATGCACATTCCAGTAGGAGAAAATATTATGTTTACAATCATAAGTAATGGGCAGTGAAACTAAATATTTGGAAAATTGCATTCTTTGTCTACTGTTTCTGAAAAAAATTGCTTGCCAAATCAATGCCCTCCCTGTCAATCTTTTCTTGCACTAAGTTTAAGTAGCCTGGATAGAGTAAATTGGATATTCTAGGCCCATTATGGGAGTTAGCTCAGCCAAAGCCTAAGATGTTTTATGTGCAGACACACTCTGAGTGTGAAATCAGAGAGGCTGAGGGATTTATGATTCTACATACAAATAATTCAATTCCAAAAATGGCAAGATCCTCTAAGATAAATTCTTCTCAGGCTGAATTTTCAGATTTAAATTGGAAAGAAGAGGAAGACACAGAAGAGCCTGCTACAGCAATGAAGATAAAAACACACTTGGACACAAAGGGCACCAGAAAGCAGCAAATTTGCAACCATAAAAACAGAACTTCAGGATCTGCAGTTATTCTTATTTCAATCTTGTTGAGAGCTACAGATGGTAACAATCAAACATGTTCATTTTTCCTGATTTTTCTCCTGACCTTTTCCATGAACACTGCAGCAGTAGATGTTTGGGTTTGCAACGTGGACTGCAGAGAGTGTTTGACTTCCATCACTGCCAGCACTTATCTCAAACTCAGGTTTGCTGTGCAAATAGTAGGGACTACAAATTCACTTTTATAAACTTTCTGAGTCAGTTGTTTAATATTCTCTTTCGGAGAACTTCTCAGAAATAACTTTTTTTTTAAATAACGGCAGATAGGATGGTGACAGATAAAGATCTTTGGAAGCTGTTTTATTTTAAAAATTGAAGATTGTGGCACATTTCTCAATAGCTGTGTTTTCTCTCACAATGCATGACAATGGCTATGCATATAATGAGTTTTTCCTACAGTTAAAAGGTGTTAAACAGACTTTTCTAACTTGAATAGACTTTTTGTAGGCAATTATGTAATCTTGTATGAATCAGACTAGAAGGAAGGAGGGAAACACAGCACTGATACAATCCAAGTCACCTCCAATTAATAGCAAGTGAAATAAATTAATTTCAATACCACATTATTGTAGCAAGCAGTGAGGAACACTAAACAAATAAATACAATGAATAACTGACGCCTAGGTGACAAAGGCATTCACGACTTTTGGCAGCTCATAGTGTAATGAAAGATGCCATAGAATATTGGAGTCTCTAAAGACTCTAGCAGAAAGATTAATTCAAAGATTACCATATTAAGGGCAAAAATAGATTTTTCAAGTATATATTATTATCAAGTACACGTTAGGAAAACATGTTGCTCTCAAGAACAGTAGAATGAGATTTAGACATAACTCTTCAGACCTGCTAATAACAAACTCCTCTTCTTAACTTTGCTGAATAGTGACAAGGAGAAGGAGCAAAAAAAATTTATCTGGCCTATTCCCAAGAAACTACAGCCAAGAATCACAGCAGAGCTGGTATGCAGTAAGAAACACAGTCACCATGAAGTTACAGAGACTAACATATGCAATCTGCAGACCAGACACACCTACACATTTGCATTGACTTAGAGAGGGAAAATAAGACAGTAGTGCTGCAAAGACAGTGTTTGTTTCTTGTGGTCCTTCAACAAATTTGATCTTCCCTTCACTTCCTCCTCCCTTCAAAAGTTCAAATCCCAGCTTGTGGAAAAACTGAGGAATTTAATGCAGGAATTGGGATAGGCAGGACAGTAATGAAAAAACTGTCACTTCTTTTGCAAACAAGATTATGCATTAGAAAAGGCAGCAATCAGCATTTCCTATTTCTCTATCAGTAAAAACTACTCCTTCTGAAGAGGGGTGTTACTGTCACTGAGAAAAAAGAAGAGTTCAGATTCCTGTGGTGAGGCACGAGTCGAACACTCGTTTTCTTACCAAGTCCAAATTTGCACAAGGTTAAGGTGCAGCAGCACATTCTGCACAGCAGCAGATGTTGATAAATGTGAGCTCAGAGAATATGTGGGTATCAGTGCTTCTGATAACATTGAAATAATTTATACACCACCCCAACACAGAAGTTTATAAATAGGAGCTCTGTTGGGCACAGCCTTACCCATGCTCTGTCTCTGCCATGACACGGGGTAGTGCCACCACCACCCCAAATCCAGGCACGACTTCTGAGGCATCTCTTACCCACGGCCTGGGATAAGATTTCATACAACAAAAAGAAACCTAAACCCACCCAGCCTCTACAATACCAATTTCCATACGCCATAGAAAATACGGTTTTTTCAGACAGTCAACATAGCTCTTCTTTCACAGTCTAATTAATTACACAATAGCAACAACAATATTTTACCCCATACAATAACATCCAGTTCCAGAACATGGACCCCTGAGAGATGAAACTCAGGTTTTAAAAGTATGCAGTGGGTTTGGGAATAGTAAAACTCTGTCCAGGAGAATTACAAGATGGGAAGACAAAATGAGTTGTCCAGGTTTCTGTAAATAGTCTTAACTGACCTTAAAAAGGTGATAGGAAGGTAAGAGACCTAAATTGAAACTGCCATGCTTGTGAAGGGAATTAGTGGGTGAAAAAGGGCTTAAAATTGGCTTATGAGCATCATCCATATTTTGGAATTACTTTCTTCCATCTGTACCTTATTTCTTCCTTAATAAACAGATTTGTTCTTCCCCAATAATCTTTTTCAAATGCAACCTCAGTTCTTTAGCTCTGCTTCTCAGAGTAGAGAGTTTATTTCCCTTTCTCTAAGAATACCCTGAATAAAAGTTTGACCCCTGCAAGCCAGTCCTACAGGAATAAGATCTGAAGTCCATGCGAGCCGTTCCTTAAAACTGTGTTAGAGAACCGACAGCGTACTTCAATAATCTTTGAAAAAAATCACAGGGAAAAGTAAACAAAATAAATAATTTTTGGACAACACAGGGCAGCAATCTTTAGGCAATGTTAGTAAAAAGGAGGCATCAAGGGAAAAGTTATTTTAGAATACTCTCCCCTTTGGTTCTTTCCTTTCCTCTTGTCCCTCTTTTTTTTTTCTTTCTTCCTGGGAGTGATTTAAAGATTCTACTGTGTGCCATTTTTACATGAAAGAGTAAATTATGTTCTGACTGAATTAAAGTTTAAAAGGCAAGTGAAATGTGCACATTTTAAATGGATCCATTTAAAATTTGTCTGTAATACTACTTCACTGCTTACTGCAGTTGGGTATAAAAATAAGGTTTATTGAAAGAATATAGACTAATATGAAGAACAATTTACAAAATAATGGAATATCAGTGTATAGAGAGATCTATTAATGTCTCAGTGATCTTCTCTTACTCTCTCACATGTGATTACCACCTTTCAGTCTTCAGATCCTCCAGAGTCCTCCTCATTACTTCAGAAGTACATGACAACATAGAAGGAAAGCTAGAACACAGTAGCTGCGCATCCATACTAAAAACCAGAGGTTCAGAAACTGATACAGATTTAAAACTGTCCCAAAACAGTCCAAATGGCCTAAAAAATGACACAAGTTTTGCATGGTTTTCCTCATTTGTGTTTACATAACTTACCATAATTTATCTACTACCTTAGAGCTGCAAGAGCTCCTTTGGAGGATTTTATGTCTGTTGGGAGTGTGGAATAGCAGGGTTTGTTTGAAGTCACTGCACATCCTGTAATTTAAAGACTCACCTTAAATTTATTGATGACTTTGTTGTGCAGTGAAGTCCATTACAGGGATCTGAACCTGCAATTCAAAACCCTGCCTGGCCTGTACGCTCTCCTCATCCTCAAATAATGCCACGGGTTACTCCTGAGCAAACTCCTTATCTTCCAAGACAGATGTGGATAAATTAATTCAGCCCTGTCTGTAAAGCCCAGTTAAAGTGTGAGAAAATGATAAAATGATGCAGAAAAACCCCGTACTTTTCTATCATGTCACTTTGATAAATAATCCATAAAATAAACACGAGACCTTGTGAGGGTTGTGTGATACAAGAAGCTGAGAATCATAAAATTATTAAGGTTGGAAAAGACCTCCAAAATCACTGAGTGCAGCCATTGACCTCCCCACCACTGTGTTCACCTCTAAACCACGTCCCCAAGGGCCACATCCACACGGGTTTTGAGCAGTTCTGGGGATATTTAGTCCCCCCCATTCCTGGGCAGCGCGTTCCATTGCCTGACCACACTTTTAGGGAAGAACTTTCTCCTAATACCAAGTTTAAACTGCTCCTGATGCAAATTGAGACCATTTCATCTTGTCCTGCATGCCTTGCTTAGGTTTGAAATAGAAAGGCAAAAAAACTCCGAGGGGAAAAACAGGAAATAAAAGAACAAAATAGGTATCAGTCATAGGATTGATTTTTTGCTCTTCCTTTGCAGAAACATTGAAAAAATCTCATCATATTCCCCATAACACACTCAGAGAAGTCTTCCTTCCTCCTTTCTATGCTTTAGACCCAGTACCACAGAGTGTGATCTTCTAATTTTAATTCTTTTTCTCTGTAAATAACTTCGCATAATCAAAATTAAAAAAAAAAAAAAGAAAATGTCAATTTGGGAAAAACAAATAATTGTTCTGTATCTCAGACCCTTTACTGCTACAGTCTTACTACCCCAAAAATTAACCGAGGAGAAAAAATTACACAGATGAAATTATGGGTCTGAAGAGATTAGGTCATTTTAATGATTTTATGACATTTTATTGCAAGACATTTATTCTGGATGACTTAGGATGAACCATTAAAAATCAGAGCCGAATTTCACTCTTCTAATTTCTAAATTACACAGCAGGTGGTGGGGATGGGGGGGGAACAAGGAGAACAATATTACATATTAAATGTACTGTGAAGTTTTGCGTGCTTATGAAATGAATTGCTGCAATTGCCTGCAAGAGTCTGGTAGCAAACATAGATAATACTTTAGTAGTGTTTCTTCAGCACTTTGACAAAAATATCAGTATGGGTGTAGACCTGTGTCTTTATTTTTCTAGCTTTTGCAGTTTTACTTGTTTTCAAGATCTGTTTAGAAGTATCTAAGATGGCCAGAAACACCATTTATCTGCTCACTTTTGCACTGCATCCCTTGTTCAGATTACATCATCCCTGTGTAATTGCCCCAGATGCAACATGTTCCATTTCTATAATTAATAAGTGACAATTCTTAGACAAACACGCACTCTGGATGGAATAATTGTTTCATTTGGAAGTGTGCTGATGCAATTAGAACTCACTTTCCCTGGGCAGTGTGATTGTAATAGCATAGCTTGGTGTGGCAAATTAACAGGCAATTATCTTTATCATGAAACTTTTTGGGACCGTGCTCTGGGTACATCAAAAAGCCCCTATGGTATTCCTGATTTACTGCTCCTGAGTACAATCTAGGCTTATTTTAAGGCTTTTTCCTCATATTTATATGTTCTTCCCATTATCTTAAGATGGGAAAGAAATACAGAAGACCCCATTAACAAGGCACAAGCTAAAAAACACACAAAAAATCTGTGGTAATGAGAAAAAAAATCTATTTCCACAAAAGTGTCTCCTTGTGAATGCTAATTGGCAATGAAAAAGAAAAAGGATACTTCGTTTTAAAAAATAGACTGATTTGACATTACTGTGTTAATTTATCCAATTGAAAATGGCCAAACGTGTTCATGGGGTTAACAGGAAGGGGCTGTATTTCACAGTCTGTGAGGAACTTACTTCCTGAATTCATTTTTTGTACATAAATGTCTGTCACCTAAACCTGAATTTACTTCTGACGCTGCTTTCCTTGGGTAAACTGAGAAAAAAAAGTATTCATTAGTCTGCTAGTACCATAATTGCACTACTTTACCACAAAAACAAGACCAATAAAATGGCAAACACAATGGCACTGCTGCACAGTGACTCTCCTTCTCATACCGCCTTCTCTTCTTGTATATTGAAAATATTTAGTTTAGAGAAAACACAATTTCTTACTGCTGCCAGAGGAACCTCTAGGAACAGTGGAATCCTTTCATCCTTTATTTTCTCCTAAGGCTTTTTTGTTTTGGACAACTCAATTCATATTTTCAAAAAATGAAATCAAAACCCACACATATGAGTAAGGTAAACACCCATCAGCCACTTTTACTAAATAAATACAACACGGGATTCTTCCTGGTAGAAATTCTCAGATGCTGGATTCTGAAAGCTTCTGAAACAAAGTTAATTGGTACCTAGCAAGAAATTTGCAACTGAATAGGGGCCTCTAACTCTCCTTCTATTTTATGTCATCTGGTTAATGACAGCTACTCAATCATTTCTTGCTCCTGAAAATGTGGCCACTGCAGTTCAGAAGAGATTCAGCAGTGAAAGGCTGTGAGTTGCTTATGACAAGTTCTGTCCCATCTGTAACTGTCTTCACAAGTAAACAAAAATTCCCTCTCCACAGGGGATGGAAAGCAGAGTGTGAGGATTTATGTATTTCTATTATGGATCCTATGACAATTTCAGTATCTGAATTTCACTGTTCTTTTACCTGCTCTCTAAGTGATTTAGTAAGTGCAAAGAGACAATAGCAACCAACTTACATAACAGCACCCAATGAACTGAATTCCAAGAGCTGACTGAAGCAGTCACAAAAATCCCATTAAATGCAAAATAAGAAAATTATATAAAACTTAGAAATCCATGTTAATAGTGAATCAGTTGGGATTTACATTAATTTGGTTAAATCTCCAAACTATTTCACAGCTTTTTTAGTTTCCCCTTTCAGCTGGATTTCCCCCTTCTAATCCCAGAACAAGGAACATCCAAGACATTTCTAGAAGTTTCTTCCAAATGTGCCTATGTTTTTCTGGAAATTGAACCTGTCCTGGATTTCTGGAGCAGAGGATCCACCTCTGATCATCCCCACTTGAGCTGCTGCCCATCCCAGTCTGGCAAAGGCATGCCTGGACCCCGTGGGAATGCTCTCTCCTAGACTCAGCGCACCTCTGATGCACCTCAG
Organism: Ifrita kowaldi; assembly: GCA_013398055.1. NCBI lineage: Eukaryota > Metazoa > Chordata > Aves > Passeriformes > Cinclosomatidae > Ifrita > Ifrita kowaldi. Next base: position 1,898 of record VZRS01009923.1, on the reverse strand, counting down.
CTCTGGACCAAATCAATAAAAATCCAATCTTTCCCCTGGAAGCAGAATTTACTGTAGCTTTCCAAAGTGACTGCCCAAAAATGTGCAAACCACATTGTCCAAGACAAAAAAGTGGAATATAACCCTTGTTCATCCCAGTCTGAGAACCAGCTGGGCAAACACCTATAGGCAAATATCACCAATCTCTTGGGAATTCAGATGAGAAATCTGAATCCTGCAAATAGGAGTTTTTTCCTAAGACCTGGCTTATTTTGAGCCACTTCAGACAAATGCCAAGACAGATGTTCAAGATGCTTATCATCTTTCATAAACAGACTTAAATATTACATGTGAATATCACTAAAGATGTTTGAATGCCTGCATATGTGCACAAACTGTACTTTGTTCAGGTGTTTAACTCAAAACTGATTCTTTGGTAACTGCTTCACATCAAAAACTAAAGTGAGTGAAGTCTGGATGCCACTAAAGTACACTGAAAAGCATTTTGAGTGCCAGCTCTATAAAATATGTCTAATAAATAATCAAATATACATTTCATTCTCACCTAACCCTCTGATATACATTGATGTACTCAAACCCCCATGAGGGTTGATGACAAAATACTTTTAAAATTTTTCTTTTAGACCACAGAATGACAGACCAGTTGGGGCTGGAAGGGACCTCTGGAGCTCATCCAGCCCCAGGCAGGGTCCCCTGGAGCAGTGGCACAGGAACGTGTCCAGCTGGCCTTGGGATGGCTCCACACAGGGACACTCCAGGCCCTCCCTGGGCAGCTGTTCCAGGCCTCTGCCCCTCCATGGACACAAGTTCTTCCTCCTGCTGGGCTGCAACTTGCTGTGCTTTATTTTATGGCCACTGCTCCCCATCCTGTCCCTGGCACCACGGAACAGAGCCCGGCACCATCCTCTGGCAGCCCTTGGAGGTGTTTGCATGGATTGATGGGATCCCCTCTCAGCCTTCCCTTCTCCAGCCTGGCCAGGCCCAGCTCCCGCAGTCTCTGCTCATCACAGAGATGCTCCAGACCCTAAATCCTCTCTGTGGCCTCCCCTGGACCCTCTCCAGCAGCTCCTGCTCTCTCCTGGCCTGAGGAGCCCAGGACTGGCCCCAGCACTGCAGAGGTGCCTCGGCTGGGTGGGGCAGAGGGGCAGGATCCCCTCCCTGCCCTGCTGCCCACACTCTCCCCGATGCACCCCAGAATCTTTATTCCACTTTTTTGCCACAGTGGGAATTTTTGCCCGGATCCATGAACCCGGATGTGCTGAACAAACCTCACCCCCACCAGGAATCACCTCCTTCCAGTTGCAAATTCCTCCCTTCTGTGCTTATCTGAAGTTCCTGCTGTGGTGGCTGAACTCACAGCAAGTTCCTCATGTGGCCTGGATAGTGCAAGTCAAAACATGCAGTGAGAGGGTTAAAATTGTTCATTCCAAAGAACATCTTTCTCCCTATTGGTTCTTGAAAGAACATCTGTTCTTTAAAAAAAAAAAAAAAGGAAAAAAGAGTGAATATAATTGTGATAGACACCACTAAATGTATTTCAAAAATATTTATTACACCCTGGATTACTTCTGATGAGGTGAACTCACATATGAGTGAATTTGTATATGGAAGAGACTAAACAATGACTAGACAAAGAAACATTCACTGCCAATTCAAATATATTTGTTTATATGTTTTTTGCATTTTTTTATTTATAAATATAATAAACCACATGTCAGTAATCAATGAGAGCATCCTGTTTATATCAAACCCCTTTCCTATTTTTGCTTCCTTTGCCTTTATTGACTGAAAGATATATAAATATTTCCTTTGGATTTCTCCTCCCTGGACCCTAAACTTCTTGGATGACCTGCAGCAGAGAAAAATGTGCAGCATTTTATATATATATATGTATTTAT
>VZRS01009922.1:104496-108150 GCA_013398055.1 Ifrita kowaldi | reverse complement strand
AGTAAAAACATGGTTTCCACAGTTGGACTCTGATCCTGGAGGTCTTTTCCGACCTAAAGAATTCTATCATTTGGACACCTCTGCCCTCCCCCAAGTGCAGTCTCCCCAGTGCTCCTCAAAAAGGACTCCACCCCTCAGTCCCCTGCACCTGCACACGGCAGAGAAGCTCTGCTTGTACCTCCCTGCTGAGCTGCCTTTGCCAGCTTCTGAGCTGGGCAATTCCAGAGGCATCCAGGTCCAAATGCCCAGGACGGGCGGTTGCAGGTTGGCTTGGCCAATTTGTACCCAAATCACACCGGTTCCTGCCTTGGCCAAAAAAACCTCTGAAAGTGGTGCCACAAACTTGCCTGGGCTGAAGAATGGGACATCTGTGTCCAGCAGGGATGGATGGGAAGGGTGAGGGAGTGAGAATCACACCCTCGTTTCTGACTCTACAAGATTCCCAGGAGGTTTGCCAGGAACTGTAAAACTTTGGCAAGTGTTGGAGACTGGCTTAAAAAGCTAAAGACAATATTTAAACCCCATGGAAATTCTAAAACAAGGGTGTTATTAAACTGGAATTAAGGACAAAGGAGTTGCTAATATCTACAAGAAAAGGGAGAGTTAAGAATATTTGGGTTTAAAATAGTATTAGGATATTAGCTGAAACCTAGAAATGAGGTTTATCTGTAAAACATTGTCTCTGAGAAGGTTTCAATTCATGGAAGAGATAATAACTTGATTTCAGACATCTCATAACACGTTCCCTTGTGCCAGGGCCATCCCAGAGCTGGGAGGGCAGGGTGCTGTGTGTTAGTCTAATTTATAAGAGTCACTCAAATGGCAAGGGACAGGATTAAATCCCAGCATAAATACCCTTTGGAAAGAATATGAATCCTCGTGCCTCAAGGGAAAAGCCAAATTCAAGTGAGAATAGGAAACTTTTGAAAGGAAAAGCTCCATTTTGAACAGGGAGTTGTTAACCATGGAAAAACTTTTGTATTGCCTGCCTGGTTTCTAACCAGGGAAGGCATAGAGGAGCTATTTTTTAATCTCAGAAAATAAAGATTTTCAAAGCACAGTCTTTCCTACTCACTGTGTTCTGAATGTGAGTTAGTTATGAATGTTTTTACAGTTATCAAAGACTTTCTTTCTCTTTGTGGTTTTTGTTTTTGTGGGGTTTGTTTTTTTGTTTTGTTTTGTGTTTGTTTTTTTTCTTTAACACTGATGTAGTAGTAAAATGAGGAACTTGAGCAGGATAGAGTTGTATTCTAGGCTTGCCTGGAGGCTGATCTAGCCCTTGGCCATAATTTAGTTTGTAAGGCACAAAAGCTGTTGGTCCCAGGACATTGCCATGGCCAGCAGGTCAAGAGAAGGGACATTTCTTCAACAGTGTGAGGACACAGCTGGAATACTGTGGGCAGTTTGGGGACCCCAGTACAAAACATTCTGCCAAACTGGGGCAAGACCAGTGGAGACCAATAAAATGGTTGTGGGGTTGGAGCCCAGGATGAATGGAAGGTGCTGGGACAGGGACAGAGGGCTGGGAGGATTTCATTCTTTGGAGATATTCACCATTTGGCATTTTCCTCTTTGAGGTTCATAGAATCCCAGAATGGTTTGGGTTGGAAGGGACCTTAAAGCCCATCCAGTGCCACCCCCTGCCATGGGCAGGGACACCTCCCACTGTCCCAGGCTGCTCCAAGCCCTGTCCAGCCTGGCCTGGAACACTTCCAGGGATCCAGGGGCAGCCACAGCTTCTCTGGGCACCCTGTGCCAGGGCCTCACCTTCCTCACAGGGAACAATTTCTCCCCAACATCTAATCTACAACTGCCTCATTCAGGTTCCTGCAGATGTTGAGAGCTCCAACCTGCCTTCAGTGCCTCACATGGCTCTGTGCACTGCAGTCTTCAGGCTGAGGTTGCTGAGGTGGCTGGTGGAGACCCAGTTGGACCAGGGCCATCAGAATTAGCAGAGCTGGCTTCCAGTGTCTGGTGCTCCATGAATCAGGAGACACCTGGCAGCTGGAAAAGCGGTGAAGAGCCAGACAGGGACAGGTTCAGCTCTCAGGCAGAGCCTTCCAGTGGGAGAGTGGTTGTCATGTGCAGAGAGCAGCAAAGTTTGGATGGAGCTGTTGGAATTTGTGTACGCGCTGAAAATATTTCGCATCTGAAGCTGCCTGGCAAAACCGGAAAGCTGTGGAGCAGAGAGAGACTGTGTTGTTTATCTTCTCTGAATCCACTGCAGGCTCCATAAAGACTCAAGAGACTTTCTTGCTGGTTGTCCATGGGGACTACGGCATCACCTTATATATAAAGATGAAGTTCTCCCCCTGCCTGGGGCAGGTTAGAGATGAAAGGGAACAAAAGCATCCTTGAGGCTTGTCTAAAACACCCAATGGAGCAGCTCCCTGTGGCTCAGGCAGAAGGTCTGGAGGCAAACAGGCAGTGCAAGGTCATTCCTGCATCCCATGGCTGTCTCCTAGTCTGCTGGAAGTTGAATATCACTGGCAAATGCTCTTGTCATTAAATATATTCTTTAGCACACAGATGATTCCTAAACTAAGCTATAATTATTGGTGGAGCTGGCAGAGGTGCCTACAATTTAGGTTGCCAAACATTTCCCATTAAAAGATTCTCTTTTCCAATGCTAAATCCTTGCCAACATGGAACAGTTCAGGCTGAAATTTTCAGTTGCAGGCCGTTGGCTCGGGCTGGGCTTTGTGTACATGAATATGTGTGTGTGTGTGTGTGTGTGAGGAAGCAGGAGGGAAATAGAGTTTAACCAGAACCAGGCTTTGTTTTATAGTTATTTAAGGGAAAAAAACCCAACACCCACATTGTTGAGAAATTCCGGTGCTTTCATGCTTTATTTTTATTTTCACAGGGACTTGAAATTTGGCTTTGGGACCAAACTGGGACTTTTAACTCCTTCAAACTCCCTGGTTTTGGCCAAGCCAGATGCCTCTGCAGATGTGCTGAGAAGAGAAGGTTTGCCCTGAAGTTTGGAAGCCCTGGGCTTCAGGAAGGAAGGAGGATTCCTCCTTCCCAGGGCAGGTTGGCAGCCTGGTGTGTGGTTTGGCCCCGAAATAATGAGAATGCAGCGTGGATTTCCTACGCCCAAAGCGTTTCTCACACGGTAGGGAGGCAAACGCAGTGATTGTGTGGGTAAGGGATTTCTGAGCAGAGGTGGGAGGGGAATACAGAATGGATCATCCAAGGAGACGAGTGGGGAAAGGGTGACTGTCTATATTTGAGGTGTGTAACTCCTTGGAAGGTCTTACAGCTTCTACTCTGCTCATCCCACCTGCTTGCAGGACCAGTCCATAGCCCTCTGTGCCCACGTCTCCTCCCCTGGGGTCACAGGTGGGCTGAGGTGAGAGTCCTGAGAGTGGGAACTTTTGGGAACCATCATTACAAGCATTGTTTTTACCCTGTCTCCAAAGCTGGGGATACCTTCCCTCTGAATCTTTTCTGTCCCAAAGCCCATCAAGTCATGCCAAATTTGCTGAGCTGTTTTGGCCGTACTGTCAAAAGTTGTTCTCAGCTAGAACACCTGGTTTAGGTGTTTTGGTTTGGTTCAGCTCTGCAAACAAAAGCACCTGGCTGGAAATGATGGGGTTTTAGGCAGTGCAGGACCTGGACAAGGTGCAAGCACAGGTGATGCAGCTTAAA
>VZRS01009922.1:94496-99496 GCA_013398055.1 Ifrita kowaldi | reverse complement strand
AACCCCAGCTTTGGACTGGGGGTCATTCAGAGATACTCAGGGTTGAATTTCCAGCTGGGTTATTCCTGTGCACAAAAGGTTTGGTTGCTGCTGCAGTCCTGGGGCCGGGGAGGGTTTTGTGGGTGACAGGGACCATGGGATTCCCTCAGCCTGACCTCCTGCCTGCTGCTAATCACCTGCCAATGATTGTGCCTTGCTCCCACCTCTCAGCATCTCACACGTGGATTCTTTCCTGGTGGTTGGATCACAGGAATGAAGCAAGAAAATTGGAAATGGCTCATCCTCCTACCAAGGTCAGTATTGTCTTCATTGATATGTTTTCCCAGTTTTTTAAGGTTAAAGTTACTTAAGGTTAAAAATTGCTTTTTTTAAGGGTTAAATTACTTAAAATTACTTAAAAATCTTCTTTCCCTTCTCTTATGAGGTTTTTCCAGATGGTTCCAGGACACTTCCCCTGAAAAGCAGCCTTACTTCTTTCTGCTTGAGCTGCAGCCAAACGTAAACTTTGTTCTTCCTCCTTTTGCAAGCCCATTTTTCAAGCATTTAGAACGCACTTCTGCAGCCTCCTGCAGTCATCACTAAACCAAATTGTGTGTATTTTGCTCTTCATGGATCAGTCCTCAAGGAACAAATCATTTTTGTCACTCTTCTCTGAACTGCCTCCAGTTTGTCACTATCTTTGTAAAAGCAGCGTGCCCAGAGCTGAGCACACATTGTCAGCTCATGCTCACCATTCTCTTCCCCTCTGAATGAGCAAATTGATCTTTTTGTGAGTGCGTGGAGATGACAAAGTGCATCAACAATCGAAAAAATTTTAAAAAGGGTTCGCAAAGCTGATTTGGATGTGGGGAGGTTGCTGGCCTTCGTGGCCTGTCCTTGTAGGAACAGATAACGGCAGCTTACAAGAGCAACATCCTGCTTTGTGATGTGCCATTATCAGCTGCTATTTCCCAGGGGGTACTGATGGGATCGTGATTATTATTTTTTTTTACCGGATGATGGAACATGAAAGAGTCTTGACCCTCTTCATAGATTCAGTTTGTTGGGTGAATAATTCTTCTTGGCTCCAATTAATTTTGACACCGGAGTAAATCTGTCAACAGTGGAAACATCTGCAGGAGTCGTGATGGAGCCAGGTTTTCAAATGAAAGGGACACCTGCAAGAGTTGCCTTCAGGATTCCTTTTCCTGTGTGGATCAGCCACGAAATGGGCTGTATGTCCTTTGTAATTTATGGAAGTAAATCCATAACACGGGGTGCATTTATTGCCTCCTTCTCACGTGATGGAAATTAGGGTTTCCTTTCAGTTCTTTGCTCTTATTTGGGCACAATTCCTCCTCTCCTCTTCCCCACTGACTTTCCATCTCGTGGGCTTTGTGGTACTGGTTAAAAGGTTGGACTCTGTAATCCTGGAGGTCTTTCCAGCCTTAAGGATTCCATGATTCTGCAGTTGTGCTGAAAGCCTCCACCCACAATGAGGAGATCTTTCATGTATTTTGGGGACTTGAGGGCACTGCCTCGATCCCGCTGGTGTCAATGAATACCTTGGCACTAGAACATGAGTTTGTGCTTCACTTTGACTCACCTGCAATCCCTAAAAGCAGAAAGTGGAGCTCTGCAATACCTTCCTAGGTTGGTTACACGCTAGCTGAAGGTGGGCTTGAGTATCTTAGCTGAGACTTTGTATTTACCATCATGGAGGTGTAGACCAAAAGTGGATCCACCCTAATCCCACCCTTAGGTCATAGCAGAGTCTTTTACATCCCCCTGGCTTGTGTCGGCTTTGAAGGCACCAGATTCCCTTTTGCTGGTGGCATTCAGACCTGGGACCATCAGAACTCTGCTCTTTCCATGGCATCCCATAGTTTTCTGTCCCTGAAACCCACCCAGCATTTGTGCCCTTGTGCAGACATTGTGTTATGACAGGGTGTCCTTTGTGCACAACCCCGTCAACGGCAGCAATTTCAGAGCTCTAATCCCAGTAAGTTTTTATGCTCAGCACTGGCTCGATATTTCCTTTGGTCATCCTTGTAGAATTACTTTCCCCAAACTGTTGTCAACTTGGGTCATTTTGTGTTACTTGTTTGAACTTGTCAAATTTCATTTCAGACATGGGTAGTACTTGACTCATATTTACTTCAAACTCCTCTTCCTGCAGTTCATTGCTTTCATTATTTATAGGTGTTCTTGAAAGCATATCTGCTAAGCTCCTTACTGGGCCTGTATTTCACATTTAATGAGCACTTTTGCAATTTCATTACATTTTTTTTTCTGAAGTCCAGGTGGCTCATTGTACAATGGATTTTTCTCTATGGCTCCTGGTGCTTTATGGTCTCTTTCAACCTTGATTGAATTCCTCCCATAAACATATTCATGAAAATACTTGTGACCTAAAACAATTGCCAGGATTCCAAGTGCAAGCAGAGCTTTTGGTGGGTTTTAGCCCATGGCTCAGATTGTCATCTTGCCAGAGGGCCAGAGCCAAAGTGACCCTGCATCAGTTTGGGTCTTATACTCCCAGGTAACCTCGGAATATTCCAGTGTCGATGTGTCTATGACAGCTCCTCTTTACACCAAACCTTATTCTGTTCTCAGTTATCTTGGAGTTGTTCTGGACTATCTGTGAGATCCAAGTGACCCAGNTGCAAAACTCCCTGACAGGAGGGGGCAGCCAGGTGAGGGTTGGGCTCTGCTCCCAGGGAACAGGGACAGGACAAGAAGAAACAGCGTCAAGCTGTGCCAAGGGAGGTTCAGGTTGGACATCAGGAGGAATTTCTTCCTGGAAAGGGTTGCAGTCTTGCACAAAGTCAGGGAGTATCCCTCTGTCGTTGCAATATTAGCGGGAAAAACAGTACCTGTGCTCTCACGCATTCCCAAAAACTTCCTGGCCAGAGGTTACATAATCCCACATGCCTTAATTCACCTGCCCTCACTTGGCCAACTGCAAAGCTCTGCTAAAGAACATAAACATTTCTGTGTTCTCAGTGCTCGTGGTTATCCTAAACATAAGGTTTAGGATATGCTGCTGCTGCAGTCTCATGGTAATCCTCCGAGATCTGGGCACGATATGTTAGTGCTGAGATTACCCTACAGAGATGTTTGCTTGCACCTCCTGGAACAATTACCGAGCCGAAGTAGGAATCTTTTCCATCAGCCTTACCCAGCTTCCTAATACGAAAATCCTCTGGAGTTTGGAAGTCTAGACTTGCACACATCAGACATGCCTGCAGGCTTCCTTCAGATGTTTCGTTGTTTTTTTCTTAATTTGTTCAAATCCTTATTTTGCTTGTTTTAATGAAAGTGTCTATTTTCTGTTGGATACGTTGATTGGTTTCTGCATTCTCTCGGTGTGTCCTGTTTTGTCACCCACTCAGATTCAGCTGTTTTGCTTTTCGGTGTCACTGTGACTTCATGGGGTTGTCTGGAGAAAAGGAGGCTCAGCGGGGACCTTGTGGCTCTGCACAACTCCCCAACAGGAGGGGGCAGCCAGGTGGGGGTCGGGCTCTACTTCCAGGGAACAAATGACAGGACAAGGGGAAACGGCCTCAGGGAAGATTCAGGTTGGACATCANGGCCTCAGGCTGTGCCAGGGAAGATTCAAGTTGGACATCGGGGGAATTTCTTCACATAAAGGGTGGTCAGGCATGGAGGGGGCTGCCCAGGGAGGTTTGGAGTCCCCATCCCTGGAGGTGTCCAAGGAAGGCCTGGACATGGCTCTCAGTGCTCTGGGCTGGGTGACGAGGTGGGGATTGGTCACAGGCTGGACGCGATGATCTTGGAGGGCTTTTCCAAACTGTGATCCTGTGTTATGGTGCATAATTCTTATGGAACTACAGCTGTAGTTGTCAATTAGTAGTTGTCAAGCTGGTGGCATGACTTGGGTCCCTCTTTGTCACCAAATGCATTGAGACACACTGCTACAACCCCACCAGAGCTGGATATTTGCCAGCCTTCCTTGGTTGCTCCACCGTGCTGGTCTCTGTGTGTCCATCAATCCATTTCTGCTCAAATCAGTCTGTAGCATTTTTGTTGGTCTGTGCAGCCACGTGCTTCATGCTCCCAGCAAAATCCAGAGGGATTCAGAACGACTGGTTTTGCACCTGATTTAATCTTGAGGTGAGAACGTGTCCCAAAGGGAGGATCTCTGGGAAGTCACGCACGCCGGAGCTGTAGAGGTGACACAGCGGCTCCTGCACAACCTGCACCTTGAACTTCCATGGCTGCTCCTGAGGGGGGACAGGAGAAGGGAAGGGTCTGCAGGACTGGAGCAGCTGGATCTATGATCTGACCTTCGAGAGGGCAGGAGGAATTTGCCTGAAGGGCTGGGGGTTTGCCTGAGGTCTCAGAGTAGTCTGGAGCCTGGGCTGACACCAGAACACACCTGGAGCCTCTGGAGGTGGATAAATTCTCCTACTTTTGGGCAGCTTTTCACACCACATGGATTTGTTTGTTCCCTTGCTTCTCTTCCCTGTGACCATGTATGCCAGAAAGACTTTTCCAGGTCTCCCTCCCTCAAAATCTGTGTCACCCTCCTGTGCCAAGCTCTCCCAAGGAGAAAAGCAGAGCCACCAAAACAAAGGTGAACCAGTTTGATGAAGATTTGCACAGCAGGCAGCCTCCTCCCCCAAAATCAGGATGCACCAAATAATGCAGCAAACAAATACCAAAAAAATAAAAGTCCCTATGTGTATCCTGAGCATTTAAAATGGCCGGGAAATTCTTGCTTTTTGGGAGTGACCAGTTCATTGCTTTGCTAAGTATCTTTCTAAGCCACCTCTTGTCAGAAGAAGAGAATAAATGAAAAGAGAGAAAGAGAGAGAGAGAGAGAAAAAGACCTTTGCATAGCTTGAGCCTTTGTGCCGTGCATTCAGACTGATTTGTACCCTTTGTAGTCTTAATTATTTGTGAGAGCAGGATAACAGGAGTACCAAGCTCACCCATTATTTCCTGCATAAAAAAAGGCACACAGAAGCCGCTGATCGGTTTTGAATTAGCAAACA
>VZRS01009922.1:72704-94426 GCA_013398055.1 Ifrita kowaldi | reverse complement strand
GAGGAGAGAGAGAGTGCATAAAAAAAATTCATTAATATCATCAGGGATTAGGAGGCTGATTAAAGTGTAGCTGTTAGCGTATGCAAATGAGCGATAGGCATTTATCAGAGCCTGTGCAAGCTGTCTCAGAGCTGTAAAGCCCACGTATGTTTTTCAGCTGATTAAAACAGTTTTAAGTTCTGGAGGATTTTTTTTTTTTTTTTTTTTTTTTTTTGAGAGAATAAAAAAAAAAAATTAAAAAAGCCACCATCATCTATCCTTTTCCTTTTGGCTAAATTCCTCTAAGTGCACTCCAACCATTTCCACTTGAATGCACTCACTCTCTCTCTCTTTCTCTTTCGGGTAATGAGAGTTTTGGAAGGAAATGAATGCAAACGAAGCACGAGGCTTGCAACAGCCTCCTTGGCTTCCGAGGAACTTCCAGAATGAGGCCATTGGAGGCTGTGCCTTGGGAATATCTCTGGAACATGGACAGGGTGCAGCCTGGCCAGGCTCAGGCTCTGGGGGGAAGAAATGGGCTGGTGGCTCTTCCTCCTGAGCTTCGTTGTGCTTGGGGGTCACGTTTGGAGCCCCGCCTCAGTCTGGGATGGAACCGGGGTCTCCATCCCAGCCTCTCACAAGGCCAGCTCCCTGTTACAAAGGATTTGTTGTTTCCACCCAGGCAATATTCCTTCCTCATTTTTGGAGAGGTTGGTAATGAATGGAATAGCAATGGGTGACCAGGCGTCTGTGGGGGGATACGGCGTGGGATGCAGTGCATGACCTGCCGGAGCACAAACCCTGTAACAAACCCTCTTCCAAACCCCATTACAAAGCTTGGAGGAGGGACATGTAAACCATGGCAGAAGAGCTATGTCACAGAGGGCTGCAGCTACTCCATGCAGACATCCCCCGATTTCTCTTTCTGCACCCCACACCCCATTGGATCTTGTTGGCCTGGCCAAGGTTTGTTGGAGAGACTGGGCTTGGCTTTATTCTGGAGTCCCCAAGTGAAATCCCCAGAGGGGAGCTTTTCAGAAAACAATGATGCTTTCCAGAGTGGTTGTTTAACACAGACACCCAAATCTGTGCTTTCTGCTGGTTCAGTCCATCTGCACCTCCAGAACTTCCAAGGAGAAGCCACAGTAAAATACATGGAAGCACCCCCCTGTCATCACTAAAACTAGGATTTTATGCACCTGTTCATCAACACTACATTAAATTTCCCTTCTTTGGGGTATTGTCCATAATCAAAGTATTCTTTTTTTTTGTTATTTGTCAGAGATACTTCTTAAGGCTCTGGGCTCGTTACTCGTCTACGTGTGGCTGAGTTGGGAAAGGAATTTCACAGCCTTGGGAATCAGCAAAAGTGGTTTTGGCAGACTGAAGTGAGGTGACTAGCTGAGGGGAGTGAACTCCTGGAGGAAATTCTGGAATTGTTCTAGATTTGGGAAAATCATGGAGCAAGTGGATAAGGCTGGTTTTGTGTGGTTTATCACGTGAATCCAAAATTTATCACGTGCCTCTCGAGCTTATCCCACATGCGGAGTAAGCATCATGGTAAGCATTCCTTGGAAGAGCTCTCTCAGCTGAGAGTCTGCCAGGTTTTCCATTATAAACCAACAATGGTATTTAAAGTGTTTATAACTTCGCTGTAAAATTTTGCTCTGTTGAAACTTGGCAAACGAGGGCCCTGCCCAACAGCAATTTTTTTTTTGTTGCTGTTGCGTATTTGGAAGTAAATCAGCTTGGCCATTTATGTTTTAAAAGATTATTTCTTTTGAGCCCCAGTCTCTCATTTCTCAGGCTGGCAAAGGCTCCCGGCGCTGCAGGGAAAATGCATCCAGCGTAGAGGACGGGCTTTGTGCCTGTCATTGAACAGCGACCCCTTCCAATAATTGGGGAAGCACTCTGGCAGGTCCTGGACTGCATCCCATCCCATTTCCCCCCTGCAGAAGCCTGGATATCCACTGCTATTTCATACCATTCATTGCCAGCCCTTCCAAGACCAGGGAGGAATATCGTGTCTGGGTGGAAAATTGAAGAACACTGGAACAGGGCCAGGTCTGGAAACAGCCTGTGAGTGACTTGGGAAACCACAGCGCTGGGAACACAGCTGGGCTCGGGACAGCTGCTGGAGCATCAGCGATGGTGGGTCCTCGTGGGTGCAGCTGGGGGGAACGTGGCAGAGCCCAGCAGCCGGGACACAGGGACATTGTATGGCAGGATGGGATCCTCAGCAGGGGAAGGGCATCGACCTGCTGGAGTGAACCCAGAGCAGACCACAGAGGTGCTCCAAGGGTTGGAGCCCCTCTGCCCTGGAGCCAGGCTGGGAGAGCTGGGGATGTTCAGCTGGAGAACAGGAGGCTCCAAGGATAACTTAGAGCCCCTTCCAGCACCTAAAGGGGTTCCATGAGAGCTTGGACAAGATATGGGTTCAGACAACAATGGGGAATGGCTTTAAATTGAAGGAGGGTAGGTTCAAATGGGATATTGGGAAGAAATTCCTCCCTGTGAGGGTGGGGAGGCCCTGGCACAGGGTGCCCAGAGGAGCTGTGGCTGCCCCATCCCTGGCAGTGTCCAAGGCCAGGTTGGACAGGGCTTGGAGCAACTTGGGATGGAGGAAGGGGTCCCTGCCCATGGCAGGGGGTGGAATCTGGTTGGATTTTTATGTTCCTTTCCAATTCAAGCCATTCTATTTGCTCCTTTTCCAATGAGAAAAAGGAGCAACAAACGATGACTTGTTTAAATAAATAATTGGTGCCCAAGCTGACATTTCTATGGCCAAGTGTGGGCTCCCACCCTGAAGCTGGTGAGAAGTTCTGGTTGTGCCACATCCGAAATCAAACAAGGAAACGACAAAGGCTTAGAGACGATACAAAGACTTCCAAGTGTGGCTGGAGTGACAATATTGTCTGTTTTTTCCCAGGAAAGAATGACTAGAAAATTAAATGACTGCAATAAACGGTATAAAGGAGGTCAAGCAGGCAGTCAAATTTATTTTTTAGACAATTACAACAGTGTCTCATTCAAAGGGACACTGAATAAACTTGAAAGGCAACAGAACTGAAACTGATAAAAAGACACTTTTGTGAGCAATTCATCCATAGCCTCAGGCATTCATTGCCCCGAGATATTGCTGCAGCCAAGTTCTCCTGTTATACTACCCAGGAAAAAAGCTGTTAGAAAAGATAGGAGCCGCCACATTCTGGGACTTGCAGGAGATTGTTCCACAGCAGCCTGTTCTGGGATTTTCTGCATCTCCTCCTGGCATCTCTGGGGGTGCAATGACTTTGGTCCCAGACATTGGTGTTGTTCTGAGCAGGTGCAGCTGTTTGTATCCCCCAGCATCTGGAGATTCCCATATTGCACCTGGCCCCCTGAGAGACAGCACCGTGCGCTGCTCTGGTGGGGCTGGCAGGAGAAGAAGGTTTTGCAATAATGAGAAAATTTGGAATGCTGATTTCCCCTGAGGCTGGATGCACGTTTCAGGACAGAGTGCTCCAAGTGGCTGTTCCCACACTGGGAAAGGAGGAGCTTTGGGAGCTGACCTGTGCAGCAGAGTTGGAGATGGGAAGATCCATGTTCCTTCCCTCCTGTGGGAAGCTGTGGATAGACAGGACACACCTCTCCAAATGGTGCCCCGACCAAAGAGAGCACTTGCATTGTTTGAGCTTTTCTTTCAATTTAAAGCAGGTGAAGCCTTAGCTCAGTGACAAGGAATGGAGAATCCCACAAAGGAGGGGCTCGTGGAATGCCCTGCTCTGGGTATCCAGGCTGAAGTGGAGGAATTTCTGCATTGGGAATGAGCTGCAAAGAGGATGAACACACCAGCTGAAACCACTCTGCTGTTCCCAACTGAGGTGTCCTGAGTGCTGACTGAAGCAGGGAAAACACCATGGAAATAGGATGTCACCAGGGTCATGGGATCATCTAAGTTGCAAAAGCCCCCTAAGATCATCGAGTCCCTCCAGCATTGCCAAGGCCACTGCTAATCATGTCCCTAAATGCCACCGTCTAGAGGTTTTTGAATCCTGTTTCCTTCTCTCTAGGCTTGAGAAAACAAACACCCTGATTACGGCATTTAACAACTCCTTGGTCTTTCACCTTATGACATTCAGTTTTTTGGGTGTCTACCTACATGGAGTCTTCAGGTGAGAAGTCATCTGCAAATAGATTTATAATTGTCTGCAAAAGGTTGCCTCGCCCAGGCTAGAGCTATGAAATTGTTGTGGTTTTACTTGAGACAAAAAATTATAAAGCTGCCTTTTCCTTCAATAGCGTCAATCAATCTATTCTGAAATGCGTCACTCCATGGACCCTTTCAACAGGGAAGTCATGATCCAGCCAGGTGAAGATTTCATTGTCCATCTGCCGAGGACGATTCCTGAATTTCAGAGGAGCTTTGGGGCAGATTTTTTCCCGCTGCTCTCCTTGACAAGGCAGTTTGGAGACATGAGCAGCTGCTGAGACAGAGGAGCTGTACCAGAAGAAATACAGCCTGACTCCTAAGCATTTTTGGACCTCTCCAAAGGCTGGCTGCAGTCTCGTGGAGCTGGCAGATGAAATTGGAGTCCAAGATGTATTGCAGTAATTCTGCCAAGGAAGTGCTAACAACAGGAAACACAATGCAAATATAATCGAGGTCATCAGCCCCTTTTCCTTGCATAAGTACTTAAATATGTGCTGGTATTGCAGTTACTTAACTGTAATTGCTCAGGGCTTTACGGTCGCTGAGCTTGTATTCTTCCCTCAGGTGATGTATTGGTTTCTGACCCTCCTTGGGCACGCCCTGTAAATATTTACACACCTCCAGCCAACGGCTTTGTCTGTTCATTCCAAGAGGGGACAATTAACAGGCAGGGGAAGGAGTTTTCCAGGCTCCTTACAGACTGGTGTAGGGGACAACGATGGATGTGAGAGGCACATCCAAAATGTCTCGCTTTTGGAGGGGTCCAGAGCAACTTTTTTCTTCTCTTCAGGTGGGGAAAACCTTCTTTGAGCAACTGCTGAGTGATGCTTGAATTACCATCATTTAAAAGCCACTGACTGCTCACAGATGCCACTAAACTTCCTCCCACGCCACTGCCAGAGGGTCTCCTTGGTCCCTCCAACCCCCTGAACTCTTTCCAGCTGGTCCAGCTGGCCAGGGAATGGCCATGTGTGGCACTGACAGAGTTAACCAGGATGAGGAGATCGTTTTCACAGCTGACTGCTCTGCAATGGGACAACAGAGATGCTAAAGAATATTTACTAAAAGGCAGAACATTTGTGGAAAAAAAGTATATCCAAGCACACATAATTACCACAGCATATCATGCTTTCATTTTGCAGCTTTCTTGATAACTTCTGGCACAGCTCTCTGGCAGGGAGAGCGTGGGTTAGTGAACAAGCCATCCGTGCCTCCTTTCCCATCCTTGATGTGCCAAAGAATTGGATACAGCCCCAGCTGAAGCTTTAGTCTTGGTTTAATGTGTGCCTGCAACTGGCACATTGATGTTTTGCCATCCAGGCCAGGAGAGAGGGACCAGGTGGCGGAGGACAAGGTGAAGAGGGTGTCCTTGGAGCAGATTATAGCAGTGCAAACCATGTTGTGCACCTTCCACCTCCCTTGCATGTGCCTTGTCAGGGAGAGTTGCTCACCAGAGAAGAGAACGATGCCTGGAACAGGTGAGACACTCACTTTTCCGACTCAGAGTGATGCACCTCAGCCAAAATGTTCTGAATGCAGCTAAATCCTTGAACTCGCTCCATTTCCTTTGCCTTTTTAAACAGGAAGTTTGTTGAGAGGCATCCATGTCTTCTTCCCACAATTTCCTGAGTGGATTCTGCCTGATTTCCCCTGGTGCACGTGAGGAAATCCTATGGCCCACGTCTGGGGCTCGACCATGGTGCCCAAAGGGAACACCCAGTTCTGGAATCTGCCTCCAGCACACTCAATCCTTGCCATTTTCACCTCTTTCTGGCACTATTTTGCTGTGCAGGGTGAGGTTGCAGGTGGCAACTTGTCACCTTGGGAGATACCAGGGAGGGGACACTGGGTGCCAGAAAGCGTTCCATGGTCCCAGAAACACTGCAGAAGGGCATCCCCAGGCTCCGTGGTGGTCTGGGAGCAGGTGCAGGTTGGATGGGATGTCCTCTGTGTCCAATGCCCCAGGGAGATCATCTGGGTTGTGGCTGCTGAGTCCCCAGTGTGAGAGATCCTGTTTCTCCAACCTGTTAGAGCTCAGTTCACCATGTTGGGAGGCACGTGTTTGCTTCTTAGATTGCAAAAGTGAAAAATGACCCTTCCATGAAGGATTTCTGATCCCACAGGAGCTGCCTTCAGCAGTCTCTCAGCACTGTGGTCGCCTGAAGAGTTCCTTTCAGAAATGGGATCATGTTCAGAAGCATTTGCAGGGTCTGCTCCCGTTGATGCCTTGGTGGTAGGGCTGGGGGCTGCAGGGGCAGCTTCACAAAGGCTTTTGACATTTTTGTCTTACACTTTTGTAATATCCTATCCTATCCTATCCTATCCTATCCTATCCTATCCTATCCTATCCTATCCTATCCTATCCTATCCTATATCATATCATGTATCATATTATATCATATCATATCATATCATATCATACCATGGTTTGTGTTGGAAGGGACCTTAAAGCCCATCTCATTCCACCCCCTGCCATGGGCAGGGACACCTTCCACCATCCCAGGTTGCTCCAACCCCGTCCAGCCTGACCTTGGACACTTCCAGGGATCCAGGGGCAGACAAAGCTTCTGTGGACAACCTGTGCCAGGGCCTCACCACCCTCACAGGGAAAAATTTCTTCCCAATATCCCACCTAATGCTGCCCTCTGGCAGTGGGAAGCCATTCCCTGTGTCCTTCCCTCCATCCACTATCCCAAGTCCCTCTCCAGCTCTCTTGGAGCCCCTTTAGGCCCTGTAAGGGGCTCCAAGTTCTCCCTGGAGGCTTCTCCTCCCCAGGCTGAGCACCCTCAGCTTGCCCAGCCNTATCCTATCCTATCCTATCCTATCCTATCCTATCCTATCCTATCCTATCCTATCCTATCCTATCCTATCCTATATCATATCATGTATCATATTATATCATATCATATCATATCATATCATACCATGGTTTGTGTTGGAAGGGACCTTAAAGCCCATCTCATTCCACCCCCTGCCATGGGCAGGGACACCTTCCACCATCCCAGGTTGCTCCAACCCCGTCCAGCCTGACCTTGGACACTTCCAGGGATCCAGGGGCAGACAAAGCTTCTGTGGACAACCTGTGCCAGGGCCTCACCACCCTCACAGGGAAAAATTTCTTCCCAATATCCCACCTAATGCTGCCCTCTGGCAGTGGGAAGCCATTCCCTGTGTCCTTCCCTCCATCCACTATCCCAAGTCCCTCTCCAGCTCTCTTGGAGCCCCTTTAGGCCCTGTAAGGGGCTCCAAGTTCTCCCTGGAGGCTTCTCCGCCCCAGGCTGAGCACCCTCAGCTTGCCCAGCCTGTTTCCAGAGCAGAGGGGCTCACAGCCTTGGAGCACCTCTGTGGCCTGCTCTGGAATTGCTCCAACAGCTCCATGCCCTTATCAATCCCACCGCAGCAGAGGAAGTTGGATGAGCGTTGTCATCCTTGTGGGAGTCAACACAACCCAGCAAAAGCCTGGGAAAAGGCCCAGCCTTCCCCCCGTTCACAGGTGGGCAGCACAGTCCCAGGACATGGTGGGAGCTGTGGGATTCCTGACTGGAGACGGGAATGGCAGGGAGCTGGGAAGCCTTTTGCTCCTCTCCCTGCAGATGATCCTTTCTGCCTCGGAACGCCTCTCTCAGCTAATGGATGTTACAAGTATTTTAGCTCTAGTTTTGCTGTATGGCCTTTTGGAAATTCAATTACAGAGCCTCTTGTCTTGCCACAGTCGGAATTGTTCTCAGCCTAATATCGTGTTCGTCAGGCTTTTGTTTTGTTCTCCTCGCAGCCCAAGATGTCCTTGTTGTGAGCCCGAGCGTCTCCTCCGCCTCACGGCCCTGCTACCTTTGCGTGCAACACTTCTGCTGCTCTAAAGATACCAAAAGGTTTTAATTACGATTAAGCCAAGTCATTTCTACAGTTTCGAGCTGGAAATAAACAGCCTGTTTTGGATAATGGAGGTAATGGTTTGCATTTCAACTCTACTTCTAACCTCTGATTTTTGCTTGTAATATTTTATGTGGTTAAATCAATTTTTTCTGCCATTGAATGTAGCTTTTCTTTCCTTTTTTTTTAGGTTTTTTTTTTTTAAGTCAGTTGTAAAGCGTGTGTTTCATCACATCCTTGTTACCCTAGGACATGCCTGCTGCAGTTAAACTCGCCTGTAGTCATGCTCCTTTTCAGAGGGGTCTGGAATGGAGAGGAGGAATTTTTGTTGTTTTCTACTGTTGCTGACAAATGAAGCAAATGCTTTAGCTTATTCAAATCAGGTAAATATCCAGGCTTTGGGATGTGGATGTATTTCCTGAATTCACGGCGTGGTTTATTGTACGGAGTGCTGGGCTTGGCACACACCTGCTTTGGGGCCACAACCCTTCCGCACGGCCTTAGTCAACCCCAGGCTGCAATCAAACGATCACTGCATGACTGTTAAACACACTCTTCATTTCCAGAGCGGCTCTAAACATGCTTTACGAGGGCAAAGTGACTTTTCCAGGCAGGGAATTAATGGTGATTATTCCGGTGGACAGGAAATATAATATGTATCATCAGTGCAAACTGACTTAAGCCAGCCAAGGAGTTATCGTTGGAGTATTTTCATCTAGGTCACTTAAAGCCTTCATTAATTAAATACTGCCGTGTGATTTCTTTCTAAAGTTTAATCTACAATCTGGATTTTTGATTAAAAATGTGTGCAGTTTCAGCCAGCTCCTCACAGTGACCACACCGTGGTTTTAGAGAGTCCTCAGATGTCATTGCTGCTGCCCTGGGGTGCTCTTCATTGTGTGCTGCCGAAATTGCCCTTTGGATCCCTTCCCCAGCACCAAATGTAAAACCTCTGTTTTTGCTGGTCCTCTCTGCTGCCACACCCTCCTGACTGGTGGTGTTTTGTGCATGAGAAAAGTCACCTCTTGAGCCAGGGAAGAAGGGGGACAAGGGGATGCTCTTCATCCAGTTTGGTGGTGGCATAGGAATTTCAGCCTGGAATTGCATTACATAATTTCAGTATGTCTGTTTTGCTGGCAGGTCATGGAGTCCTGGGCTGGTTTGGGTTGGAAGGGACCTTAAATCTCATCCAGTTGCTGCCCCTGCCATGGGCAGGGACACCTTCAGGTTGCCCCAAATCCAACCTGGCCTTAAACACTTCCAGGGATCCAGGGGCATTTCCTGCTGTAATTTCCTCAGATTTGTGTCTCTTCAGGACCTTTACCTCCACAATGTTGGACCATCAGTGGCTCCTGATAATCTCTGGTAACACTCAGTTACTCCTGGGTCATGTTGTAGCTGAGTGAAGCCTTTTTCCTCCGAGACTGGGCTGTCAGCTGCTCCGTTGGCAGCATTTGCTGCTCCATGAAATGCAGCTCCTTGGCCCCTGGATGCTCCCCAAACACGATGGTGGGCAGTGGCCCTTTCCCCGTGGAGATGGCAGGGAATAAACAGCTTCTGCAGAGCTTCTCTTACAGTGATGGTGGTACCTTTGAGCTGCCTGGACTGTCCTCCTGAGCGGGAGGGAATACGAGGAGCAAAGAGGAGCAGGGAATAAGAAACACAGAGAATTCCCAACCACATTTTTCCAGTTAAAACACCATATCCAGAGCCCATATGAACATGAAGTATTGCATGTGTGCGTCACTTTAAAGACCTGCCTAACCCCCTTCCCCAGATCACAACTGTGGAGGGCTGTGAGCTCTTAGCATACCACTAACTCTTTTTTTTTTCAGCCAATAATCAATGTGGGTCTAATTTGTTACATTGACATTTTTGCTGGTTTCATCTGAAAGAATTAATTAACAGCAAAATGTTTCCTTTCCAGGTGTAAGAGTGGGGGGTCTCAGCAGTCAGATGAGTTTTGACCTTTGTTGAGAGAATATTTAAATGAGGTTAAGCCTCGGATCTCGCTGATTGAAGATCTGGTGTCTGCTCTGACAGATCTGGAAATACATTACCTGGGCCTTCCAGGCAGTCTGGGCCCAGTGGTCTTGGCAGGGCAACTGGGAAGTGGCCAAAATGAGAAGTGGAAGATGTGAAAATAGAGCAAGCTCCACCCTGGACCCTCTTTCCCAACTCCAAGGCATCCTTCTGTCTTAATCTCTGCAGCTGCAGCTTGGCCAGGAGTCCCTGGGACCTGCATTCTGCTAATTGAAGTGCAACTGGATCAAGGCTGTCTCAGCCTGAAGAGCAGCTTTTCTCTATGAAGCATCATCTCTAATGCACCCCGTGTTGATTCCAGTGGGCGATAGGGACCCGGGGAGAAGGGGAGAACAAGAATGTTATCCAGGTACAGCTGGATCTACAGCACTCTCTTTAATTGCTTCTGGAGCTCTTCACCAGGGCCTCATCAATAGGGCTAATACAGAGGAGGACTCAATTTATTTCCCACAAGAGATGGTTGAGTTGTTTTCTCTTTGTTATGAAGATTGATAAGAGCAATTGGATAAAGTCTGGGCTGCTACTTAACCACTTTTGATCTTCCTGGGGTTGGGTGGAGCCTGGCTGCCAAGCTGGGATGCTGCACTGCATCCCAGGAGGGATACGGGAACCTGGGCCTTTCCCTCCCACGCTGTGGTAGCACTTGAAACTTTAATCAATAAGTGCAGCTTTTAATGCTTAATCCAAGACTTTATTTTGGAAAACATGCAAAATGTTGTACAGGTTAGGATGGGAGGATGGTGGAGCACCCAGAGATGTGCTGACTTTACAACGAGTCAAAGGAAAAGTATCAAGGAGTGGGTGCAGGCACCCCCTGTGCTGCAAGGTCCCCCTCCTTCTCATTTACTCTATCATGCATCACTGGCCCAAGAGACACGAACCCTTGGGTCAGTAGAATAACTTTTTGGGCACCTTCAGACCCCTGCCTGCCTGGCACAGCCCCTCACAGACTCCCCTGCAAGCACCACAATGCTCCATGACCAGCTCCAGGCTCAGCTTGCATCCAGCGAGCCTGGGTGCTCTGTGACCAGGCATCCCGTGGGCATGTCCCTGGTGCCAGATTCCCTGTGCTGCCTCACTCATGGACCCATCATGGGGCTGAGGATCCAGCCCAGCCCAGGTGTGGCTCCACATTGGCCTCTTTGCTGGATTGTTTTCCAAGGCAGGTGTCTGGAGCGCAGTAATTGCAATGTCTGGGAGGGCACTGGGATGCACATTGTCTTTTTTGTGGCAGATCCCACCTCTTCCCTGTTGTGTGCTCTTCTCTGTCCTCTGACCTGTCCTGAAATCCTAACTAGTGCAACCTCAGTGAAAATGAATAATGGTATCACTGAGGAAAATTAAATGGTGTCTTGTTATCCATATCCCGCCATGGTTTGGAGTAGAGGAGTTTGAAAATAGCTGGAGTAGCAAAGCCCACTGCTTGTGTCCACCACAGGTGGGAGAAGTGACCTGGGTAGGCTGCCTTGCACCCCACCTCCTGCCCTGGCAATTAGCAGGGAAGAGACAGAATCCATTTGGGTTTCAGACTTTAAATCTAAATGGATCTGTTCAAGATAATTCATGCAGGGAAAGCAATGACTGCCACCCGCTGTGGCTGGGCAGGAGCTCTGGCAGAGGAGGACACTGCTCCCCGAGGGATTGATCCCTGGTTTAGGGCACTCATGTCCTCTCTCTGGAGGGAACAATAGCTGGTAGCAAATCTGACCTCATGCCTTGGTCACCTGAGGGACGTTTTCTGACGTGTCTCCTGGTGCTGTTTCCCATGAGGTGTTGGAGAGGACAGGTTGGAGGTTACCTGTCCCAAGGGATGACTCGCAGGTGGGCACATCCCCTCAGCGTTCCCGGGAACTGTGGAAGCCCACGCTTCTCTGGGAATGCTGGAGCCTCCAAATCAGCTTGAGGTGCCCCATTCCCAGTGGCTGCAGTGTGAGGGCAGCCCGAAGCTCTGCTGGTGCCACAGCAGAATCCACTCCAGCCATGACCACGGAGCACACACAGACCTGGGGTCCTCCCCACACCCTCCAGCCAACCTCTCCTCTGCATGAAACCCACAATCTGTCCCACCTCAGCAGCAACGTCCCCAGAGCGCTGTGTGCCCACCTGGCACAACCTGGTGCCACCACCAGTGGGGTAAACGGGTCTCTCCACGTCATGGACTGTGGTCCCTGGGTGCCACAACCTCTCCATCGTTGTCCTTGGGGTTTATCCTTGTGCCCACGGATTAGCACCACTGGGAAAGGGGTTTTTTTATGCCTTCATCCTCATCTCCTGCCAGGCATTTCTGGTGTGCCTGCTTTTAAGTGTCGTGCACTGGTGTACAGCTATTTACAGTGCCTGTTCCTGCTCTCCCAACAGTGTAAATCAAGATTAATTCCACTGAAGTTTATGGAGTTACGCCAGTGTAAAACTGACTGATAAGAGATTCAGGCCATTTTCATTGGGTTTGTTCGCTTGTTTGTTTGAAATTATATGTGTTGCTGTGGAATGATAAAACGTGGGGATTCAAAGGCAGGTTCACTGCAAAATACGATTCAAAAGGTTTTTGACTTCACATAATATAGCAAAACAATCACTTACAGCAGTTGTATTTTATTGTGGAGTAGGATCACGGAGTTTGGAGGAGGAGAGGATGAAAATGAAGCAGAGAAGGAGGAGGGGGAGAATGGAAGTTTCCCAACACTCCATCAAAGGCACCAGTGGCAAATTGGGTTGCTGTTACGAAATTTTACATGGATGCTAATTTAAGCAGGTATCTATGAGAATGAGGCTGAGTGGTTCCCAAAATCCCTTCAGTGGGGCACACCCCAGCTCGGAGCCCAAGTGGACAATGCAATTCCCTATTTTTTGCACATTCATCTTGCAGAAGAGCCCCACTGCAAATGGAGGCAGTAAAGCCTCTCCAAAAGAGCTGCTGTGTCACCTGTCCTTGTGTTTGCTCCCAGCCCCCCATCTCTGTTAACACTCTGGAAGGTGGGGCAGTGCCCTGTGACAGAACCCACTCTCTCCTTGGGGATGGGGCTTGGAAAACCCACTGGTTTTTCTCCTTTATGTTCTACAGAGCGAGTGGCCAGTGGATAAATAATTCAGGTTTCTTTCCGTGCTGTTCCTAAGGAGGTTTTGAGCTGACATCTGGTTTCACACACCTTGTATCAATGCAATTTTCCCTTCTTTGTGGGAGTCGTAGTTCCTGTGTTTTCACCTCCTGGATGACCCAGATTCACCCCAATGAGCTCCTCTACTTCTTGCCAGGTGTCTGCTCGGAACAACCTGTCCTCCAGCATCTGCTGGCTTTCCCAGCAGCTTTTCCCAGCTCCCTCAAGCCATCACGGTGCTAGTTGGTTCCTTGAACGCAGAGATACTTCTGAAGAATTCCAAGCTCCAGGTGGGTTTGCTCTGGCACTAGTAATTTTTAAATAGTGGGATTCAGTTTCCAGTGGCTGTTCATAAATGAATTCACTCTTCACACTCATGCTTTAGTAATTTATGCTCATTTCAGAGGACTGATACATTACTCTCCATGTTTCTGTTGGACAATGTTGCTTTGCAAAGCCAAGGTCTGGGAAGGATAGATTTTGGGATTGCTTGTGTGTAAGATTGTGACAGAGGGTTTCATTACACTACTGAAGTGCTTTATTTCCTGGGCTGGGCAAGCAGGAGGTACTGAGGTAACGATATCATGGTCTGAGGTTTCCCTCATCCTTCAGCGTGTGGCTCCAGGAGCGTGTCCAGAGAAGGGAACGGAGCTGGGGAAGGGGCTGGAGCACCAGGAGCGGCTGGGGGAGCTGGGAAAGGGGCTCAGCCTGGAGAAAAGGAGGCTCAGGGGGATCTCTCTCCACCAAAGCTGTGCTGGTGCTGGGTGCTGGCTGGAGGTGTCCTCAGAAGGGCGGAGCTGTGCCAAACGCAGGATCCCTGCGGCCTCAGGGCAGATCCACATCCCTCAGCCTTGATTTCCCTGGCAGAGGGAAACGAGCCTTGATTCACAGGGGCAGAGACAAAACCAACACCAGACCTTTGCCAGCTCCGGGATGGTTTTGTCCCAGTGTTCTCCTAGAAAACCTTTAGCTGGGGTGATGCTTCCCTCCCACCTTTGTCCACGGGCCCCACACCCAGCCCCACGGAGCGTCCTCCGCGTGCCGAGGAGAGGCTCCTGCATTATTCCAGAGCCTCCCCCCTCTCAGGGCTTGCCTATGTAATGTTCTTCCCTTACAAATTTCATCTTGCTGCACTGTGCATCCAAACGATCCGGTGATGGAGCGCACAGGGAAAAAAAATTATAATGCCATTAAAAGTTATCATAAATTTCAGATCAGCATCACTTTTAATCCGATACACAATTTTACTGCCTCTATAAAGTAGGTGATTTGCAGTGGTCTGAGGCGTCTCCTGGCGCGTTTTACTTCTTTTTAAATTAAACACACCAACTTTGTGCTGAATTCAGAGTGCGGACATAAAAAAGGGGGTAAAAAGGAGAGGGAAGGGACATCAGATGGGAATTGCAATTGAATCTTTATATATGCCATCTTGGTACTGTGGTACTAAATATAGTGCCAGGTAAATAGATGTGCTGAAATATTCAGAATAAAAAACAAATGTTCCAATAGCACAGAAACTGAGCATGGAAAATGTTTCCCCCGCTGCCGTGCTTCAGAGGCTAAAATGCTGTTGTTTAAAACACTCTCTGCTGGAAGATCTTCTGTATCTCATGCATTAAATTATACACTGTGCACAAACATGGATTTTATATTTTAGATTGTATATTATGTGGTTTCTAACCCTCCCCCCTGCCAATGGAGCGAGCAGTAAACCCAGAATATCCAATTAATATAAATATGACATTATGCCATTTGCTGATATGAAATTTTTAGGAGTGGGAATGGAAACAGGCAACATTTCATGGAGAAAGACTTGAAATTAAGATCAGAGATAAGGTAATTATGCACCAGTGATCAAGGTTTCACCTGCTTGTAGGCCAAGAGGTGTCAGAGCCTGACAAAACCACCTGATGGGCTGGTCCCTCCCTCCCCCTTTCGGCCCCAGTGATCTCCCAGTTTCGGGCCTAGAGTTTGCAGCTGATCTCATCAATATCCTTTGGTTGTACCTCCAGTCTTTGCTTCAGGTCTTAAGGAGATCAAGAATTAACTGGTGGCTTTGCTGAGCTGCTCTCTGCCTTCAAAAAAAGGCAAAATATTTCCCCAAGGTAATTCTGAAAAGGTTCATCCCTGTTGTGTCTCACTTGAGTTTTATAAAATGACAGAAAATAATTAGAGCCTGGTTTTGAAAATTCTCTTCCCAATCAGTCGTGGTTTTATTGGCTATTAAAGAGGATTCATGAGGCTCTGGAGGTCTGTGAGGTCACAAAAATCAGCTAAAGGAAAAGCTTGTACAGTTCCAAGGAAAGGGGCTCAGCCTGGAGGACTGGGAGATTTTGGTTTGAATAAATTAACTTTTGCCAATGACAGCAAGAAACCAGAGCAGCCACATTTCAGGGAAAGTCTGGCCCAGCAGCTCTCCTTTCCAGGTGACCACTGGGGTGACCAGTGCAAGAACCATTTTCCACGTGGTTTGGATGGATTAGTTGTAAAATGAAGGGAATGGAGACATCCAGCTCTAACTTCCCAAAAAGTAAAAGGTAAAAAGGTAAAGAAAGTGAAACCCCAGCCCTGAGGATGTGGCTGCAGGAGGGAAACAAGCAGTAAAAGAGAGATTAAAAAAAAAAAAAAAAAAAGATATAATAATTTATTTTTTGTTTTAATTTCCAGGTAAGCAGTTTTCCCTGCCAGCCCCATGCAGGAGTGTGGATATTTGGGCTGTCTCCCTCCCTTGCAGCAGCAGCTGTCAGGTGTTTTCCAGTCGTTCCTACCTTGAAACACGGTGGGATCCTTGGGGTGCCCTGTGCAGGGACAGGAGTTGGCCTTGATGATCCTTTTGGGTCCCTTCCAACTCAGCACAGTCTATGATTTCCCAACTATTTGCTTGTGGGGGTGCTTCTTTTGAGCTGAGACAATTGATTTCCCGGCTATGGGCTCTATCATTCAGCTTTTCCTTCCTCCCCTCCACCGTGCAGCACAAGGAGCTGCCTTTTCCCCAAACCCACTCTGCCTCCCAGTGCTTTCCTATCAGGCACAACACTCTGCAGTGGGCCCGAGGGCGTGATATTTTATTTATTTTGATTTATATAATTAAAGAGACGTCTATCCCTGAGTGGAGCCAGCCTGGCGCTGATGATGTGGCAAAACGCCACTGGCGTGAAAACGATGGTTTATTTTAACCGGGACTCAGACAGGGAGCCGCTGACACCATTTAGCAGCTCGTCGTTGTTGCTGGCAGGGAAAACATCTCCAGATCTCACGGAAATGGCAGTTTGCTCGGCAAAACCGTCTGGGGTGGAAGAGAAGAAGTTCCCGGGGTGGCTTCAGGCTCCCAGCTCTGAGCAGCACCCGGGCTGGGCTGCGCTCGGCTCGGAAGGGAGGAGGTGCCCGGGAGCATCCCCAAAAATCCCCTCCTGGGCCTGGAATC
The DNA here is from genome assembly GCA_013398055.1 of Ifrita kowaldi. Lineage (NCBI taxonomy): Eukaryota > Metazoa > Chordata > Aves > Passeriformes > Cinclosomatidae > Ifrita > Ifrita kowaldi. Next base: position 77,823 of record VZRS01009922.1, on the reverse strand, counting down.
AGCTGTTTCCTCCTCCCTGCTGTATTTCTAGGCACAGTTAGGGAGCTGAGGATGATCTGGGAAGATTTTCACCCCTCCGTCTTTCCCTGTGGCCGATCCCTGCTCAGTTTGCATGTTCAGGATTGGAACGAGAGGAGCTTTAATGTCCCTTCCAACCCAAACCATCCTGTGGCTCCGTAATTCCATGACTCCATGATTCCCTTCTATACTGTGGAAATCCTTCAGCCCCACCCCACCCTGTTTCACCGTGCCCTTTGTGCACGGGACGTATCAGAAATCCCAATTTTTGCAGGGAGGAGCCGCTCCTTGAAGGTGGAGCCAGCACCCGGCGCTGGGCCGGGGGGCTGCCCCCCGTGAGACACCTGCAGGCACGGCGAGGGGGAAAACAAGACTTTCTCGGGTTTCTGAGCATTGCATTCTATTAATAACTCCCCCAAACCACCCCATGGTCGGTCCCCCCTCCCCAAATCCTGGGAGCAGGCAGCGCGGCTGGAGCATCTCCTGGCGGACTGGCACATCCCCTGCTCCCGTTGATTGCTGCCCGCGGGGCGCCCGCTCCGTGCGCGGATGGCCGTGTACCTCTCTCTCTCTCTCTTTATTGCTCCCGATTCAAATTCAAGGCTTGTTTAATCAGCAGACATTAGCAACTCGACAGAAGTCTGGCTGGAAGGGAAAGAAGGGGGTGGACAGGGAGCGGGACTCGGGAATGCGCTGCTCTGGAGAGCAGGGGCTGCCTCTCCCGCGTTGGATTCACTGTCCAGACGGGCAGGGGAGGAACTGGGGGTGGCGTTGGAGTGGGACGCAGGAAACCACCCAGGGAGAGGCACTGGGAAGGACACAGGATGCAGGTGATTGTGCTGAGAGCATCCCAGCAGGGCTCTGGGACCAGGCTGCCGGCCCAGCACGAGCTCTCCTCCTCCGGGCTTCGGGTTGTGGACTGCTGGGAATCTGGGGGGAAAGATTTCGCATTGCAAGATGTTGGTTTTCCCAGGTTGGCTGTTGTTCTCCCAGCAATGATCCCCATATCCCTGGAGGACTTCTCCTCATCCATCCATCCATCCATCCATCCATCCATCCATCCATCCGTCCAGCCATCCATCCAGTGAGCTGCCTCCAAGCCCCTGCTCAGCCTTCCAGCCCCGCTCTGCTGTGTGCCCAGCCCTCTGGGGTGGAAGATCCCGAGATCTGAGGGAAACAGGGGCTGGTTTTGCCCCCTGTGGGCACGGTGAGGTTGTGTTAAGCAGTGAGGGACCCCCCATCCCTGGGGTGATGCTGCGGGGGGCAGCGACCACTCATCCCTGGAGCACCACTGGCTTCTGTCACTTGCATTTGCTCACTGGTAGGACATGGGATCAACTGGGAAGGTTCCTCTGTCAAGCAAAAATTCTGCCCGAGTTTGCGACATGCAAATCACCAAGAGGGCTGTTTGCAGCTCAGAGGTGTCCCAGCAAAAGGGCAATTCCTGTTTTAAACCGTCCAGATTTCTCTCCAAACCCCCTTGCTGAAGGCTCTGGATCCATCCCATTGCATCCATCCCATTGCATTGGAGATGGGTGTCCTACTCGGGTCCCCTGGCCCCATCCCATGGGACTGGGGCACACCGAAAGTGACCCGCAGGGGCACACAGCTTCGTTTTCTGTCCCTCCTTAGCAGCCTAATTAGGAGGTTCTTTATGCCTTTCACATTCAGTGCTTGCAGCAGAGCCATCTTCCTATTGATTGAGCTACCAAAGTGGATAAAACCCCCATAGTTCTGAAGGGAATGGCCAAATATTGATACTGGGAGAGAGCTGATGCCGTATAAATAGTGAATTACGCCTCTAATTACGCAGGCGCTCCTTTTCTGGTGCTGCAGCTGATTCCCTTCAATACTCCAGGTCAGATCTTCTGCTGGAATTTATTTTAAAGACAGAAAACAAGGCCAAAAAAACCCACTCAGAAAAAAGCCCTAAAGAATTAATTTTTTAAAAGTTCTCCCTTTAAGAAGGGGAATCCTATGGGTGGGATTCTTCCCCTATAAATTGAGCCACCCATGGTGATGCCCAGGTCCTTTGGCACAGCTCGTCCAGAGGACCTGAGGCTGCCCCATCCCTGGAAGTGTTCCAGGTTGGATGGAGCTTGGAGCAGCCTGGGCTAGTGGAAGGGTCAAACAAGATGGTCTTGAAGATCCCTTCCAAGCCAAACTATTCCATGATTCCATGAGTCTCCACTGCTCTCCTGCTGGTGGACAAGCCCAGGAGAGTGGGCCAGACAGGGCTCACCCGAATGTGTCCACCAGCCCAGAAAAAACCCTTTTCTTAGTGAATAAAAACCTCTTTATTTTTAATTTTCTTCTGATTCTCAGGGCTCAGGGAATGCAATGGAGACCGTGGGTCTGTTCCCACCTGGGCCTCAGTTTTCCATCACTCTTGATTTGGTTTCAGCACCGTATTCTGTCATACAAAAAATACCCACAAGAATTGTCTGATACTCGTAATTTATTTTAATGATATTTTGACTTAACTGGCAATGTCTTCTCCCCACTCACATCAAAGAGTCTTCTTTGTTAATAACGACTTCAGCTGCACTAAACCCATGAAGAGATCTTCCAGCAAACTGGAAGCAGAGTGATGGGTTTGAGTCAAACTAGGACTAATTTATTTTGGGATTGGCCAACAATGATTTCCCTTTAGCACTCCAAAAATAAACAAGCAGTATCCTCGCAGTGGGCAGGGTTTGCCACGAGGGATGCTGGAGATGCCTGGTTGGACCATCAGAGGTGGCTGTGGTGGTGTCTCCTGGGCAGGGGGATGAGAACAAACCTGCCCAGGACCTGCAAAACACCCGAGTCAAACACCTTCCTCCTCTCTGGTGCTTTTCCTTGCTTTGTTCAGCTTTGCTGGTTCCAAGCAACACCAAAAATGAAGTGGATGGGTTTTGCCCCTTTCCTGTCATGGCCCTTAGAGGCTCGTCCTTCCTTTGCTGAGCTTTTACAAACTCATTTTTCACAAGTTCCAGATATTCTCAAAGGCCTTAAATCGGTTCTGGCTCTGCCTTAGAGTTTCAAGATGGAGAAAAACATCCCCAGTGGGCTTCCGGTATCTCCAGTGGCTTGTTGGCCAGCGAGCCAGTGCCCAGGATAACCTGGGATTTTGGATAAAAGCCAGAGTTTGGAAGGGGTGCCCATGGTGGTGTGGATGGGGGGAGTGATGGGCTGTGGAAATGCTTCCCGTGGTGCCAGGAAATCATTGATTTGTGGCTGCTCCTGTTGTTCAAGCCCTTGATCCGGGTTGAGTTTTGTTTCTTTCTTGGCTGTGGTTTTGGTTTGGCTCTGCTCTCTTGCTTGGTACCAGGTGCTGCCACCCTGTGCTCGGTATGACTGAGGACCAACATCTCACTTGTGGCAGGGAGGAGGATGCCGTGGTCTGATGGAGAAGAGCTGTGTGCCTCTTCCCACAGCACAGGTTCCAAACTGCTGCTGCTCCTGGATTTAGGAGTAACACAGACTCGACTGGGATGTCTGATCCCCCCAGACTCCTGAGGAATGAAGGGGGCCAGGCAGGACAGGCAGGACAGGACCTTCATGGAGGGAGGTGACCTCAGGAGCTCCACCTTTTCAGCATCCTCTGATCACAACAACCGGGACCTTGCAATCCCAGGTAAGCTGTACCCTGAGGATGCTCAAGGAGTGATGAGGATCAAGGAGTGATGAGGATGAGGTTCATCAGGAACTGGAGTGACAGGACAAGGGGGATGGCTTCAGACTGACAGACAGTAGGGTTGGATGGGATATTGGGGAGAAATCCTTTCCTGTGAGGGAGGTGAGGCCCTGGCACAGGGTGCCCAGAGAAGCTGTGGCTGCCCCTGGATCTCTGGAAGTGTTCCAGGCCAGGCTGGACAGGGGTTGGAGCACCCTGGGACAGTGGAAGGTGTCCCTTCATGGATGGTGAAGCATGACCTGCACTGACCTACCTGAGCCCTTTGAGACCCTCAGCCTGGGACTGCAGATGTGAGGGACAGATCCCCAGATGGCATCAGGGGGTGGGGACATCTGCCCACATCTGGAGCAGGCTGGGGAGTCTGGCCACATCCCAACTGGCTGTGGCAGGCAGAGCCAGCACAGAAATCAGTCAGCACCCAGAAATTCCTGCTTCCCTGGGTGCTTTGGTGGGGGTCTCCACATCTGGAGCACACCCAGAAAGGGGCTCACACCCCCTCCTCCCCACGTGTTGACAAGTGGCCCCAAACAATCTTTTGGGATCTGCAGGCAGCCCTGTAGAGCTGGCAAGGCAGAGGATCTGGGGCAATGGGACCCCAGGACCCCCGTCCCCACCTCAGCATGGCACCGTGAGGCTCCGCTCTGAGCCGTGCCTGGGTTTCCGTGCGGGTGCGTGGGTTTAAATCAGGCCCTTAATGTTATTTGAGCATGGATTTGTTCTTTATTTTTTTCCATCCCTCCCCCTTCTTTTTTTTTTTTTTCTTGTGGTTTAGTTTCTCTCTTAACAGGAAAAAATGATCAAAAATAAGAAAACAATCACTGTTTGAAAGTGAATGAAGGGCGCTTTCTCCCCTTCCCCCATGCTTTTTTCCTACTTTGACATCTCAGTGGTTTTTTTTCTTTTAGCCGCGGTTTCTGGGATAGGTGATAACTGCCAGTAATAGGATTAGCATTGATTTCTTTAGCAAGAACAGAGATGTGGCAGTTCCAGCCATTTACTGAACTGCCAGCTTTGAAATATCAAAAAAAAGAAAGAAAAAGAAATCTGCAGAAAAAAAGCTTCTTGCAGCATTTTAAAGAAAGGAAAGCCTATGTGAATTAAAATACACACATACACACACACACATGAACACACACACTCACTCACAGCCCAGCACACGGGGTGTATAAATATATATATTATATGTATATTATATATGTGGATCTCGCTCGGTGCTTTTTTTGTTATGGTGTGATAAAGGATCAAAAGAACTGTCTCTGTTCTAAGCTTCAAGAAAGCCTTTTTTAAATTCATTTGGCTTTCTTTAGCTTTCACTTGCTAACATATTTTAGGAGCTAATCTTACATATTTACTATTGTATCCTGACTTTTTTTAACCTTGAAATTCAAGCAAAGACAGAATGAGAAAGGGGGGGGGGGGGCA
>VZRS01009922.1:22668-72279 GCA_013398055.1 Ifrita kowaldi | reverse complement strand
TGCGCAAAGGGGGCGGGGGGAAATAAAGGATTCTGAAGAGAAAGAAGGAGGGATGAACCCATGGAAGGCTGTACTGTCTCCTCTGCCTGGAGGCATAACGTGAAACCCACCCAGTGCTAACTTTGGTGTGGCACATTTTCTCCCTGCTGCTGGTTGGGCGGTCCTGGAGGGATATGGATTTGAGGTGCACCCACCAAAGGTTGGGTTCTGCCCTCAATCTGTTGGGAATGCCCACCTTGGCCTGACTGTCTTTGCTAAGAGCATTTCTCAAGGGCCAGCATGGGTTGGGCCAAATCTGCAGCAGCTTAATAGCCAGAGTTTTAGGAGACTGGAATGGTATTCCCTGTCCTGCCCAAAATGCTGGAGGGTATCAGGTGTTCAGTATCTACTGATTTGACTTGCATTCAGAGAGAGGAGAAGGCCCAGTGGCAACATCTGAGCAGAAGCAGAAGGTCCTGTGTAAGGACCAAGTGCTGGTTGGGAAGGTGTCTGCAGATTCCATCTCAGGGTTGTTCTGAGCGTAGTCCAGGCCTGAGGAGAGACCCTTTCCCCACTGAGTCCTCAACAATCTGAAGGTTGTGCCATTCAGGAGAGGACTCAAAGCTTGTTATGGAAGTGCTTGTCCATCTCATCGGGTGGAGCTGACGAACCATTTCCATCAGAGCTTATGCTCGTGCAAGGGATGCGTGCAGTGACTCATTGTCCTCACACACAGCACAGAGCTCGGAGCAGGATGGAATCAGAGCTCATTTTTCAGCCTGGAAACACAAAACAACAGAGCAACACAAATCATGGTCAGCAAGAAGAAAACCCTCACTGCGGGAGGAACCTGTGTGTGACTTTCAGCTCGGCTTTCTCCTCTAGCAGCAACTCAGCTCCATAAAAAGTTTGGGATGGATTCCCATGCCAAACCAAGTAAAAAGCAGAGGAAGGAGACAATCAAATCTGTTATTTGTAGTTGCAGAAAGGATTAATTAAATTACATGCAAATTGCTTGTTGTCACATGCAAGGGAATCTCTCAGTGGAGCTACACATGGTGGCCAAGTGCTTCCGAACAGGGTATTCATGGACCCAGCCAAACTTAGATCGGGTCACTTCCCTGTGTCTTTGTACATGAAGAGACCCTGGGCTTGCTCCTGTGAGGGACCTCTTGCTCTCCACCAGCAGGAGATGAGGCCTCTGTGCTGGAACAAGCACCACCAGCCATGTGCCTTTTCCCATCCTGGTGCGCCTCTCCCGTGGTTTGCTTGGAGTCACATGTGGATTTGTAGGCACACAGGCTGGTGGCTCACCAGCTCTCGGAGATTTGCATTTCTGTGTTCTTATTAACAATCGCCCAAAGATCCGTGATGCTCATTTCACAGCCTCACCTTCATTGTGCCCTCTAATCCACGTCCCCGGGGTCTACTTCTGACATTCAAGCTTCAGAGCAGCTTACAAGCCTCTATTTTTTTTTAACATCAAACTGCCGAAGGAATTATTGTTCTCTTTTTTTTCTGCAAACACGGACCTCCTTTCTCCACCACCCCCCTCCTTAAAATGCTTAAAGACTTGCCACAATTACACCACGGGAATGCTGGGGCTGGTGGGGTGGGTGTGCTCCGAACTTTAAAATGTTGAGGCTTTGGGAATGGTTCCTGGCAAAATCAGTAAGGCAAATCTCCCAGTTGCTCTGGAGAGGGATGGAGGAGGGAAGGGGTTATTTGATGTGGTGGTCAAAAGCACGGAAATACACAAATCCTGTGTTCTTGGATGACCTGGAAGAGTCAGGAAAGAAGATGCTCAGTTGTGGAAGCTGAAAGCTTTGAGGAGTTTGGTGGTAAATCATAGAATCATGGAATTGCTTGGTTTGGAAGGGACCTTAAAGATCATCTCCTGCCATGGGCAGGGACTCCTTCCACTATCCCAGCTTGCTCCAAGCCCTGTCCAACCTGGTCTTGGACACTTCCAGGGATGGGGCAGTCACAGCTGCTCTGGGCAACCTGTGCCAGGGCCTCACCGCCCTCTACAGGGAAGAATTTCTTCCCAATATATCTGCCCTCTTGTAGGAAGGAGGTTTCCAAAATGCTGGAAAGAGGAGTTTCAAGGGTGTGCTTGGACTAATGAAAGAGTTACAAAGACCAGGTCTTTTTGTGCATCCAGCCTGGTTGGCTTTGTTGAATGGTGTGACCAACATGGTCATATTCTACATTTTTATATCCTTGAGCATCCCGGTGTGACTGTACTGTTCCAGACCTGATGGCATCTGGACCTGCTCAGCTCCTCCTAACAGCAGACTGTCCTGGATGGAGCTCCTGGCCTGGGATGTTTCCTATGGGTTAAGGACAAGCTCTATCCTGCCACAGCCTCCCATTGCTGTCACTCCAGCCTAGACCACGTTGAATGTCTTTTCTGGTAATCTACAAATACTTAATGCCTGGAAAATAGATTCCAAAGAAATGGGTTATAAGTAACCTTTTCCTGCCTCACAAGAAAAGCTTTTCCTTTCCAGCCCTGCTTTCTGTGGGTCTAATTGCAGTGGTGGCACTGGAGAACATCCACAGTCCTTCCTGGGACTCTCTCAGCTCAGGAATCTCTTTCTATCTCTTTCTCTTTAATTTCCTGTAATTAGCCATGCCACAACTTCTGTGCACAGCAGGGAGACTTGGAGAAGGGAGCAGAGCCAAACTCCCTGGAGGATCCCACCTTCCTCCTCTCCCCGTGCCAGGGCTCAGGGCTCTCCTGGGAAGGGTTTGCCTGGAACGCAGCTCCTGGCAGCTTTTGGCTTCATGGATCCTGCTGCTGTTCAGTGCCTGGGTCTTTCATGTTCTTGATAATGTTTTTATAGAAACCTGCTCCTCAGCATTTCTTCCTGCTGGGACAGCGCCTGGCACAGCAGCTCTGCTGGGGGGAGACTTGGAGACCAAGCAGATCTTCTGAGATGTTCCTCCCTGGATCCACCAAACCCCACAGTGCTAGAGAAGCACTGCAGCATCCAAAACCCATTTAACCGGCAGACTGGGGGTTGCTGGGACAGCAGGGTCAGCGAAATCCTAGGAAAAGGTAGTTGGAAGGGACCTTGGGATGACCTTTGCAGCAGCACCAGCTGGATTGTGCTGCTCCACGTGGGTGAAAAGACCCCTCCATCAATGCAGGCACAACCTGCTCCCCCAGAGCCTGGCCCTGAGCTTCAGCAGCCTCGGCCCCTCGGCCCCAGCCTGGGTCTCTCCTGCTGTGGTTTAAGCTCACTACTTATCTTACCTTCCAGGAAGAAAAGGTATCCCTTTCTCTTTCCATAAGCCTCCTCTGAACTCGGAGATTAGAGCAACGTCCCACCTCTCCTCCAGCTGAGCAACCCCAACTTCTTCAATCTTTCCTCAGAGGCATTGTTTTCTGCTCTTCTGATAATTCCCATCTCTATTCTGTGGACTTGCTGCTAAAAAAACATAATGTATGGAAAAATGTAGAGTCAAACGTAGCAAAGGAATTGTGTGAATTTGTTACAATTTCAGGAAAGGGCTTCATTTTAGGGTGTTCTGAATCTAATGGAATTGGAGAGTATGTTTTCTTATTTTTAAAATGCAGCACTTTGATTCTTCCAGATGAAATGATGATTCATTTAAAAGAGTACAGCAATTTTTTTCCCTTTTAAGCTGTTACCTATTTGGAATGAAGATATTCCACTCACAAAAAACAGGAGACCTGGAGGACCAGGGTGGCTCCTGAGCACTTTGGTCTCACCCACTGGTATTGTAAAGCAATATGAACAAATAAATCAAAAAGCAAAGCAAATAACCCAAAATGCCATTCAGAAGCTTCATAGAGACCCTGGAAAAATCCATCCAGACTGTTGGACTGCTCCAGATGATGGTTGCTTTAATAATTAAAGCCTCACTGTGAACTTCCTCTCTTGCTTCTTGGAAAACCTGTGACCTTGGGTTCGGAAACAAGAGTTGGCTCTGAAAAGCATTTGTGGATTGGGAGAGATTTTTTTCCCCTCCTAGATGGACACATTTATCTGGGACATTGAGGTGACAAGGTGTGGGACTTCCCTTTCCAGCCTGGCCTGGTGCCTCTGTGGCCAGGTGTGAACCGGGTGCACCAGGGAGTTAAATCCAGAAGGGTGACAAAAGGCCAGAAACGCCGGAATAGCCCCATAGAGTGGGACACGCCACAGTTCCCGTGGAAATAAATGGAAGGACAAGTAGCATCCAATGTGGCATAACAAAGCACCAGGGAAAGATAGGAAGGTAAAGAAAGAACCTATAGTGCAAACTGGAGAAAGGGAAGAGAACTAAACAAGAATATACAGTCAGTTAAGGCTTGCAGGGAAAAGATAAGGCCAGCTCAGAGAGCAGAAAGGCTTAAGGGGAATAAAAAGAGCTTTTACAATTATATCAGGGAAAAGGGAATACTAGAGAGAAAGTAGTTCCATTAATAAATGAAGAGGGAGACAAAATCAATGGTGTTGCTAAAATGGTAGAGCTACTGAACTCCTTTGCTCCAGCAGTATTTAACAAGGTGAGAAGAGAGAAGAGAAGAGAAGAGAAGAGAAGAGAAGAGAAGAGAAGAGAAGAGAAGAGAAGAGAAGAGAAGAGAAGAGAAGAGAAGAGAAGAGAAGAGAAGAGAAGCAGAGAAGTTATAAAATAGTGAGGGTTTTGACTGGGGAAATGCTGTTTGAGGGAGAAGGCACATTGGAAGGGCCAGGATGCGGCACCACAAATAGTGGGGCACACCCAAGCCTTTGGGGAGCCACTCTGTTAAATCCTGGGCAATTCTGGAGAATAATAGGAAAACAGGTAAGGATGGCCAAGTGTGATATGGATGGTTTTTATTTTCAATGACCAACCCTGAGAAAAAAACCCCATCCACTGAGTTCGCTATTCCACTTGGCAGTGAAATAATTCCATGTAAAATATGTTAATATTTAACAGTGGAAAATGGCTGAGCCTGAAAGAGAAAATCCCAGTGCTACGGACACCAGTGGGAGTTTGCCACGGCTTAGTTTGCAGGCAGCAAAGAACTGAGAATTAACATTGTTGCTTCCTTAATATCCCATTCCTGGGACCGAAGTGGCAAAGCCCCAGCAGAGTCCGAGGAGGGGCTGGGGATGGCTGCAGGATGGAGCTCAAGGTGCCTCATGGACTGGCAAATGCCATAACATGTGGCTTTGGGATGAGAAATGCCACCTCCCCTCCCTTTACATGAGGAATGACAAGGGATTAGCTGGGAATTCAGGAAGGGATGGGGCAGCCAAAGGGAATAAAGGAAGAAGTTGATTTGTGAAATGTCTCAGAGAACAGCAAAATGCTAAAACTGAGCAGTGTCGGCCAAGCTCTGCGCTGGTCATGTCACTGTGGGGCCTTCCAGGGAATTTAGTGAGAAGGAAACAAAGTCCTGCAGAAAGCTCCTGAGAATTCCATTTCTGAGGAAGAAAACCACTTTATTTGGGTTTCTTTCTCTGCTTGCCACGGAGTCTGAAAATTGAGAAACATGCGAAGAATGGTGCTTACAAAAAAATCAGGTTGGTTTTATTTCCTTAACAGAATATGGGTATTAAATGGCTATTTTTAACTACAGTAATTTATTCAATTTATATTCCAAATGTACCAGTCCTTGTGGTTTGTCATTTAGCCACCTCCTGCAGAAATGCATTGTGATAGTGGCGAAATTAGAAAATGGTGCTCAGATAAAATGCAACCAGGAGTGACTGGCAGGTGTAGGGGAAAGCAGTTGAGCTGCTTTAGTTCCACATGCCAAAAAAATCGGAGACGTTCTTCCCATCAAGTGGTCAGCCAGAGGCAGCTTTCCCAGAAGTCTGAGGCATTTCAGCTGATAAATTCAGCTGATAAATGCAGTGTTTCAGTGGGTAAATTTCGGAAAGACAATCTTATAATGCAAGGCTTGTGTTCTGCTGTCTGCAAGTGCCTGCCAATCATTCCCATCTGAAGAACAGGGACTCCAGACCCCGGGATGCTCAGCTGGTCACTCCTGAAGCAACACTCCTGGCCAGAGTCATGGCTTGGTTAATTATCTGGGGCCACCAGGCTGATTTTTCCCCATTCTCCATATCTATTTATTTATTTTGCAATTATATTCCTCCCCACAGGGATAGGGGGAGGTGGGAGGCTCCCCATCCCTGGAAGTGTCCAACACCAGGTTGGGCATGGCCTGGAGCAACCTAGGACAGTGAAAGGTGTCCCTGCCCATGGCAGGGGGTGGGACTGGATGAACTTTAAGGTCCCTTCCCATCCAAGTCATTCCATGATTCTGTGGTTCTTAGGGTTCCTGAATGGGAATGGTGGTGGTCAGCACTTCCCTCAAACTTGCCTTCACACAAAGTTCCTCCCAGTGAAATGTGACCCTTCTTGCAACCACAGCTGCTCAGATGTTTTTGGATTGAAGCAGCTCCCGATCACAAAAAGGCTTTTTGCCAAAAATCAACATTTTCTGTGGGTAAGATTGATTTTCATGGAATTTCTTCCCAGGGAAATGAAATGAAATGCTTTCTCTGGTGACACAGTTTATCTCTTTATCTGTCTGAGTGTCTCATGGGCTTCCCAGGAAGCTTGTGCAGTAGTTATGGGGAATATGTCCATCCCAGTGCACAATGGGTGGGATTTTTGAGTGATCCCTGTTGAAGACCGGATGGGTTGGGATGAAGGGCACCTGTAGGTCACGGAATTACCGAATCATGGAATAGTGTGTGTTGGAAGGGACCTTAAAGCCCATCTCAATCCACCCCCTGCCATGGGCAGGGACACCTTCCACTATCCCAGGTTGCTTCAAGCCCCGTCTCACCTGGCCTTGGACACTTCCAGGGGTGGAGAAGCCACTTCTTCTCTGGGCAACCTGTGCTGGGGCCTCAGCCCCCTCACTGGAAAGGATTTCTTCCATATATCTGACCTAAATATCCCACTGAACCCATTACCGCTTCTCCTATCCCTTCAGTTCCTGATGAAGGTCAGGCTGGAATTGACTCAGGACGTCATTCCAAAGTGCATTGTCCTGCTCAGGATGTTTTTCTCAACTTTGTCTTCCAAGGAAAGGCTTCAGGATTTTGCCATACAGCCTGGCCTTACCATAAACCAGACTGAAACTGCTGGAGCTTCCTTCAGAATGAAGATCCGTGCTGTTTAGTCATCTCTATTTGCAACAACCTTCCTTAACAGGAGACAAATGAAAGGGTTTTCCTGCCAGTAGTCCTGTAGGATTAGTAAAACCAACTGGAACATGGTGGAGAACCTTTCTGCTGTCCTTTATGGAGCCTGTGGGATGCTGAGCCTCAGGTGTGGTGTTGGAAAGCTTTTTGGCCACAGCTCAATCTTTGTGCTGGAGGACCTTGGGGGAGCACTCCCCAAGCCAAGACGAGCAATGGCAATCAGAAAGGATGGATAAATCAGGAATGAGCATCAACTCCAAGCGCCCGTGGTGGCAGAGGAGCAAGGGGGATGTTCCTCCAGCTGTATCCGCAAGAGGCTGCGTCATCCCCAAAATAAGGGTTAACTACCCCTCACTTCCCCTCTGGGTACCCATCTGTCACAGACAGGAGGTCAGGGCAGCATTCCTGCTGATGCTCTGCATTCCCTTCTCCTCCCCCATTTAACTCTCCTTGCACGAGAGCCGTGCAGCAAGGGATGAATTTCAGCCATAAAGATTGCCAGACAGCTCCCGACTTTCACACCACGGGGAAAAGAGCAGCCTCCCGAAATGTTATTCCAGGGTGCCACAATCTCTCACCCCACACATCTTAAACTCCCCCGACCCCCTAAAACAACGGCAGCCTTTCCCTGCCAGGTCACCTCCAAACGTGCTCTTGGATAAAAAAGCCCTGCCTAGTGCTGTCATTAAGAAACTATTCCAGCAATGCCTGGGCTCCCACTCGGCTGCCTCAATGCACAAACCATATTTCCCATTTATTTGTTCCGTTTGTTTATTTTACTGGACCACCCCATGAACCTGGGAGAAACACGCTGGAAAAAAAAATTATAGCAACGCCAACTATTCTGGGAGATACACGAGCCCCTCCATGTTTATCAGGTTGAGGGCACTGTATTTTGATGTCAATAAGCAATTTTTCCAGCCCGGTCTCCTGCCCGACCCTTTTAATCCATCAATATATTATTAGAGATAAAGTTGGTGGAAGCCTGCTGCAGTTAGAAGATAAATGACATCTCTGAAGTCAGGCATTAAAGACTAGATTAAGGCCTTGTGACACCGTTTTCAGTGCTCATCTGTGCACTTCTGTTCAACCTATCACACTGAGTGACAAGAAAGAAAAATAATGAACTGGGCCAAGGAAAGAAGAAGGGAAAAAAAAGGCAGAAAGAGAGAGAGATTTTTTTCCCTCCTAACACACAAACTACATCAGTTCACACTCAGGATTAGACTGTATTTAAAAAAAGGGGAAGGGGGAGGCTGGAACTGGATGGTACTATACAGATTAAAATAGGAGAAAGGGGAATTTGAATGAGGAATTTCAGTTTGGTTTTGTCCTGCGTTTATTTTATTTTATTTTTATATTTGATTTCATTTCCCTTCACTTCATTTCATTCTTTTAATACGATTTTTTTTTTTTGTTCATTTCAGCCTTTAATTTCCATTCCTTTCTTTCTTTCATTTTATTTTTTTCCTTGCAGGAGTGACCTAGTTGAGTTTACAGGATCCTAAGGGTTTTGTCTGGAGCTAAAGCAAATCCCATTTAGGACCAAGGAAATACATCCTTTCCAGAGACCAAGTTAAAACGTCCACAGGCGGAGACCTCCCCTCCCTCTCTCCATTGCATCCTTTGTCTTGGTGCAGTTGTGGTGATGTTTTATTGGAGTGGGTCAATGCTGATTTGAGACGCGTGTGCATCCAGGTTTTGTGTTTCAGAATGGGCAACCCCACCCTTTCCTTCATGGGCACAGCCCCTCAGACAAAAATATTCCCAATGGTTTTTCTAGAGCAGCCAAATGCTGCCGAAGATGGGTGCAACTCTTCTGCGGCCTGACCCATTCCCTCTCTCCTCCCAAAACCCAGGCTCCTTCCCACTGTCCCAGGCTTTGAGCAGCACTGATGCCTTGGCTGAGCATCCTCAGCACCGGCATCAGGTTTCCACCATCACGCTGTGGTGGGGAGGTCTTTGTCCTGTCCGTGTTGGACAGAAGACGACAAGTCAACCCAAGCACCCTTCTCCGCACTGGACCAAATCCAAGGCTGTTCCAGGCTCTAAAAGGACTTGATGATCCCATTTGGTGTCCTGAGGCTGCCTTGAGAAGGGCTGCTGTTGTTGTTTGGGGTGCACCTGCCCATTGCTGTCCCATGGTGGTGACAGAGACCCGGCTGTGGAGGTACAGCTGCTCAGGAAGGTTCTGAGAGATCTACAGAAAACAGGGCTGTGCGGTCACAGCCAAGGACAGAGGGGAACGGAGCTGGGTCTATCCTCTCCCTGGAGTGGAAGGGAAGCGAAAAAGTGCATTTATGGGTGGGAATGGGCAGGGGCCCCTCTGTGGGTCTCTTCACCCTGGCCCATTGACTCCTGCTGTGCTTGGCCTCTTCCGCTGTGAGACGCCCAGCCTTTGGCAGAACGGGAGGTTTGGGTGGGAAAGTGGGGAGAGACACCTTGCAGGAGGTCTTGTCCCACCATTTGGGACAGCTACCCGCTGGGAGACCCTCAGTGGTGGCAGAGCAGAGCAGCCGGTGCTGGATCTCTCCTGGGATCTCTCCTGCCCCGCTGGGGTCTCCGTTCCCTACTGTCTGCACATTGCTGCCGTCTTCTCCTTTTGAAGATATTTTTTAATGTCTTAAAAAAAAAAAGATTACTTTGTTACAATCATTCAGCAAAGGGTTTCTGTGCCTGTAGAAAATATTAATAGACTATTATGAGGTCCTACAACTAATTTTTCCACACATATCATCTGTCTTTGCATGGTTATTAAACTCCAACAATATTTCATGCAATGCTTTCCTGCTAAATTAATTTGGTTTCTTCTTCTCCTGCTTCTTTTTTTTTTCCTCCTTCCACAACCTTTAAAATTAAATTGAATCTTCGTAATTATGGCTTTTTTTGTTGTTCCTCATATCTTTTTCTTTTCAATTTTCCTATCAAAGTGGCTATACAGTTTAATAAAGATGTAAAGAAACAGAAATGAAAGTGTAAGGGACAGGAAGGGCTGTGTTGGGATCAGAGACAGGGGGCTCTGGGAGAGCTCTGGGGAATTCTGGAAAGGATGGGATGGAGGTGAACAAGGAGCTGAACAGCATCTTTCTGGGCTGGCTCCAGACTTCATGGAAAATGATGTGGGAGAAGCCGCTGCTAGGAATGACTCATCAGATGGGAACATGGAGAAAATGTGTTCCCTGCAGGACTCATCTGGATTCATCCATGAATTTGGGGCAACTTGGGTTCACTTGCTGCTCCTTGGAAGCCAAGGTGGGAACAGGAGGCATCCTTAGGGCAATGCCCCTGGATTGCACAAGGGAATGTCCCATGTGCCTGCAGATCCCATAAGATCGCTGAGTGAAGGACTCTGGGCCTCTCCCGGGGTTTTCCAGTCCACAAATTCTCCCTCTGATCTCCCTCTCCTATCACCACTTCCCCAAAGTTTGGCCACAACCTCAGCAAGGAGAACAGAGCTGAGGAAATAAACGCTTGGCTTGAACTGGAGAAGGATCTGACACAAGGGCCTGGCCCAGGGATTGCCGATATCCTCGGATATCCTGCTGGAATCTGACTTTTAATCTTTTCCAAGTCTAAACTGAGCAGAGAAGTTCTGTGTGCCTGCAGACAGGTCTCCTGCCTGGCAAAGTTTGGTGAGACTCCAGCTGAGTTTCATTCTCTTTCCCAAGGATGCCCAGTGGATCTCCTGGGACGTGCTCTCCAGGGAGATAAAGTGGTCCATCTGCATTAATTATTAATCCTCATAAATCAGGGATTCTTCCTTTTTTTTCCTTCCTTCCTTTTGTCTGGGAAGTCTTCTTCAGGGATTCCTGGTCAATGGAGAAAGAGAATAGAGTTTTTCTCAAGAAAAGATAACTACTCAACCGGGACATCAAAATAAATCACATAAACCAGGATTTTTCCCATTTCCTGGGAGTAATATTCGCAAACTCCTCCTGGGAACTTGCCCCATGGATGGATACCCAGCACTAAGAACCTCACACTGATGCTTTGGTGGCCAACTCTCCGTGTCAGACGTACCTGGAACCAAGGAGAGTTTTTGTGAAGGTCGGATCCGCCTAGAATTGGGCAGACTCCAATGGGCACCACATCATTTGTGGGACAGATGATCTTTTCCAGGGGACCAAAGTGGTGGCCAGGCCAAGCAGAATCCAGCTGTAGGGCTCTCTACTCAACTCGGCAGCACCAAGAGGTTTTACTGAAGGGTCATGGGAACTGAACTTGGTGGAAAACGGTCAGTGGAGATGAGACCAAAGGAGACTAAAGGAGTTTGGTCTCCGTCTGTGCCCGGACGGTGTCTGTGTCATGACCACAGTTGGCCGCCTTTGGTGAGAGCCCCATGTCCCCGTCACGGCTCCTCCAAGGAAATGACTGTTTCCATGGAATGACGTGTGCACTTACCAATAGGTGGCACCAGTGGAACAGAAATGGGAAACTCTATGCAGATTTTTCTGGAGCAGAGGGTGCTGGGAATTCTCTCTTACATGGCTATAGACTTTTCTACAAAGGAGGTATTGGTTCCATCCCGCTATCACAGTGGTGGCTTGCTGGAATCTGGGAGGATGTGAAGCGAAGTGGGACAATGGGAATCAACCCAAACTGCTGGTGATACCGCTAAATCTCTGGAATTTAGAGTCACGTGCGCAGAGGAGTGATACATATTTAACATCTAATGAGGTGATTGGTTCCTATTTGTAACTCAGAGGTAAGTTGTTATGCAGATATGATTCCCATGACTATAGAAAGTGAATGGAGTGACCTGTTTTCCAGAGGAATCTCTGGAATTTCTAGGCACTGGATACCTAGCAGAGATGTGGTTCCATTCAGGAGGGACTGAACCTCCTGCTCCAAATGACTCCAGATGGAGCAGGAAGGAGCCAAATGTGAGGCAGATGACTTCAGACAACTCTGGTTCTGCCTCATGGCCTAATCCCACCACCACATTCCAGCTCTCCTCTCCAAATCGGTGACATCTACAATGTTTTGAAACTTCTGTGCAGAAAGGGCAGGACTGTGGGTCAAATCCCCCCCAGACTGCACCATCACCCCAGGCCATCCCAACCACCGCTGTGATCCTGCCTGGATATTAACATTTGGTTTATGCCATGAAATTTTTACAGTTTAAAACCAGTAGCCCTGTTCCTCAATGTTTTAAAAATGATGAACATTATCTTTCACATCCCTTTGCTCATCAGCCATGTGTTTATGTACCAAGCATCTGGCTACATTATTATTTATATTGCAGGAGACTGCACCAAAAAAATCCCTCAACAACCTCCAAGGAAATCAAAACACATTTGGGCCAAACCGAAGCAAAATGCTAATTTTTCCCCTATGAACCATTGCCACGGCAAAATATTTACTGTTTATGATTATTCAGGCTTCTCCTGCTGAGTTTTTACTGTGAGATTTAGAGGCATGTTTGCATTTATAATATGTCAAAAGTTCCTCAAATTGCGACAATAGTCCATTAAGGAATAATTTAGTGGTGAGAGACGAAAAACATGGAAAACTAAGAGCTTTGGTAGTTTAAGGCTTGTAAAGCCATGCCAAAATGAATTGACTGTTCCCTGTTTTCCCCACTGCTGCTGCCAGTGCCTGTGCTTCAAGGTGCAGGGTGGGTGGGGTGGCAGCAGTGGGGTGGTTTCGTTAAGTTAGATCAGGCTACTCTAAATTCTGTGTAAAACCCGTTACAAGTGGACCTTGAACATCTGCAGGTGTTGTCTGAGGAGGTAAGGGAGGAAATCCTGCTTGCCATTTTGGGGAGAAGGTGGCGTCCTCCTGGATCCGACTGGTCCCTCAGCGTGGAGGTGGCACAGAACGCAGCCCAGACCTTGTGGCTGGACAGGCCATTGTGGTTGGTTCTGGAGCAGGCAGAGGTCAGGTGCTGCCAGTGTTCCTGCAGTTTTCCTCTCTTCTGGTTGCAGGTCTTAGCCAAGGTCATTTGTTCATCTCAACCAGCCACGCTTGGAATCTGGGATGCTCTGGTGGTGCAACCCTTCACTTGTGAAAAATTCATTCCCTCCTGATCATGCCGAGTTAAGCCCTGTGTTTGAAAGACTTTTCTTAAAGACACCCTGGAAATTAAACACATATTCAGAAACCTCTTTACCTTTCAATGTGTGGATCCCTCCTGTACCCCAGCATGGTCTCTCCCCCTCCCACAGCACCAGGATGTGCCGTGTTTCCCTCTGGCAAACACCCATCCCATTCTGCCAACAGCCCTCTGAATAAAATGTCATCAGGAAAACAAACCACACAATCAACTTCTGCAAAAGCTGGTCCATCACGGAGAGAAAAGATAGAGGCTCTCTTCAAACATAATACAGAATCCTGGGAAAGAGCATGTCGTGTCTGCCGAGGGGAAGAGCGGGCGTGGGGTTGGAATGTTTGCAATCAAGTTCTCATCAGGCTTCGGATCTAGCTCCATTTTCTCCTCAGCATTTAACAAATCAAGGAAGAAATGCCCCTGCTTGGGGTCAGAGATAAATCTTGTGCCCTGGACAAAGGGTAGATCTCCTTGTCAGTGCACTGATTTATTGTGACCTTATAGTCAGACTCTCTAATTTCTGAAGGTGGCTATAGGTGCCACCGGTGATTTGTTTCCTCTCTCCATACTCTCTGACTGCTCTGCACAGGGGACCATGATGGGCTCATTGCCATCTCTCTGGGGACAAGGTCTGGGTGGCTGCATCTCCACCTGGGTCAGCTCTGCAGGATGGCTTGGGTGGAAAATGGGTTTGCCCTGTGTGAGGGGTGGGTCCCCATGGCAGACACCTCTATTAAGGCCATAGCAGACACGAGAAGAGCTGGACAGGTCTTGAACAGCTCTGTGGGGGAGACACAGCCCAAAACTCGACCTATGAGGCCTTGGAGGAGCCACTCTTGGTGGTTCACTGCTGGTTTGTCCAGCACATGCTACAGAGGAACACTGTTGACCTGCTGAAGTGAAGGAGCCAAATCCCACCCTGTCACTCAGCCCAGCTGCAGGTAAAAATTATTTCCACGGTTAACTTAGGTTTAGTCTCCACTCACCGGCCTTTCAGCCTTTCCCTGCTCTTCAACAGGAAGGAGCCCTCAAGAGCTGGAGCTCAAGGAGCCCTTGCTTTTCTTCCTGACAGACTGATGGGTTTGTGTCCCCCAGCATCTCCCCATCAGCTCCTGTCCCCCAGCCCTCGAGCCACCCTGGTGCCTTCGTGTCCTCAGGAGCTGCTCAGTGTCCTTGGTGAAGCTGGACCCAGAGCTGGACATTGTCCTGTTCTTGCCCCAAGGCCCAACCCTGAGATAAATCCCTTCCTTGGCCGTCAGCCCTCGCTCACTCCCCCAGGCTCTCTGCTGGTGCTTTGCATCAGAAAAGTGGCACCCAAGTTTTCAGGGCAAATTTGGAAAGGAGACTTCTAGTTTGCCCTCACTAGGTGTCTAAAGGGGTTCAGGCATCAGCCTCTCCACATGGATGTTGCATTCCCAGTGTGGTGGGTGTGCAAACAGGCGGATGTGGCAGGAGTTTCCATTGCTGCTGCTGCCGAAAGTCTGGATCTCCTTAAACCGGCACAGCTTTTCTGTCCATGCATAAATTGCCTGGTACCTAAGCTACCTAAAATATATTTCAGAGAGCTTGGTACAGCAGAGCCCTGATCTCTGTTGGAACTCTCCTCGTGAATAATGGTGAGAATTTATTATATTATATTTATTTTTGGAGGGGAAAAAGTCAAGGGGAAGGGTATTTATCTGTATTTTACACAGCGCCTTTAAAACACAGATCCTGGCAATGCAAATTCACGTTTCAGGCAAAACTCTTCCGAAGCTCATTGCTTTGTGCAGCAACCCCTAAGCCCAGCACTCCCCTATCTCTTTCCTCTATACAAACATACAAAGGGATAATAAAATAGCTAAGAAGCAAGAGCAGTAAAATTTCGTGCCCTGAGGGGAAAAATGGCATATATTGCCCTGAGCCTTTAGCTGAGGCCAAAATTTATATAGAGAGACTTGGGAACTATTTTCTTTCCTAGTGCAATATTTTACCTCTATTGCCCTCAGATCCAGTCAATATTTGTATAATATATATATAAAAATAACCTCAGATAGATGGATAAAACCCGAGCAAAATTCACCTCGGAAAGCCTTTTATTCCAACTGGAAAATTGCCCTGCAAATGTACTCCACACAATACCCACTACTTCACTTGGAAGTGACAGTTGCAGCTGTTAACGCAGCTACATTATCTCATCTTGGGAGACAAATTCCGGGCCATATTTCACTGTAGCCTCGTAATGTATATATGCCCTAAAGACTGCTCCAGCCAGATCTGTCTTGCTGTATAGATTTCAGATAGGGATGTATACTTCCCAGGGTTTTTCCCTTCCCCCGGGTTACTCGGGGAGTGCAGGAGGTTAATAAAACACCGCAGTGTTGCCGTCATCACGCCCGTTTTGGCACAGGGGTGAGAAGCAGGAAGGAGAGGAGCCCACCACATCCTACTCCAGCGAGGAGGGGCTCCTTGGAGTTGTGCTTCACCGACACTCAGCGGTACCACAGTCACAGAGGTGAGGGAGAAAATGGCAGGGATTTGTTAATTCCTGGCTTTTCCATGCTCCTGCCCCGACCAAGCTCGGTGGCTGATTGCTCTGGCTCACACCTGGCTCTCGGTGGGATTTCCAGAGCTGTGTCTCCTTGTTAACCCCACATCCTAAAGCAAATCATAACGGAGGGTTGTAATGAAGAATTCTGGGACTGCCAGGAAAGAAAATATGTAAGTAGGGGGGAAAAAAAACATCTGTTAGGATTTTAAATAGTCTCATGAGTCTTGCCATTATTTGAGACACTTAAGATCACTTGACAAAGCCCTGGAGAACACACAGAAAGCAAGACAGGGACCTTTGATGGATTTTTTAAACTATCTAATGCGCCTTTTCCAACTCTATCCACTAAAAAATGACTAATCGGTTGCTGTTCTTCATTACCACGATTATCAGAGTGTCCTGAAAACGCCCGGCGCTCCCGCATGCGAGACGCGGTCTCTTCATCCCCGGCTGAGCAGCCCTTCCCACTTTCTGCCATTAATTTTCGAGGCAAACATCTGTGCCACGCGCTGCTGGAGAGCATCCTGCTTGAGGAGCCCCTGTGTTTCTGCTCTGGGTAATGCTGGACCTCTCCGTGGGGAGCTCAAAGGGTGGGAATCGCTTCCCAGCTCCAAGAAAATCGCCTCGTAGTAGCCCTGGCAGGTCTGTGTGCTGCAGCTGGGGCAATACCTGCCTGCTGTGGGTCTGGGGTAACGTGGACAAGGAAGGCTGGTTCTGGCAGAAGGTCACTTCTTCAAGCAAATGTAGAATTTAGCTCTCCATGATTTTGCAGAAGTTTTGGGAAGGGGTGAAGTGGAACAAAGTCTTTCTGGCTAGCGGGAAGTGCAGCATCTCAGTGATTTTTCGGCCCGTGGGCCTTCCAGCATGGCTTCGTAGCACCAAAAATTAACCATCACATGGAGATGGAGAAGACCGGTCATTATCAAGGAGCTGCCCATCCCTGGAAGTGTCCAAGGCCAGGTTGGATGGGGCTTGGATCAACCTGGTCTAGTGGAAGGTGTCCCTGCCCATGGCAGGGGGTGGAACTGGATGGGCTTTAAGGTCTCTTCTGACTCAAACCATGCCGTGATTCCATGAAAACCCATGTGAGCACCCGGAGCAGCTCCCATGGAGGGGATGAACCAAGGAAAACCAAAGTTGATGGGCAGCTATACTCACGCAGCTCCTGCTTGATGAGGTGAACACAGAAGAAGTTTACAGGTGGCTCTGAGGAAAGTTAAAAAAAAAAAAAAAATCAAGGAGGCATTTTTATCTGGCTAATTTTCTTTCCTGGAATTAGTTGTGTGAATGGAGAAACCTGCTGGAGCAAGAAGTGAGAAAAGCCTTGGACGGAGTGGCTGCGCCTCCCAGGCCCTGAAATTTAAGATCTTTATAAATGATCTGTTAAAACTATAGTGACGATAAGCTTATGAATCATGATCTATATTAATCAGGGCTGCTGATACGGAAAGATTAATTGAAACGTGCAGTTCTACACAAATGATAAAGTGGTAACAATTTAATATCAGACAAGGAGAGTGAAGAAATTACACTCCAAGCTTCATGCATCATTACTATGGATATTAATATTTTACACAGCGCAACAGCATCGGGAATCATAATGAAAATCCATAACTAGTGCACAGACATGATTAAATACAACAGTCTTTAGGTGCTGTTTGGTGACGGGGGCTTAGCCATATTTCACTCCTGCTGCCGGTGATTCGAGTGATAGAGTCTAGACGTGGGTGATTAAAAAGTGTTCCTCCTAAAGGCTGTTAACCTTTTACTACTGAAATGAATTTCTTTGATTTTTAAATTATGCCGCTCACTCTGTGGTGTGGGTTGGGTTTTTTTTTTTTCCCCAAATCAAAACCTTGTCCAGAATATCAATGGAGTGGGTTCCCCAGGTAGTTGACAAAGCAGAAGTGGAACACCAGGAAGCAGCCGTGGAGGGGCATTTAAGGGTGGGAAGGAGAAAGGGAGATGAGGGGGGGAGAAAACAGGTTAAAAAAGCAGGTTTTCAGTGCTCATCATTATAGTGGTGCATATATTAGATGCAATACCTGGAGCTGTGGAGGGTCATAAAGGTTTTATCCGCAGAGTGCGGAATGGGTGCATTACTCACAAGTGGCACCGGAGCGGTGAGTTATGCGCCTCATTCCCAACCCGCACCCATAAAAACTTTATGCTGCACCACACCGTGACGTCTGTGCTCGCTGGGGATTCATCAGCTCTAATGGGGCTGGATCAGGCCCTGGGTGAAGCGCAGAGAGAGGAGGGAAGTGAGACCTGACTCAGCACTGGGAAAAAAACCTCGTTATTTGAGTAATGCTCGGGCACCAGTTTGAACCCCCCAAGCTCAGAGCTGGAAGAAATGACATCTTTGAAGAAATGGCATCTGGACTTTCTGGAGAGATTTGGAGGGTCCAACCCAGCCTATGCATCATTTTAGCTGCTAAAAATCATGGAATCATATAGGCGTTGGAAGGGACCTTAAAGATCATCCAGTCCCAACCCCCTGATACGGACAGGGACATCTCCTACTAAACCAGGTTGCTCAAGGTCTTATCCAACCTGGCTTTGAACACTTCCAGGCAGATTTTCTGTCCAGCAGCTCATGGTCTTGCCATCTTGGACTACACTGGGGATGTTTGGAGGTGTCCCACCCGTTGTGCCTCATCCATGTTGTGGGAAAGGGGAAGTCAGGGGTGTCATCCATGTTGTGGGAAAGGAAGCTGTGGGGTGTCAACCTGAAACCCTGCAGTTCCCCGGCTGTTGGTGTTGGGAGCAACCCATGAGAGGAAATCCCACATATCAGAGAGGGTTTGTAGAGACGCCATATGGCTCAGGGTGGTTTAGGTGGCCTCTGCCTGTAAGCAGTTGTAGGTCTGAGACTGGTAACAGTGCAAGGAAATGTAAATCCACTCCAATTTCCAGCTTGTGCCACTGGAAGTTTGATTTCTTATGGGTGAAATAAAGAGTGAGCAGTTACCAACAATCACACCATGATCCAATACTGCACATTGCAATGGACATCTAGAGCCCACTAACTCAGAATTGTTCCCTGTGTTTTGTAGAATGAAGATGCTCCACATTTTCTGGGAATCTTGATTGAAGGCTGGTAGCTCCAGCCTCAGGTGCTGTGTCAGAGCCCAGAGGTCACAAATTTCAGAGATGGACCTTGTTTGGCCCATTTCTCAAAGCCCTGTTGCTGGCTGTGATAACCCCCTGGTATTCTGCACATTAAAAAAAACATGAGGAAAAAGGAAAAAAGAAAAAGGAAAAAATAAATATAAAAAAAAGGAAGAAAGAAAAAAAAAAGAGAAAAGAAAAAAAGGAAAAGGAAAAAAGTAAAGCTAAAATATTAAAAAAAAGAAAAAAAAAAGAAAATATAAAAAAGTAGAAGAAAAAAAGAAGAAAAAGTAATGAAAAATAGAAAGAAAAAAGGAAATTTCTACCTTCCATAGCTGGAGAAAAGTTCATCCATCTCTCCAGCTGTGATACAGACATTTGTGGACATGGTGCTTTGGTTCCTTAGAAAGAGCCCCAAAGAAGTTTGGTTTATTTAATCAGGAGAAAGGAGAAGAAACCAGCATTTCCCAGATAGCAGAAAACTCTCTTCTTGGTTAACATCCCCACATGTGAGCACGGCTGGAATTTGGATGTCCTTTCTTCTGTGACATTCGTGACAAGTCACACATTCACTCAGCAGTGCCAACATCCAGAACCAAGGAAGACAATCCAGGAGAAGCATGCAGGCACAGATCACAGGATTCTGGGGACACTTAATCTCAGTTGTCATGTCTTGGATAAGAAATGGGGAAGCCTGGGATTTAGAAAGGCTTCCACTGGCCAAGGTCTTGGGTGTTAACTTGGGTTTGCTGACAGATTTCAGTAGAAGGTGACCAAGTCATGGACTGGAGTAACCACAAAGGGCAGGGCAGGCCATAGGACCCATCAATAATGTGGGTGCAAACCCTTTCCTGGCACAGGAGAATTCCTGAAGGCCATTAGGAGATGCTTTGCTTTGCAGGAAGAGAAGCAGGCGGCCAAACACCAAGGTGATGGGCACAGCACATGTGCCAGGCTAAGAGGACGTGTGGCAGCACACAAAGACATGGTGAGGGGGTGGGAGGAGAGGGGAGGGTAGCAAAGCTTTGGTGCTTCCCTTGGCACTAGAATTTGGGATCCTTTGGATGCACCTCACCTCCCCCACTCCCTCCACAGGTTTGCAAACACAAGGCTGAGCGGGAGCAGCTCCTAATCAATGACATTAATTAATAGATGAATGGCAGAGTGGCGTGAGTATTGCCCCACAAATGAAAAGCAAATCCCAGCCAAGGGAAAAAACAGCAAAACTGTAGCAATTTCTACTCCGTTACCCTTGAGATTTGGCTCCAGATTCAAAGGATAGGCAGGCGGAGAGGGAGGTTGGGAGGAGGCGGGCGGGGGGGAGTTGGCTCATATTCTGCTGTGACCCAATTCCATACAAAGCATCCTGTAACAAAACACGTCTCTATCTACAAAGTACAAGTAATCTTTGTTTTCAGTACAATACTTATCTGCATTTAGACCGACGATGGCAGTGCTTGGCTTATTTTCATGGATCCAGTTATCCTTTTTATCCCTGTGAGCATGTGTGCGTGTGTGTGTGTGTCTGTCTCCTCCTCTCCATCCTCCTCGCTGTCTCCTGTGCCCGTGCCAAGCCAGCGGCACTCGCAGGGTGCTGTTACACATCAGCAGAGGTGCAAATGCTGAAGGTCAGTGCCAGTCCGGGGCTTTTGGGCTGCCCAAATTCTTTGGTGCCTTGGGAAAGGGTGAGTTTGGGATCTAGACCTGACTTCATCTAACCACATCCTGAGGAGCCCTTGAGGTGCCACCATGGAATGGGAAATATTAGAGAGAAAAGATTACCCTGAGGGGTGTCTCAGAGCAGTGTCCCAGACCCCCAAGGTCAGAGAGGGTGGTCTCACACCAAATCCGACTGTCCCAGTCATGTTGGCGTCTCCGGTTGTGCCAAAGGGAGATGATACGTCACCAACTCCCACCATGGTTTCCATGTTTTCCAGTCATAGAGCAGGTCATACCTGGAGAGGTCTCGCCTCTTGAACTCTTGGGAGGGAGCTTAAGAGAAGAGTTTTCCTGTCCAGGTCACAAAAGAAATGGGTTTCCAGTCTAGAAGATGCCCCACAATTTAAGGAATCACCAGGGTGATGGCCTTCATGCTCACAGCAAGGAAGAGTCACTTCCCACTGGAACAGCGTTCCCGGGTCTTGGTAGTGACACAAATGAGATTGGAGAGTTGTAAAGCTCCCTCAAAGCTTTTAAAGCCAATGGATCATGACAAGATGTTGTGAATTCTTGGATGCAGAGGCATCATCCAGCTGGACTTCCCCTCCAGGAGGTGCCTCCATGGGAACTCATCCCTCTGCCCACCAGCCATTTATCCTTCGTGGAGCATTTCCTCCTCCTCCTCTCACCTCTGTTGTTCCAGAGCACTCACACAGTCCTCAGAAGCAGATCTATGGATATTTTAGGAGTGTTCCCCATATTTCACAGAGAGGGAATTAAGATGTGGGAGGTAGAGGTGTCCTGCCCAAGGTCACTGTAGGAATGAGCTGTTGAGGGAAATTTTCACGTGAAACCAAAAGCGGTCTCAACAAGGCTCACCAGAGGTTTGGGAACCACAACCTGTGCAGGAGGGCTGGAGGGTGCACAATTATTGAATCAAAAGTACACACTGGCTTGAGAAACATCTTCTGTGGGAGGGTTAGCCCAGCTCAGTGATATTGATTCACCTCCATTCTTTAAATCATGGCCTTGTTTTTGGTTCAGACCCCCCGCTTGCTTACTTCAGTATTTCCTCCATTCAGCTGCTACTGAATTCTAGGTTTGCTTCTTTCATTTCCTCCTTGGTTTTCTGTGAGGCCAGCCCTGGAGAGTATGTCTATATTAAATAAGAATCAGGATAAACACGGAATGTAATACGTGTAATTCCATGATAATCACGTGTTTTACAGACGGTTGACAAATTTGCTCAGCTGGAAGTAAATACACTCCTCCCCCTCCCCCCCCACCAGCCCATGGCCTCTGTTTGTTTGTGATCAGTGCCACCTCCTCCCCTGAGAGCCACCTGAGCTGCTGCTGATAGGCAGATGACTCCCTTGTTCTGCTTTTCCCACATATTTATGCATTTCCACCTGGTCATTCTTCACCCCTGGAAATCCCTTGGTTTGCCTGTCAGCTTTTGGGACAGGATCTCCACGGCTCTTCTTTGCCCCATAGTGGAAATAGAAATGTTTTCGAACCTCTGCTCGTGCCTGGGTAGGCACAAAAGTGGTGGGTGGAGTTAAGGCTGAGCGTGATTTTCAGCTTAAAGCATTCCACTAGAAAGAAATGTTTACTGGAAATAAACTGGGATTTTCAGTGCATTATAATGGTGCAGTCCGGTCAGATTTTGGGGTGGTCCAATGAAGCAATTCTTCAACCAGCTCTGGAAAAATCAGCTGCTCATATTCACGTTGGGTCTTTGCTTTATTATTTTTCATGTATAAACCTCACATAAAAATATGTATAAAAACACTGAATGTGTCTGCTTTGAAGTTCAGCTGAAAGATGGATCTCCTTGTGAGGAGAAATGTGGGAAGATGTTGTGGTTGCCACCAGAATTCTGGGTCTTGACCCTGTTTGAAGGGGTAAGACCTGCCCGTTCAGCAGGCTCTGAGGTTTTGGGTGGAAAAGGTTTTCTCTTGGCAGGGAATTTTGCTGGGGCATTTCCAGTCTGGTGTTGATATTTCTGGTGTCAGGCTGATCTTTCCAACATTTCCAGATGGATATGGAGGTTCCTTCATCACTTCAGAAGTATCAGCAAGGAGATGTTGGTATTCATTAAATGGAGGAAGAGAAAAAGGATTTAAGGACTTTAAAGAATGATTAAAGTTGATAAAACTTTAAAAAATCTATGCTTTTTGGTGGAAGGTAGTGGAGACCAAAACATTGAAGGAAAATAGCAGTTTAAAACCGCATTTTGATATGATTTTTGTCTTCTACTATATTTAAAGTGTCCCAACAAGTCTTTCCAGGATATAAACCTTATTTTTCTCGTACTAGTGCAGTCCAAAATAGAGTTGTAAGTCTTGAAAGCATTCTCAACCTGGTAAAACTGTCATCAACGTGTAATTTTTTTTTAATCTCCATAGGTTCTTTGCCTGTGGGAAACAAGTGCTGGCAGAAGAAAGCAAATTGTTTTGTTCTTGAGGCTCAGAGTGTTATGGGACAACCGTACCCATCCCTCCATGCTGCACTTTGTAATTTTAATGGACATTAAAACTGATTGAATTTTTAAGGAAAACTCAAACTGAAAGTGGCCAAGGCCATGTTGGACGGGTCTTGGAGCAACCTGGGATAGTAGAAAGTGTCCCTGCCCATGGCAGGGAGTGGCACTGGGTGAGTTTTAAGGTCCCTCCCACCCCAAACCATTCCATGATTCTGTGATTTTATGGTCTCTAAATACTATGTTTTATCATGGTTATATTAATGTATATTTCATTTAATAACATGGTTCTCAAAATGAAAACATTCCTGCCTGTGAGATATGTGGACAGATCTGGGGGAACATCCATGGGAAAACAACCCAACCTGGACGTTGGGTAAACAGCGAGCAAAAAGTTGACACCACATCCTTTATAATCCATTTAATCAGGTGAAATAGCAAAGCAGAGCTGATTCTGCTGGACAAAGAGTGAAGAAATTAAATTAAATGCCCATAAGATGCAAAAGAGATGAAACATGGAATAAAATCAGAGAGGAAAATTTCCATGAAGGCTGCCACAGCAAGTAGGTTTTGGGGGTTTTTTTGTTTGAAAGAAAGAAGTTTGGATGGGGTTTGGAGCAACCTGGTGTAGTGGAAGGTGTCCCTGCCCATGGCTGGGGGTGGAATGAGATCAGCTTTAAACCCTTCCAACCCAAACCATTCAATGACGATTCTATGATTCTATAAAACTTCCATTTTCATGTCTTTTCACTTATTGTGATAAAAATACCCCCTGGCAATGCCTTTTAATCACCTGTAAGTGAGAGGAGAGGCTGAGTCAGGTTGTGAGGTGACCAGGAGATTGCAGA
The DNA here is from genome assembly GCA_013398055.1 of Ifrita kowaldi. Taxonomy (NCBI): domain Eukaryota; kingdom Metazoa; phylum Chordata; class Aves; order Passeriformes; family Cinclosomatidae; genus Ifrita; species Ifrita kowaldi. The sequence continues at coordinate 48,455 of VZRS01009922.1, read as the reverse complement.
GAAGAAGGAGAAGGGAAGAGGAGCCCATCCCCAATCCCTGAGGAGCTGGGCTGGATGGCAACGGAGCTTGGGCTTAGTATGGGCAGGAAAGTGGTTGCAGATCAATCAAACATGATCTTGCAGGAAATTTTCACCTGGGAAGGAAAACAGGTGGGATGAGGAGAAGGATAAGATGATTCCTCCTGCTCATTTCCTCTCTGGACAGTCTCCTGCTGGCCAAAGGGCCACTGAAAGGAGAAAGACAATAAATTCATGAGGACACAAAGAGAAGTAATGGCCCTAAATGCAGCATTGAAGATTTAAGTCAGAGGCTCAGAAAAAAAATGCTGGTGCTAAAGATAGAGAAACACTGGGATAAATTTCCTTGGGAGGTGGCAGAGTGACCAGTGTGGGATATTTTTAGGAAGAGGTTGGGTGAACATCCCTCAGAGCTGCTTTAGATCTGCATGATCCCACCCTGGGCAGGGGGAAGGGATTAAATGGTACCTCATGTCCCTCTCAGCCCTGAATCCTGCACCTACAAAGCCTTCCCAGGACTTCATTGGGATGTTGGAGCAAGCCCTGGTCAGATTGAGCCATGGCAGGGAGGGAGCTGATGGCAGAGGGAGCTCTCAGATTCCCTGAGGGAAGGGGGAATGCCAAGACTACTCACATGGGACAGAAAGCCACCGGACAGAGGATCAGGGTCACAGCAGAATGTTCCAGAGCCCTGGGACCTCAGCCTTGGGCTGGGTCCTGTCTCCAGGAGCCCCAGGGCCACCGGAGTCCCCAAAACCAAGAATGAGGCCACCAGGACTGATCACACAGGGGTGGAGATGACCTCCTGTAGTGGCTGCACTTCTCTACAAGGGGATATCAAGAAGAGGTTTGAGGGTACAGAATAGGATTCCAAAGACCAGAGCCCTCTTTCATCCATGGATTTCACCACCAAAAAACCCCAGCAAAGAGCCCCAGCTCTGCTCCACCCAAACCTCGTGGTGGAGGTTCATCTCTCTTCCTCCAACAATTTACTCAGAGATGTTTCAATGTGGGGACAGAGAGCTGGGACAACAATCCCTGAAAATTCAGGACGTATTTGGATATGGAATGGTGCCAAGCTGTGCTTCCACGTGCGTGAGAGGGACCAAGAAGTTCTGAGTCGCTTCTCCCCGCCACACTGGGGTTAGTGGCTTGGGACTTTGGCAGAGCTGTGGGATGCTGGGAATAAAGAGATGGAGCACTTTTCCAAGGGGACAGAGAAAAAGAGACAGAGGGAGGCAGGGAAAGGAGGGGCTGGGGAGAAAATAGGAGAGAGAAAGAGAGAGAGAGAGTGCAGGGAGGAGGGGAAATGAAAGGATATTATTTTTTTTTGTATCTGTCATTTCCCTGCTATCTCCCATATGACTTCTTAATCCATCAGAATGCTGGGAAGATAATGTTTTGGGCGAAATAACATGAGAGAGAGGATAGACTCCCAAGGACCAATATCTTTATTGCTCGGAGGATAAACGGATTATGTCAGCCATTTTCTGTTGCTGACAGCTTTTCTTATTAACCGATTTTATTTTTTAATCTTCCAGGGAAGAAATATGGTTTTATGTCACAATAAAACGCCGGTCACATCTAATTCTGCCCTCAAACAAACAGATTTCTGAAAGCCTTGCAGAGAAATTTGAAATAACTTTAAAGAGGGGGTTTTTGGATAAAGTCTTTATCCAGAGGCTTGTTCAACCGCAGTGTAAAAGGTTTAGAGAGAGTGAGAGAGGGAGTGAGAGAGAGAGGGAGGGAGGGAGAGGGAGAGAAAAGTCCCTCACAGTTGTTTTTCCTGGTTGATCCCTATTAAAAGAAACTCTTCATTGTGGTGTACTCAAGGAAATACAGCTCAGACGAAAGAGTCACATGAATGTTAACAAATATGGCTATTTGTGTGGCTTACGCGCCGCGCTGGGCTTAGGGATGTTGTGCGTGACACTCAGAGAATGAGGGAAGCAATCATTAGCATCCCAGCAACCTGCTTAGCCGCCCGCTTTCAGACTCCCCCTTTTGATCTGACACTTTTTTTCCCTCAGTTTTGCTGGGATTACCGGGGAAGATGCTAATAAAGTATCAGCCCCGTTGTAGGCAGAGCGATAAGAAAGTCTGCTCTGGCGAAACTTGCCGCTTGCACGGCAAGCAGCCTTTGGACTTGTTGCTGGGCTCCCAGTGCAGACCTGGAAATTGGGAGGGTTTCATTTCATTCCCTTTCTCCTTCCCCGAGCCCCCCAAAACCCCCTTCTGCAGACGGATCTTGCATATTTCTTGTGCATCTCCTGCGGGGATTTGGAGCAGGCTCCATGGAGCTGGTCATATTCCAGTCGCTCATGGGCGTTTCTTTTCCCCCTTGGCTAAGGGAAATAGAAGAGAGAAAAGCTGTGCCCAACCATTCCCCAGGGAGGGTTTGCTCCTCTGCCTTTCCCCCTTTGTTTTTTTTTTTTAGGAAACACATCTTCTGCTGCTTGGAAATAATGGTTTTCACACAGCAAAGGTTTTAAAGGTCTTAATATACACCGAAAAACGATCACCTTGGCTCTCAGCACCCTTTTCTTGGCACACTGAGAACCCTAAAACACCAGCTATCATCCCAAGGAGTGCTCACGAGGAATTAAATCTCAGCAGCACCTATTGGTGGTGTTCTCTTATTGGGTTTTTGGGGTTTTTTGACTCTAAGTTCCTGCTGTGCTGGGCCCTACACAAATATGTCTTGGCAGGGTCTCCCCCTTCTAAAGAGCTCAGAGGTGGACAAAGACCAGAGGCTTTCAGTGCTTTAGTTGTACTGGTGACATGCTGGGACACCCAAAAAGAAATGCCCTGCCTTCCCTAGGAGGGCCTTTCCCAGCATGGGAAGGGGCCGTAAGGGAATGTAAGGAATGCACAGATGAAGGAATGTAAGGAAACACATCCCTGTGAATGGATGATGCATGGATGATCCATGGAGGAGGGATGGTTTGCAGGTTCCCCACTGCTGCCCCACAGGGTTTGCCAGCCTGATTCTGCTGGCAGAGCATTGCTGGCACCATCTCCTGCGTGCTGTCTGCATTCCCAACATCCTCCCGCTGCACCTCATCCACGTCCCAGACTCTCTCTGCCCAAAATATTGGATGTTCCAAGCCAGAGTGTCTTTGCCTGGATGTACCAGCACCATCGAGCTCCTGAGCTCCATCCACCACACCCAACGAGGACTGAGATAAAATTGGCCCTGGTGGAGACCACAGAGCAGAAGGTGAAGCCACCTGCTCTGACTTACAATCCTCTAAAGGCAGATGGAACATCCAAACCTGGGATCTCCTCTTGGAATTGGATGCCCAAATAACCCCTCAGAAATTAGCGAAACACCAGCCTCCTCCTCAAAGATTGTTTAGGTTGATGAGGAAAAGATGAGGAAGTCCATGCAGCCTCTCCCCCACCTGGCTGATATCATGCTGGAATGGATGCCAAGAGCTGTCCCAGCTTTTGGACTGCTGCTTAGCTCCCTGCTGTGGGAACGGGATCAGCCCTGTCCCAGGCAATAGCAATAGACCAGTGCTTCAAAGGGGTCACAGCCAGCCCAATTTCTTGCTAGGGATGCCACTTCCCTCTTCACCTTTTGGATTTTAGGATGGATTGTCCTTAAGAGCAGGTGAAGTTTAACATGTCCCTAAAAAGTAATTTCTGTTGCTGTATCTTTTTCCCTGGCAGGGAATTCCCCAGGGGCAGAGCAGACAGCACAAAATTTTTATGGGTTTTTTCAGAGAATCCCAGAATCACTGAGGTTGGAAAAGACCTCTAAGATCATTGAGTCCAACTTTTGTCCAATTGCCACCTTGTCACCCAGCCCAGAGCACTGAGGGCCACGTCCAGGCATTCCTTGGACACCTCCAGGGATGGGGACTCCAAACCTCCCTGGGCAGCCCCTTCCAATGCCTGACCACCCTTCATGTGAAGAAATTCCTCCTGATATCCAACCTGAAGATCCCCTGGCACAGCTTGAGGGCATTTTCTCTTGTCCTGTCCCTTGTTCCCTGGAAGCAGAGACTGATCCCCACTCAGCTACAACCTGTCCTCAACAGCATGGTGGTGGATCCAGCAGGAAAGATGGGCAGATATTCTCCTGAGGTCCTACACCTGCATGGCCTCATGTGAGACAGCTCCAGGTTTTGTCAAAACAGAAACATATCCCATCACAAAAATGCATTCTTATGGATAAAAACTGGTATTTACTGAAGAAAACTGCTTTCCCACATGAATAAAATCTACCTTCCTAACAAAAAAATGTTGGTGAGCAGTGTTGGAAGGAGTAAGGCTGATTTGGTCCATTGTTTTCTGGGGTAAAAAGAGAGGAGGAGGAGGAAACCTGAGGGAGGCAGCAGGGAAGGTTTTACTCACTATAAATGATCCCATAAAATGTTTAGAAATTGTTCCCTGTGAGGGTGGGGAGGCCCTGGCACAGGGTGCCCAGAGAAGCTGTGGCTGCCCGTGGTTCCCTGGAAGTGTCCAAGGCCAGGTTGGACAGGGCTTGGAGCAACCTGGGATAGTGCAAGGAGACCCTGGCCATAGCATGGAGTAGAAGATGTTGGGCTTTCAGGTCCCTCCCAACCCAAACCATTCTGGGATTCCATGATTTCATGATGTCTTCTTCCCCCCTGAACTTGGGACATGATGGGATGGAGCCTTTGGACCAGGCACAACCCAAGACATAGGGAGAGAGAGCATCAAAATGAAATGAGATGAGTTCTTTGTGTGGCTGCACCAAGGTCAAAATATCTTCTGATGACCTTGACCCCTGGCTGGGAAGGTGCTGAGGAATTTGGTGCTGGGTTCCTGCAATCCTGCTGGTGATCGTCCTTCCCTGGGCTGCACCGAGTCCCTCCACAAGCCAAAAGCACAAGCCAAGCAGAGACCAAATAAAGCCACATTAATCCCAGCTCCATTAGAAACACAGAAAATAAATAAATGCTGTTTTCAAATGTGGAAAAAGAAAAAAAATCAATAGAGAAAGAAATATTATTTTTAATCTTCTAAGAGGTTTTTACAAACAACAGGGAGGGGAAAAATTGAAAGCCATGAAAAAAGACTTGCCAATGTCCTTTTAACCTTTATTTATTATCACTCAGTCCACATCAGCCCCTGACTGCAAGATAATTTGGAATTTCATTTTAATTTCAATGTATCACATAATTCAACACAGCTTTCCATGTTTTTTTTAGGTTCTTTTTTTTTTTTTTACTGGAAACTTTAAAAATCTCTCTATAGGAACTGCATCTTATAAAAAAAAGCACCCCACAACATAACCCTTCTGCAGCAGTTACTTAATTTATAACATGAAAAGGGTTTGTGCTAAAATATGATAAAAATAAAATCAACAAACTTCAAAAAAGGAATATTCCTTAATAACATGCTTTAGCTTGAAGGGTGCCTGCTCCTCTGCTTTTCTTTGCCTTTGTCTGCTGCTCGCATTAGAGTGGAGTTATTTTGAGCCTGGCTTTTCGGAAGCCTTGTACTGAGCCTTGTTGGGATGTGTTTAATGGCTGGGTCTGGCTGTGCTGAGGGAGCTCGGGAGGGGCCTGGGACAGGCTGGGAGATGAAGGTTGGTGTGTTGGTGTGTTACCAACAAGGAACAAGCAGAGACAGCCCGGCAATTCCCATGGGCATCGTGCTCCAGAACCCTCTACTGCCTGTGGCTCTCTCATGGGAGATGCCTCTGCTTTCACAGGTCCAGGTCTTGTGTTGTCCTCAACATCGCTTGTCCAGGGTGACAGCGAGGTCTGTCCTTCCCTCCCAGCACCTCCAAGCAACAACAAACAGCCTGCAGGTCCCCTGGATGCTGCTCCTGTTAGAATCATGGAATATTCTGAGTTGGAAGAGGTCCAGGAGGATCACTGAGTCCAGCTCCTGGCCCTGCATAGACAACAACAACAATCCCACCCTGTGCGTCCCTGAGAATGTTGCCCAAATGCTCCTGGAGCTCTGGCAGCCTTGGGGCTGTGCCCATCCCCTGGGGAGCCTGTTCAAACCCTGACCACCCTCTGGGGGAAGAACCTTTTCCCAATATCCGACCCTGACACAGCTCCAGCTGTTTCCTTGGGACATATCCCTGGTCACAGAGAGAAGAGATTGGAGCTGCCCCTCGGGAGGAGCTGCAGATCACGGTGAGGTCTGACCTCCATCTCCTCTTCTGCAGCTGAACAAGCCAAATGGGCTCACCCACTCCGCATATGGCTGCCCCTGGAGACCCTCCACTGTCTTCATATCCCTCCTTTGGATGCTCTCCAATAGCTTTAGGTCCTTCTGATATTGTGGCACCCAAACCTGCCCCCAGCACTGGAGGTGAGGCCAACCCTGCCCAGAGCAGAGCGGGACAATCCCTTCCCTGGCCTGGCTGGTGATGCTGGGCCTGATTCCCCCCAGGACAGGGATGTCCCTCCTGGTTCCAGGGCACTCCTGACTCAGATCCAACTGGCCGTGGACCAGGGCCCTCAGGTCCCTTCCTGTAGGCTCTCCAGCCTCTCCTTCCCCACTCTGTATTTCCAGGGTACCCTAGACCCAGGAGCAGGATCCAGCACCTGTCTCTGTTCAGCTTCATTCAGTCGGTGACTGCCCAGCCATCTCACTCATCCAGGTCTCTCTGCAGGGCCTCTCTGCTTTCCAGGGAGTCAACAGCTCCTCCCAGTTCAGTACCAGTGCTGAATATCCTCAGCATATCCCTTAGGCACCACTGCCTCCTCCTGGCTTCAAGATCAGGGTTCAGGACAGCCAGGAGAGCATTCAGTGATCATGTGCATCCATATCTCAACCCATACCCAAAAAAACCTCAAAAGAGGAGCTTGAGATGAGGTGGAAGAGAAGAAACTTCTTGATACAAATGGTCCTGTTAATGGATGTCTCAGCCTTGGGCTCATTTGTTGTCCTGGAGCTCCTTCAATTGCATAATTTTTCTTGCAAATCGTGACTAATTTGCAAAAGAACTTCCTTGGGCTCATTCTCTTTTTACTACGTTCTTATTTTCTTTAAAAATTCCAGAGCAATAATTTACTTAATAGGACCTGATGCAGATGGTGCATTTTGTTTGGGATCTTGGCACTGGCTGTGGGCAGGAGGAATCTCATATTTTCACGTCAGCTCCCCTCCAGAGCCTTGTTTATCAGGGGGCTCCTGAAGTGACAGGCACAATAGGGCTGTTTGTACTCCAAATTATCTGCAGGGAAGGTGGCAGAGACCTGGCAACGAGCAGAGGGACAATAAATTCCCTTCCAAAGAAAGCTCCACCCCAGCCCTCAAAGCCACCCCCAGCAGCACTCTGAAAGGTGATGGTTTTTCCAGTGCAACCTGGAAAAAGGAAGGAATTAAAATGCCATTTGACAGCATTGTCATTGATGCCTTGGTACAAGAACCACACTGTGCCACCCAGGAAGTGTCACCGCGTGGTCCCCAGATCAAGTGATAATATTGGTGACATTCCAGCTGGGGAGGAGAAACCCAGGCTGGACCTGCTTTACAGTATGGATTGAGTGAAGCCAGACGGGCGTGGTGGGAATGAAACATCCACAGATCCGTGTTCCACTCTGCATAAAACCCAGCAGGGTTTCAGTTTCTGCCCTGACATTCCGGTGGGAATCCCACTCCTGCCCACCTCTCCGTGCTTCTCTCTTGGCTCTGCAAGGAGCTGCGGGAACTTTGGCTTGGAACTGGTGCTTGTCCAGGCTCTGAGCTCCAAGGACTCAGAGAAACATTTAGGTTGGAAAAGCCCTTTGAGATCATCCACAGTCAGAATGAAGGTTGACATCTTGGGGCAGCATTTTCCTCTGCCCTTGCCTGGCTCAAAGGGGAGACCTGGAGACCAACAGCAGGTTTGTCACCAGTGGAGGTGGACAAAGCCTTACTGCACCTGGGTGATCTACCCAAAAATCTCTGGGATGTTCAGGCTCACACACAAGAATTGATCCCCTAAATGCAAAGGGTGAGGAGGTGCAGGATGCCATAAAATCTCCTGGCCCCAGCTGGGTCTCCAGCTCCCCACTAGGTGAAACCATCTCTACCTAAGAAGAGAGTGCTCTGGGTCCAGACCCAGGGTCAAGTAAAATAATTCTGCCAAAAAATAAAATACTGCCCTTGACTCTCTGATAGGTGGAAATTGGCTTCACCTCTCTTCTCAAACACGTATTCCCTTGTTTACTAGTCTCAAGAATATTCCTGGGAAAACAGACCTGGACAGCAGATAACATAAAGAGATGCTAAAAAACCCAACATGGCTCTGAAGGATATCCATTCCCAAGCCCTATCACCAGCATGTCCCAGACGATCCCATTTCTGCCCAGCTCCAAGCCTGTGTCACATCTAAATCAAGAGGAAAGCAATTAGATTTGGCTGAAAATGCCGATTTCTGAGACAGGAATGCAGCTTTTGGAATCAGCAGAATTATCCATGAGCAAATCCCCTTTTTATTGCATCAGAAACCTGTAGGAAAATGGATAGTTTTGTAGGGATAAAATGATAATTTCAGTGTTCAGATCTCCATGGTGCCCCTGATGAATGAGACAATGAAGATCTGCAAAAGCTGAACTTTTTCTTCATTTTCTCTGAATTTTTTTTTTTTTTTGTTGTCGAGGCAAAAGTTTTTGTTAGCGAGGTCTGTAAAATGAAGAAGAATCCTTTGAGCTCAGGAGCTGTTACACTTTGGAGCGCTCCACCTGCCCCAGCCCCGGCAGAGATGGTGATTTCATGCAATTATTATCCCCCACGCCACACAAGCACGAGCGCCCAGTCCGGGAGCAGAACAGCAAACTCATCATGCCCTATTTAGCAAAATGTTCAGTGCCAACGTGAAATTCTGACCCTCACATTTTATTAAAAGGATTATATCTTAAAGCAAACTATTTCGGTCTTTTGCTAGCTTCTCCCTGGGAAAACTTTCAAGACAATTTTGAGGACCGTGGCAGGATCAAGATGAAACAGTTCTGCCTTTCCATCTTATTTCTTCCAGCTCAGATCCGTTCCTTCCTCCGGTGTGTCCCACCTCGTGGTGTAAGCCTGGATTTGCAGAGGAAGCATCCTTTCCCATGAGCTCATCTTGCTTTTAAATTAATGTTGGGCACTTAAACAGCTTTGGGGATAGTTCTGTGCTGGAGATGGACTCAAAAACGGAGCTGGGAGGTCTCCACCAGGTGGAAGGTGCTCCCAGTAAGTCACCCGCACAGCTTGGGAAGCCAGAAAAACCTCTTCAAGGCCAACGGTGCTGGGAAGGCAATTCTACCCCAGCTTGGGTTTGTATCTATTCTGGTTAATCATAAAAATATACTGTTCCTATTGTGTAGGATTGCATATGGATGTGGCAGGGAAGGGTGGGGGGGCCCCGTGTTGGGGTAGATTTGATAGAACAGCTTTGTGTCAAATGAATAGGTAGGTTTATTATAGACTTCCCTTGCTCCAAGCTTCAGATGAGAGAAATCCTATAATCCCGCCCTGCTTTAATACTGGATTAATGTGGATTTGTTAATAAAATGCTAGTGAAATCGAGAATAATTTTGTAATTAACTCAAACTTCTACTCCCCGCATCATTTTGAATATTTTTTAATAGAGATGAGGGATGGTTTCTGCGGCTGCACGCACTCCAACAGAGCGTAGCGAGTGGGGATCCTGCTGGAAAAACCCAGAAACCACTGCACCAACTGGAGCTGGTATGGCAGAGGAAACTCTACCCAGACAATGCCGAACACCAGCCACAGCTCCGCCGACCTCGGGAACCAAATTCTGTCACCAAAGGCTGCTCAGATGCAAGGTGTCAACACTTCTGGGGGTAAAACCCAAACCATTAACCCCAAAACAAGGAGTGCACAAGCACAAGTGCCATATGAACAGTGCAGGAACTACTCAGCAGGTGTGGCAGATGGAGAATTGCAGCATTACCATTGCCCAGCGATGCCCCCTCAAAGCATGGTAAAGCCCTGCTCTGTGCAGATGGATTTCAGACAAGGTCCTTTTCGGATCTAAAGTCAAAAATAGGGGATTTGATCCACCAGCTGCCATGGAAAGCCATTCAACTCCAAATCCTGCCTCTTGCAATGGTTCAAAAATGAACTAAAATGACTCATTTGTTCAAAGATGACCACGCCATGAGGTCGGAGAAAGGTGGAAGAGTGAGACATGGAAAAGGCAATTTTACCCCGCGTAACTTTGGGGAAGGTTTGAAACCACTCTAGCTAATCACAAAAATATCCTGGTTATCCTATTGTACAGGATTGCACAGGCCTACTCTCTCATGGAGCAGCAGGTCAGGAGAGGGACCAGAGGTGGAGATGGGACGGTCTTCAAGGAACCCCTTGGAGGACTTGTCTTCGCTAGACAGAGACCATGTCCCTGTAGGGAGAACATATCCCTGGTCTGGATCCATGGGACAAGGACAATGGGTTGAGGGTCAGAAAGGCCAAGTGCTGGGTCTGCACTTGGATCACAACAACACCATGGAATGCTGCAGGTTTGGGACAGAGGGGCTGGAAAGAGCCCATCAGGAAAGGCCCTGGAGATTATGGTGACAGCGGCTGGACATGAGCCCAGGGGTGCCCAGGTGGGCAAGAGGCCGATGGCCCCTGGGCTGTCCCAGCCATGGTGTGTCCAGCAGGCCCAGGGCAGTGACTGTCCCTCTGTGCTGGGGCACCTCGAGCGCTGCGTCCAGTTCTGAGCCCCTCATGACAAGAAGGACATTGAGGGGCTGGAGCGTGTCCAGAGACAGGAACGGAGCTGGGAAGGGTCTGGAGCACCAGGAGCAGCTGAGGGAGCTGGGAAAGGGGCTCAGCCTGGAGAAAAGGAGGCTCAGGGGGGACCTTGTGGCTCTGCGCAACTCCCTGACAGGAGGGGACAGCCGGGGTGGGGGGTGTGGGGTGTGGGCTCTGCTCCCAGGGAACGGGGACAGGATGAGAGGAAATGGCCTCAAGTTGGAAGGAAGGCTCGGGTTGGACATCGGGAGGAATTTCTTCATGGAAAGGGGGGTCAGGCATGGAAGGGGCTGCCCAGGGAGGTTTGGAGTCCCCATCCCTGGAGGTGTCCAAAGAAGGCCTGGATGTGGCACTCAGTGCTCTCATCTGGTGACAAGGTGGGGATCAGTCGCAGGTTGGACTTGATGATCTTGGAGGTCTTTTCCCGCCTCAGTGATTCTGGGATTCTGTGAGAAGGTGCCATTAATTTTTCCATGGCAAAACCAAGTCCCATGAATCAATCTCTCTGACAGGGAGCCAGACACACCCACCATGGGTGACGCCCAAACAGGTGCTGCAAAGAGAGGGTGCTCCAGAGAAAACCAAGGAAAATCCCCTGCCCACTCTAAGCCTGACAGACTCAACCGGTGTCTCAGGTTGGAATTTACACTGTTAACCATCACTGGCTCTCATTTCAGCCTGGCTTGGATTACTCCACCTGGAGCTCTTATTGCCGTCTGCCCTCACCCGCAGAGCGGCACTTTGGAAACTTCCCAATCATTGACCCTCCCCTTGGACTGGGCTCACTTACAGTGAGGGCAGTGGTGAAAAAACCCCAGGAGAGCAGCATCTGTCCTTCATCACCCTCAGCTCTGGGGACAGCCAGCTGCCAGCGGTGGATAACAAAAATAAAGAGGACTTTTATCCTCTAGGCGAAGTATTTTAAAGGACTCCTAACCTATAGTTAAAACTTGGTGTTCGAGGGAGGATTTGTTTCATCTTGGGCTCTGTCTCTCTGTTTCTTCCTGGCTTTTTTTCAGTCTGGACACATTTTACAGCCCAGCAGGAATGTTTTAAGGGGAATGATGTGCAGTGCAAAGCTCAGTAATACCCAGCAGCCCCTTCTCCACTCAGTTTATAAACTCTTGGCCAGCTGGCCTGCCACTTTGGGCACTGCCTCACTTCAATTATGTCTTTAACCTGTTCCAGCTGCTATTTCAGCAAGTTTGCTCCTCCTTTAGGGGACAATCCATTCAACTTGACTTGCCTTTCTCCAAGCTGTTGAGAAAGGTTTGTATTTCAGTGGTGAGTTTGCTGTGACATTCCTTGGTGGTCCCCTAAACTGCTTGGAGCTTGAATTGGTAAGGAAATACCAACAAATCCCAAAAGATTGTGTGTGCTCCAGCTTGTCCACAGGGCCTGGATGGGATCCTTCTGCCCCAGGCTTTGCTGCAAAATTCCCCTGGGGAGCCCAGAGGACCTTGTTAGATACCACACAGGTCTGTACAGCTGCCTCTGTCATTCCAAGGCCTTTCTCTAATTCCCTGCCATTAATTGGTGGCATCAAAATCTGAATTTTTTACTACATGGGAACAAGATGCCTTGAGAAACTGTACCCTGTGTTCAGACCTACATACACCCATCAACTATTCAAAAAGGTCAAAAAGTCCTCGACTTTTTAATTCTGGACCTTTGCAAGACCTGAAGTGGATAGAAACCATTCTGTCAAGTGCTGTAGAGCTCTCTCCTGCTCAGGGAACTTGAGAACAAACCACTTGGCACCCAGCTGATCTCTGCTTTCATTTCTGACCCCGGCGACTCATTGTGCCTTGAGGTTAAATGAGGTATTTGTGTCTCTCGAGTCCATCTGCAGTCTCACCATTTAATTTGGACCATTCTTCCATGCACCTTTGTTGTCTGCATTCTTCATACTTTTGTTGTGTGCTGGGTTGGGTTTTTTTTCCCCTTTCCCTTCTGGCCCATGGATGGAAGTCTTTGTCTAAGACTACAGTTTGAAATGTTTGGAGTTTGGACAGCATCGTGAGTGTCAGAAGTGCTTCCTCTTGAAAAGAGAGACTTTGTATAGAGAGACCTTAATAACCTTTTATTACACCAACAGCTGGAAGAAATGGACAAGTGTTCAGGAGTATGAGCCCCTTTGTATCTCTCCAAAATTCACATTCTCTTTAGAACACTTCGCTTGAGACAGCATTTACACAAAAACCCCTCGCTCTGCTGAGAGACAATTTCATAAAATCACAGAGTTATTTAGTTTGGAAAAGCTCTCAAAGATCATCGAGTCAAACCATTCTCACAGCACTGCCAAGCCCAGGACCAGCCCTTGTCCCCACGTGCCACATCCACATGGCTTTTGAATCCCTCTGGGGATGGAGACTTCACCACAGCCCCGGGCAGCTGTGCCAGGGCTGCAGAGCGCTTCTGGGGAAGAAATTTTTCCTAATATCCAACCTGAACCTCCCCTGGCACAACTTGAGGTCGTTTCCCGTTGTCCTGTCCCTGTTCCCTGGGAGCAGAGCCCGACCATCCCTTGGCTGCCCCCTCCTGTCAGGGAGTTGTGCAGAGCCACAAGGTCCCCCCTGAGCCTCCTTTGCTCCAGGCTGAGCCCCTTTCCCAGCTCCCTCAGCCGCTCCTGGTGCTCCAGCCCCTTCGCCAGCTCCGTTCCCTTCCCTGGACATGCTCCAGGCCCTCAATGCCTCTCTCAAAGTGAGAGGCTTAATGGACCCATTTCAGAAGCTTTGCTCCCATGCTCACCTTGGACTGAAAACAAAGATTTGGTTGCCTTTGGGTTCTTTGCATGTGGAAGAGGAGATGTCCTGCAGGAGAACATGGTGCTTTCCCCTCAAATGTGACACGAGGCCTTAGCGGGTCGTAGGGAGCCTCACTAATCTCACAGGAAGCTCTGCAGAAAGTGGGGGCTCTGACTTGAGATGTTAGAGCAGGTTCTAGAATGGGATCTTCTGGCCACAAAACTAGTCTGAGGGAAGGAGGCTGGCTTATCATTTTGCCGAGATGTTCCTGCATAACCAGTAGTGCCAGGTCAAAGGTGCCCAGGGAAGGGTGTATGGAGAAAATTAAGTGTAACACAGACTGCAGAGGTGATGAAAATATTGTATTATTGACGTCTGTGTGGGACAAAGAGACTTCCTCTGAGTCAGGACTGCACAGGGATATCAAAGGGTGGGACATCCTTGATAAAACTGGGTCCCCAGGGAAATGGTGGAGTCACCATCTCTGAATTGTTCAAGAAATGAGTAGATGTGGCACTTCACGATAGGGTTTAATGGTGGCATTCAGTCGAGTGCTGGACTTGATGATCTTGGAGGTCTTTTCCCACCTTAAAGATTCTGTGATTCTATTCCTGAGAGATTTCTCCTTTATCCAAAAGTCGTTCCATCCAGTACCAGAAGGACCACATTTCTTCAAAAGACTCTTTAGGAATCTCAAATAATATTCCCCACTCCAGGCTCTTGGAATGTGCGCTCCAGCTTGATGATGTTTGTTTTCCTGTTTGCCAAGCACATCTGATTCTTGTGTGGATTTGAAGGAAAACCAGTGCAGGCTGAGTTCACAAAAGCTCTGCAAACCAGAAAAAAAGGCAAATTATTTCCTATATCTCTATCATGGCTTCTCTTATTCATGTCGGCTCTAAATTATGTGGCCATGATCTTTCTAATCTCTCTTTGCATGGGCGTCTTTCCATGCCCTTAATCATTTCCTTTGCCCTCCCCTAGACCTTTCCCGTGTCTGCATTCCGAGGCAGGGAGGTCGGAAGAGGGAACATTATTCCGAGTGAATGTGTATCATAGAGTTCTGTAATTCCATTATTCCATTACAACGTTTTCAGTACTCTTCCCTCTTTTCGAATACAGCCTGGCATTTCCTTGGTTTTCTGGATCACCAATGCATTTTGAGATTGCACTGAGCTCTTGGCAAAAGCAACCAGGATCTGTAAAAACAATGAGCAATTTTTGTAGTTTTGGTTTTTATTTTATGTAATTTTTCACAAAGATTCTCTACTTGGGGCCCCATTTCCGAAAAATGAATTCTCAGTGCTAAAAAAGGGCAGGTCCTTTCTCAGTGGTTCTTGCTGAGCTCTGTGTTATAGGATGGGAAAAGGTCAGACACTTCTGCAGATTTCCTTCTCTCCCCCTGAAAGACTTGGTCTGCTTTCAGATTTTCCAGGGGAATTTAAAGTTGGAACCACCCTATTTTTTGGCATTCCTTTGACTGCCTGGGGCAAAGCAATTTGGAGGAGGTTTCTATGGGTGATGAAACAGGCAGGTGAAAAGCCAAATGACATTAAAAATCACTATTCCAAACCCAAAATTCTCTCCTCTAATTATTGTCAGCATAAACCGAGTCATTCCCATTTTATAGCAGCCTGAGGAAAAACTCTTTCCTGATGGAAGTGTGCAGGGAAGGAGCCATCTATCCAGTGGGAGGCTTGCTTTGTTTAACCTCTAAGGCTGTCTTCTCTTCTTCTCCAGGATAGGGGAGGAAAAATTCAGCTGGCATATTTAGCTTCTCTTCCTTATTATGTGCTGAGAATAAAACATCTGGGGGTGGATGTGAGAGGGAGCTCAGGGAAAAGAAAATCTGAGCTTCCAAGAGCTCCAGGAAGCCCTCTGCCCCCCCAGCCACGTTAACCAGTGGCTGTGAGGAGGCACTGGATGTTTCAGGAGGCTTTCAGTGAGGTTTTAATGCCCTTAAATGCAAGGAAAGACAAGGATCATGGAACCACTTAGTCATTGAGATTGGAAAAGACCTCCCAGATCATGGAGTCCCACCTGTGCCTGATCCCCACCTTCTCACCCAGCCCAGAGCACTGAGGGCCGTGTCCAGTTGTTTCTTGAACACTTGCAGGGATGGGGACTCCACCACAACCCTGGGTCTGTTTCAATGCCTGACCACCCTTTCCATGAAGAATTTCTTCCTGATGTCCAAGCAGAACCTCCCATGGCACAGCTAGAGGCCGTTTCCTCTTGTCCTGACAAATGATACTCAATGCCTTCGTGGCTCAAACTCAAGGACCAGCTTTTCAGGCACATGGGAGAGGTCAGGTCACATTTGCTCAGGTCCAGGATTCATCAAGAGTTTGGAGTTCTCATAAACTTAATCTTGTTGCAGCTAAGAAGACAGACATCTACAGCAGGGCTTTGGGTAACTGCAAGAAAACCAAATCCAAACATTTTCAGCATGAGAGATTCCTTGTGGTTTGTGGTGGGGAGCCGATCAGATCTCCTGCTCCAGCCTCCATGGGAGAGGATTCCCAGTGCTGACTGTGGAGATCCAGGGACATGAGTGAAATCCCACATGAACACTGAAAACAGTAAAACTGCCGTGTAAGAAAGGCACTCCTGGGATCTTAACATCTCTGAGCTGACAAGTTAAAGAACTTGAAGATGCTGGTGTGCAGAACAGCTCTGGTTTGGTGACATGGGCAGGAGGGCACCCCAGTGGAATTGGCTGCCTCGGGACACCCCCTTCCAGGTCCTGCCCAGGCTGTTGGGGAGCATTCCGTTTGTCCCAAGTCCTGCTGCTTCAAAGGCTGAGCCTCTGAACAGGCAGCAACTTTGTCCCCCAGGCCTAACGATCAAGAGACTCAACATTCAATTAGGCAGAGTTCCCAGGAGTGTCTGACCAGTCTGCAATGCTATAGGAGGAGTCCTTAGGACCTTAGATCAGACCATCAGCACGACCAATTAATGCTAACGCTACTGGCCTTGTTAATTGTGATGGAGCTCCCCAAGGGGACCGGGACTAAATGAGCAATACATATCAAAGAGGAACTGAAAAGCCATTATGTGTTATTGTCTCTTTGTTGATTTGAGGAGGATGTGATGAACTAGGTACTAATTACATTAAAAAACACTGTATTCTAAACCAATCTCTCCTCTAATTAATGTCAACATAAACTGAGTCATTCCCGTTTTATAGCAGAGGTAGCCATTCAGTTACCACGGGTAACACACGCAGGGCAGCTCCGGATGAGCACTGTTAACGTGTTTTGACCAGGGAGATGGAAATTTCCAGTCCCAAAGCACTGAACAGAGGTGCAGGTAAGATCAGGGTCCCTCAGCAGCATTCCATGGAGTCCCACGTCGTCCCACGCTGTCCCTGTGCCCGCAGACGCTCCGGTGTACACCCGTCGCACAAAGCAATTTTTCCTCAGCACCAGGAAAGTTCCCCTTTCCACTTAAATGGCTTTTTTTTTTTTTCTGATTCATTTTTACTTTATTTTATTTTATTTTTTTATTTATTTCCCTTCTGTATCCTTTTCAATCTGGAAAGTGACTTGGCCTCTCTTCCCCCCATCTATTTTCCTCCTGCCACTATTCAGTTTAGGCATGAAACACAGAACTAGATTGAAAGCATTCAATGGCCATTCAATCGGAGAAGAAAAGAGCCCCTCAGAGCTTTATTAGATATGAAGATCCACAATAAAAATCAATTTCTGCCTCTTTATGCAGTTTAAATGACAAAGCACCCACCCATTCTGCAGCCTTTGTGCCCAGGAAATGTAATTCAGTGCCGGAGCCGGGCCCAGAACAGCCCGGACTCGCTGACCTGCACCGGCAGATTCCGATATGATACAGCCCTTCCAGATAATGACAGCCACTTCATCTCCCCGCAGGAAAGAGAAACTTATCTGATATCTTGGAGGGTTAAAAGGCTATGTGGGCAGCATTTTTAATAGCACTCTAAATCAGCATCTTAAAAAACACCTCTGCTTTTTTTCCAGCACCCTGTTCCCCACTTTTTCCACTCATTCGTTGGAAACTCCAGCTGAGATCTTGTGCGGTTTGTGGGGAGGAGTCCTTCCTGGATGCCTGGCTGGAAGTGAGCGGATTAAAGTGCAGACTTGACTGCAAGCATTCCCTCCACTGACGTGACATGCAGGAATTTGATTAGGGAGTGTCTGTGGCTCCTGGGATGAGTGAGGGCTGTGCAGTGCTGTGGGACAGAGCCGTCAGATCCCACAGCTGAGGTGTTCTGGGCAGGGAATGAGCAGCATCTGGGCTATCAAGCTGTATTGGCAGGGAGTTAGGTTAGAAATCAGGAAAAGGTTCTTCCCTCAGAGGGTGGTGGAACACTGAACAGGCTCCCCAGGGAATGGGCACAGCCCCAAGGCTGCCAAAACTCCGGGAGCGTTTGGACAATGCTCCCAGGCACAGGGTGGGATTGCTGGAGTGTCTGTGCAGGGCCAGGAGCTGGAGTTTGATCCTTGTGTGTGCCTTCCAACTCAGGATATTCCATGATTCCATCGTCATCCCCATGGTTTTCCTTAAATCACTGTTACAATAGCTTTTTCTCTACGGAAAAGACTACTTTTTGTTCGAATCC
Source organism: Ifrita kowaldi (assembly GCA_013398055.1). Taxonomy (NCBI): domain Eukaryota; kingdom Metazoa; phylum Chordata; class Aves; order Passeriformes; family Cinclosomatidae; genus Ifrita; species Ifrita kowaldi. The sequence continues at coordinate 30,407 of VZRS01009922.1, read as the reverse complement.
CAGTAAAACCTTGGCCTAAGTTGTGTCTAACAGCAATGAATTCCTTGAGAAAAAAGGAATCCATTGTACAAGTGCTTTTTGAATTATTTTTGAGCATTTTTTCCCCATATATTCTGGAAAAGGGTCAGCAGAACTGTCGAATCAAACTTCTCTGCTGTCTGTATTCTATGGGATGGAATATATTTGATATATGTTCCGTACCAAATATATATGTACTCTATGTATTATAGAAATTAATATATTTTATGTTCTATGCCATACATGTAATAACTGTAGTATCGATTTACTTACATAGAATTTTTATGCCGACAATCCTGTTGACTCCAACACTCACAGGCTTTGAAAGTCACACTCATTTTATCAAAAAATTAAAGCAGGAGAGGAAAACACAGAAGGAAAATGAAGTTATGGCAATCCCATAAGGTCCTGCTGGTTCATTTGAAGAAGGAAACCCTTCTACTTTATGTCCCAAACCCCCTTATTTTCCCGTGTTTTAAGAATTCCCGTGTAGATAACACCGCTGAATGATGTCACAGTGGAAACGAAAAGCTTTGATCTGTCTCAGATGAGCCCGAATCCTTCAGTGATTGACTTCAAAACTTTGCTTTTGTTTGTTTGGAGGAGGAGGAGGAGTTCTGGATGCTGGAGTGAATCCGTGTCCTCCATCGCTCGTGTCTTTCAGCATCTCTGGCCAAAACTCCTCCCTGTGTAGCACAGAGTATTTGGAGTGAATTGTAATTCTGGCTATTCCCCCTTGGCCTTGTGGCAGCTTTATCTTAATGAAGATGTGCTGTGTGCCTTTTCCAAAGCTTTTGGGCTACCCCGGGATAACAGTTTTAAGTAGGAGGAATGAGTTCAGTGGAATCTGTGTTTTTTACAACTCTAATTTTATTTTTAAATTGTTTCAATGTGTTTACAAAACAACTCAGAGACTTTCTCTCCCTGGAAGTGCATCTCTGTGTGTCCCCCTGGGAAGCACTGCCCTCCCAGCCAGTGGATGGACCCCAAACCTGCTGGGAGCCATTGCTTGGTCCTGTGTCTGAAGCACGTGGAGTCTCTGACCACTGAGGAAGTGTTTTGTGAGAAAGGCAAGGCTGTGAAACCACTGTGTCCCCAAAAGCAGATCCCGCAGATAAACCAGGACACAAACCATCCATGTCAGACATGCAATTCCTGCATAAAGGCTGGGGGCTTCCCAGAGGTTGGTGGGCAGTTCCCTGGCTCAGCATGGAGAGGCACCACCAGTCCTGGTGGGAGCACATCCCTTTCCTTTCCAGGCTGGCCTGAGACCTTCTTGGGTCCCTCCAACAAAAGTCCCACATGCCTTGATGTGGCAATGGCTGGAGGTCATCCCAACCAGCTGAATTATTGTGGAAGTGGCACTGCTGGGTGTGCAGTCCTTGTCCAGCTACCCAGGGATGCCAATAGGGTGGGCATTAACATCTCCTGCACACAACACGGAAGAGGAGAGACATGTTATCAAGGGTTTTCCTTTTAGAGGAGGACCTGGAAATCCCAGTGCTGTGCCCAAGTGATTTAGTGATTCCTATCTCTGCAGATGTTATCTCCTGGAGCTCTCCCTGCAGCCCTCGGCAACCCAAAGCATCTGTGCTGAGAAATTGTGAAATAAGGAAATAAGGAGGGAAAAAACACAGCAGCTTTATTTGGAGACAAAAGACAGCAGTGCAGTCCCTGTGGGGTGTCACCTTGGAGTCCCAGGAGATATACCAGAGGCTGAGTGAGGAATGCTAGAACGTGTAATTATTTGTTTCTTCATCCAGCTGTAGTGAGGTGGGGAAAAACATCTCTAAGATTCACATGAACCAAGAGAAGTTCCAGCATGGCTGAATCAGGACAACCTTGCGACAGCTCGTCTTGGGAAGGGCAGGAAAAAGCGTGGGCAGAGGTGGCACGAGGAACTTCTGGGATGCAGGATCAGTCGAAAGGATGGAGCACTGAGAGCCAGGATTACAGCTGAGAAAGGGCCGGAGTCAGGATGTGCTGGTCCATCATGACCTGAGGGAAGAAGATGGAGGATGTCCAAGGATGTAAGAAATGCAGGACATTCAGGCCTGGGTCACAGGTGTATTCCTGGCTTGTGGCCAGGAAAGGAGGGAAAGCCAAGGATGGTGGGATGTCTCAGGAAAGGTGTTTCCAGTGGAGAGAGGGAAGTGTTGATGTGTCTGTGCTCTGCACTGCCGATTCCAGAACTGGGGAAACTCCCATTCTCCCAGTCACCCCTTGCTGGGGAAAGATGGGCGCCTCAGGAACCATGGCTGGCTAAGGGAAATGTCCCACACATGAGGCAGAAAGAGTTGGCTTGGTTTCTCCCATAAAAGGGAAACTGAGGAAATACTCAGGAAATCTCTTGGGGCATTAGAAGTGAGGGAGAGGAAGGGGCTGCTCCCAGCAAAGGGCAGCACTGGCAACGAAGCAAATGAGATATAACAGCCATGAATAAATGGAGGCAGGAAATCAGTGACCATGAGAAGATCCACACTTTGGAAAAGCCTCCTAAAAAGGCTGGAAACTTATGGAAGGGAAAAGAAAAATGGAAATAGAGATTATAAAAGGGGTATAATGAAGAGATGCCAACTTGGTGGATAGAAAGGGTCCCTTTCAACCCTGCATTCCTGTGTCACAAAGGCCACGTAAACTAAAAGGAGGCTCTTTCTTTTGGATATATATATATTATGTACACTTAGAGTGTTTTTGCAGATGGATTATCATCAATGTAATCAAGGTCAAAGCCATCACACACTCCCAGCCCTGGAATGCTACAGTGACAGAAAGCTGGCAGAGAGGCTGAAGATGGTCCCGGTTTTTTTTAGCAGACTTTTCTCACATTTATCATCTGTCACCAGTTCAAAACCTCCTGGGAACCCTTGGCAATAGACAAAAACAGACCTGTGGGTAAATGGTGTGGCTGGGAACATTTATGGGAGCAGAAACAGCTGGTTTTGGCAGAGCCACGGATCTGGTGCAGCAATGGAAATCTTTTCCAGTCACAGCTTGCTCACAAAAGCCACGGGAGAGGGATACACCCGGGCTGCAAGGAAAGGCTGGGAGCAGTTTGCCTGTTCTCCTCTGTGGGTTGAGCAGGCTGTAAACTCTCCTTGCTGCTGCCGAAGAGAGAATCCTGGAGAGAGCCATGTCTCAGCATTCCCGACCTGCGGAGTGATGGGCCACGCTGGATGCCAGGAGCAGCAGATACCAGGGAAAAGATTTGCCTAGAAGCAGCACAGCTTTGTAATCAGCTCTCTGTGCCCAGCAGAAGAACACCACAAAACACCCAAAAGACGTGAAGTCACTTGGGGCATTGGCACATAAACTGACATCAAGTGATAAACTGGGGGATAATAAGGAAAATAACACAGGATGGCAACTGTCTACACATGGCATCGAGCAAAGGGTCAGACACAGTGAGAATAAATTCTCCAGGCTCCTAAAAGAGTAAGGATGCTGTGGCAAAGGCTTGGAAGTAAGGCAATATTCACTTGATGAAGAAGAGGGCAACCTGCTTCACCTCCTTGACCCTCAAGTCACCAAGGGCTAATAAGTCACAGTGTAAACCTGACACCAGTGGTGAAGCTGCAGTTTATTGACAGTGTCATTAACAGCACACAAATATTTGGTCTTCTGGGGGTCACTGGCTCACCCTGTGCTTAGGCACGTGATCCAGTGACTGTCAGGAGCATCCAGGCACCCTGGTGACCACATTGCTCTTCTCCCCGTGACTGGGGACAGGACCCCAGGGAATGGCTGGAGCTGTGTCAGGGGGGTTTAGGTTGGATATCAGGGAAAGGTTCTTCCCCAGAGGGTGCTGGGCACTGCCCAGGCTCCCCAGGGAATGGGCACAGACCCGAGGCTGCCAGCGCTCCAGGAGCATTTGGACAGCGCTGCCAGGGATGCCCAGGGGGGGGGTGTTGGGGTGTCTGTGCAGGGCCAGGAGCTGGACTCAATGATCCTCGTGGGTCCCTTCCAGCTCAGGATATCCTGTGGTCCTGTGATCCTCCATCCATCCTCCATCTGTGTGCTCCTGTATTTGTCTCATAATGTGCATGTCTGATCTCCAGGAGAAGAAGGATTCCTGGTATTCATAACCAGAGGGATCTGGACACATCTCTTCTGCTCTTTTGTGTGGGACAAGCCCCTCCAAATATTAGAACAAATAGCACAGACCAACGGTGGCATTTCCAAAGTTGTTTCAGATCCAGCCACACGTTACTGAGCAAAAGTGAAAGCACAGCAGGGTGTTCACCTGATGAAGGGCAGATCTTTTTTTCCAGTGGTAGCCTCGAGGCTTTGTTTGGTGAAGAGGCCATGCTGGAAGGCAGCCAGGTCTGGTTCAACCAAATCCACTGCTCAGAATCACCCTCAGCAAATTCTGCTTCCTGCTCTTGCTGCTTCATGTTCCAGGAGCTGTCTTGTCTCTGCTTGGCTCCTGGTCCTACTCTTCCTCCCAAACCCTCCAGGCTCGAGCCCAGAAATGCCATACATCGGGCTCAATCCATCCTGGCTCCGTGCCCCTGGCCCCATCCCAGGACCAGTCATCTGGCAGAGAACCCTGGTAGATGATGGTGATTCAGCCTTCTATAAACCAGAAAAAGGCAGAGGTAGTGAGTGACGGAGCATCAGGAAAGACAGGGAAGCATCAGGATTGACTCCAAGTCCCAGATGGGGGTCCTAAGGAACATCAGGTTTATGAATTGAACTGCATGTGATGTTTTTCCAGGAAACAGAAATGCTGGGTGATGCCTTGAGACCAGGGAATGAGTTGCAGAATATCTTGGGGCACATGGGAAATCATAGAATCATGGAATGGTCTGGATCAAAAGGTACATTAAAGACCATCCAGTGCCACCCCCTGCCATGGGCAGGGACACCTTCCACTGTCCCAGGCTGCTCCAAGCCCCGTCCAACCTGGGCTTGGACACTGCCAGGGATCCAGGGGCAGCCCCAGCTTCTCTGGGCACCCTGTGCCAGGGCCTCACCTCCCTCACAGGGAACAATTCCTTCCCAATATCCCATCTAACCCTGCCTTCTGACAGTGGGAAGCCATTGCTCCTTGGTCTGGCACTCCAGGCCCTCTCTCTCCATATTTCCTTGTGGCTCCTTCAGGCCCTGCAAGGCCACAGTGAGGTCACCCCAGAGCTTCCCTTCTCCAGGCTGAACAATCCCAGCTCTCCCAGCCTTTCCTCCCAGCAGAGCTGCTCCATCCCTCTGCTCATCCTGGTGCCTCCTCTGGGCTCTCTCCAGCAGCTCCAGCTCCTCCCTGTGCTGGGCCCCAGGGCTGGGGCAGCTCTGCAGGTGGGGTCTCACCTGAGCACAGGGGCAGAGGGGAAGGATCCCAATCCCTTCCCTGCTGCCCATGCTGGGGATCAGCCCAGCACAGGGGGGTTTGTGGGGTGGGGCATGGCCAGCCCTCACCACCTGCACCCCCAAGTCCTCGTCCAGGGTCTGCTCTTCATCAATCCAGCGTGACCTTCTCACATAATTTCCTTCAGCTTGTTTATCAAAGATTGCAGTTTTTCCTCAGCTTTTGGAGTTCATCCATAGCCGGGCAGGTATTTTTGTGCAGATGTTTCAAAGAATATTAGATTAAAATGAGCAGGATGCTTGTGCTATTGTGTTGGAAATTGGTTGAGCCCGGTCCTCATCTGGTGTCCTTGCTGTGCGGACCAGGAGCAGGTCAAGAGCTGGTCCATCATTACTGGTGACGTCTATTGCAGATCCCCATCCCAAAATACAATGCAGTGGTCTTTACCATTTTTTTTCAATGTGAGCAGTGCCTGAGATTTTATTTCCTTTGAGAAGATTTATAAAAACAACCGCTAGAACAAATCTATTCTTCTTCCTGGGGTTTTAGCTCTAATATGGAGGGGTCTAAAAATGATAAGAGTTGTTTAATAAAAATAAAAAGGAACAAGAAAGAAGCAATGAATCAGTTTCAAACAGGAATATCTGCCTGTCTAGAACAGAAGAAATTCAAAGATTAATGGATCTTAGGAGCAGATCTCCCTGGCAGGCTGGCTGCAGAGATGGGGAACCCAAAATATATACAAAGGGATTAAAGCAAATGCAGAGAAAATGTTGTTGACTTCATTATTCTTGAACTGATGTTCAAGTGGAAAAAAACCTTTGAACTGGGGCAAGAGCAGAATTTGGCTGGGTGAGGTGTGTGAAGGGAGCAGCACCTCACGCTGTTTGTCCATGCAGCTCCAAGAGTTCAAGATCTTTCTGATCTTCCCTGATCCCGTGGGTCCAAACCTAACAACCCAACATTGGGGTTTTATTTTGTTGTGCTGGTTTGGGCTGGGGGAGAGTTAATTTCCTTCAGAGGAGCTGGGATGGGGCTGTGTTTGTCACGCCCAGTGTGGAAAGCTGGGGGGAAAAGAAGGAAGGGATTGGGAGTGATGTGTGTCAGTGGTTGATGTTGGCCAAAATGCCTTTATTTTAAAGAAATGTGTGAGTCGGGTTCTGCTTTTCCAAGAGCCACACCAGGCATCTGGTCTGCGTTTGAAACAAACCAGTATGAAGAGGATGAATTCAGGTAAATGATGCTGGTGTTGGGTCATTTATGGTGTTTATGCACGTGCACAACTCCCGAGGCTGCTCCAGTGGGATTGCTGGGTCCATGTTTTCCCCAGACCCCATGGGGTGTAGGATCGGGAAAGAGGAAAGCCTGGTGAGCAAGGCAGAGCTGCCCAAACCTGGTTCAAGTGTGGAGTCCAGCAGCGATGGGGACAATGTCAGCCGGATTTTTGGCTGCCACAAATCCAGCAGAGCTGCATTGGCCTGGATTTGTACAAGAGAAGAGCTGGATAACAGCTAAATGGCTTTGCTTGTGCTTTCAAAGACCTCTCAGATGAAGATGGGAGTTAAAGTGCACAATTCTCCAGGTCTGGGACATTTTGTCCCCACGTTTGGGTTAGCCCTGCCTGCAAACACAGGCTGAAGCATCCCCAAAATTGGGCTTCTGAGCCACCACACAGAGACACATCCAGTCCTGTCCTGGGCGAATCCAGACCTCTGCACCTCAGCCTGGGACATGCAGATTGCCACGTGCTCTTCCTCCTGTAAATGAGTTTTCTAATATCCTCATCCCCCCTCCTCAGGGAAGGGGAAGTGGGGAAGGGTTTATTTATTTAGACCACTTTACTGCCTGATCAGAATTACCCGTCTGAGAGGGGGATTTGAATGGCACCTTATCTGAGGTCTTTCTCCCTCTATTTAACGCTTGAAATCAGAGGCTTTGCCTCATTTCCTTATTTTTTTTTAATTACAATGGAAAAAGAAAAGGATTGAACAGGAAAGTTGAAATAAAATTAAAAAAAAAAACTTTAAAAGTCCAATGTGAATGAAAAATGATGGTTTTACTCTTTGCCTTAAAGTAAAATAGCCTTTATCTTTTTTCCCCCTTACAACAGCCTCCTCTACCTAGATAATGCATTTGGTTAGATTTATTTGCTCAGCCCAGAAAACTTGACACTAAGGGGATTATTTAGTTTTAGATTCGCTGTAGTCCATAGTAATAGCCAACAGGGAAAGGAATGAAGCAGCGATATTAGCAGGGAGATGGGAGGGGAGGGTGGACGGGGGAGGGGGTGGCAGGGACTGCAGCTAAGCAAAACTGCTTGCATAAACACCATTAAGAAGATTTAGACATTGCTTTTCTTATCATCAGCACTCCTGGAAGAAATAAAAAAAAAAAAAAAAGGCAAGAGAGAGGGGGGGGG
>VZRS01009922.1:0-21782 GCA_013398055.1 Ifrita kowaldi | reverse complement strand
AAAAAAAAAAAAAAAGAGAGAGAGAGAGAGGGAGAGAGAAAGGAGAAAGGAAAAGGGACAGGCCCTGACTTGCTGTGCATGCGTTTCCATCAAGGTTCAATAGAAAAATAAAACCAGCCCAGGGTCCATGTGCAGCAATTCTGCCGACCTCTCCAAGTTACCCCATCACGCTCCAAAGGAGACATTTGTTCCACGTGTTAAGAGGAGGAAGGAGCAAGTCCAAAGAGGAGGAAACACACAGTTTCCCTGCAAAGGCTTGGCCAATTTTACACATATCCATGAGAGCACATTTCTCTTTCTGTAAAACGCTCGAATTTTCTTTGTGCACTTCCAAGGAGTGGAATGTGTGCAGCAGAAGAGGAGGGAGAGGTTCCTGCGAGTTAGAGATCAAACTTCTACAGGCAGAGCACCTGGCAGCCCAACTTTTGGAAACGTGTCCCAGATCCACCAGCCACTGACTCTGTGAGGGGACACAGCCAGGAGCAGCAACAGAGAACAGGCAGGAGGAGTTTTTGGTCAGNGGGCAGCTCTGCAGGTCTTGGAAAGAAATATGTAGGAATTTCCAAGGACTAGAAGGACTTTCCATGGGTCTGGATCCAGCCAGAGAGCAGCAGCTGTCCCTTCAGGACCCAGGTTCCCCGCCCCAAGTACTTGCTGGTGCCCTTCTCCCAGCATGGGACACATCCAGCCAGGGCAGGAGGGACATCCAACCACCCATCTTTCCTCGGAGCAGGACCTGAAACTGCTCTTCTCTGGTGCCACCATGACTGGTTGTGACAACCTCTAAGCCTTGCAGATGCATCCACATAGAATTATAGAACCATGGAATCATCAAGGCAGGAAGAGACCTCCAAGGTCAACAAGCCCAAGCATCAAACGGCCCAACACATCTCAGTAGTGCAGGTACTAAATTAAAGCTTATTCAGTGAGCACGGTGAGGGGGCACAGGAGCAACTCCTCAACACCCTGGTCTGGTGTTGAGGACCCTATGAGGACACCAAGGTCTGAGGGCTTCCTTGTGTGAACGTGGTGTGTCCTAGGGGAGGGACAACCTGGCCACTCAATGTTCTTCCCCTCCCTGCTCCGGTTGGAAGGAGGCACAAGCACTCAGCTGCCTCTCCATGAGCTCTTCCACCCTGGTGTAATTCCTGTGTAAAGTGTAGCTGCCAAAGCTCCAGAGTCAGCAGATCTGAGGCATCCACGGGAGGGGAATGCAGATGCTATTTTGGAAGTTTCAATGTTCTGAATTTTAAACAAAACATCCAGCACTGTGGAAGAGACAGAAACCTTCCTGCTCCAGGGCACAAAAATCCTCCTGTCACCAGGCATTAGGAGGAAAAGTGTCCTTGGGGGCACTTGGGTTTTTTGGAGCTGCCAGCAAGACTTCCTATCACAGAATCATGGATTTCCAGGATAGTTCAGGTTGGAAGGAACCTTAAAGCTCACCCAGCTCCACTCCCACGGAACAGGGACACCTTCCACTATCCCAAGTTGTTCCAAGCCCTGTCCAACCTGGCCTTGGACACTGCCAGGGATGGGGCATCTTCTTGCCTTTTACTCTCTGGAAACTGCTTTAATCAATGGGGCAGGTCACCTGAATTAACTCTTGCGTTTGGAGTTAAGAGGTGACTTCTCCACTATTTATCCAGCTGTAGATTATTTATCCTGACAAGTAGATTATTTGATAATCAGCTTGTGTCTCTCTGCTTTTATTGGGTTTCCAAAGAGAGCTTGTAAAGCAGGGAGAAGAAACCTGGGGAGTAGAGTGTGAAGTTATTTTGAGACCCGTGGTCATTGCGGAAGGGGTGGAAGAGTTTAAATCCAGAGGAAAACACAATTCATTGATTCTTTATCTTCAGGATATAACATCTTTCCCTGTTGCTACTGCTCATGAGAACTTAGCAGCTCTTGGGTAGAAACAAAGGGAACATCTCCTTCACTGAATTTCTGATATTCTGCTATTCCACCCATCACACTCAGCCTCCTTGGCCCTTCCAGATGTATGGAAAGTTCTGTGCCCCAAAACTGGTTCCTGGCTGGGTAAGGAGAGAAAATCTGCTCCAGCTCATGGGCATCCTCAGTTTTTTGTAATTCACCTCGATCTGGTGGTGCCAGCCCCATTTGGAGCAGAGGCATTCAGACCTGATTTGATGAAGTCCTGTGCCTTGCCAGGGTTCACAGAAAGAAAGGGAAAAGCAGGAGAGGGTCCCAGGTGCCCAGAGGATGCTTGTGACTACCACAGGCTGAGCCTTAAGGAGCAAGTGCGGTCTCGGTGCACTGGTGTCCTCCCTGCGCAAGGTGGACGAGAGCTTCAGCGTTTCTTAGGAAATGCCTGAATCACTCCCTTTTTTTTTTTTTTCCCTAGAAGCATCACTTCCATCTTGCCTGGCTTGAGCTTCAGCCAGCTGCTTTTCATGCTGGAGCTTATCTCTGGCAGGCACAGTGACATTGTGCGGCAGGGCCTGTTGTGTCTGCCGAGAAGACGCAAAGCTGGGCCCAGCAGCTGACCCGGAACACAAGAGCCCCTGGTCTTTGTTATCTCCTTCCAGCGCCGAGTTCTGTGCTCTGCTCCAAGATTAGCTGCTCTCCCCCAGCGTGCCATTGTGCGTGTGGGGAATGGGTGATTTCCTTTCTCCAGAGCAGCTCTTTTCCGTCCCCAGCCAGTGTTGCTCTGTTTCAAGTGAATTTTCTCTGTCTTCTGTAGAGCCTTCAGAAAAGCCCATCCCCGAGCAGATGATGTATTCAGCTCCTTTCCACCATGACTAAAGCCTTCTGCATCTGCAGCCTGAACTTCTCTCCCTCGCCATCAAGAGCTGTGCCTGTTCACAATTTCATGGTGGCAAACTTGTTATCTCCTACCACAGAGCAGAATATATAAACCCCAAAAACCTCGTGGTCCCACTCACTCAGAACCATCATCCACCTCATACGGGCATTTGGCTGCAGCCCTGGAATGTGTTAGGGATTTAATGGATGCCATTGCAGCAGATCCCAGAGTGGCCATGCAAGAACACTTAAATTAGTGAGGTTTTTGAGTGTAATATAAAAGTCCTGCAGGAGAGGTGGGAACAACGCATGTCCTGGTGGTTACCAGGAGGGGAAGACAGCAGGGGAGTAAAATCTGGCAAGCAGGGGGGCCTGGCATGTGATTGGGATGTCACGGTGGTTCAGAGCAGGGCACTGCAGGCAGGTGCTGGCTGTAGCTACAGCCACATCCTGGCTCAGACGACAGGGCACACCTGCATGGTACCAAAAGGATGGGGCACCCTGCTGGAATGTGACAAATACCATGGGGGAAGAAAGGTAAATCTGTCCCAATCCACAGCCTACGTGGAATGAGGTTCAAACTGTTTTGTGGACCTTTTTTTGCTGTGTTCTAGACGACTTACCTGTGTCTTCAGGGTGAGTGGGACCCTCATCAGGACTTCCTGTCTGTCTACTCTCCAGACTGGGAGAAGAGACCTGGAAGCAGCTTGGGCTGGGAGTCAAGTGCACCTGACTGCGGGAAGCTGGTTCTTCTCTCCAAACTGAGGAGCACCTCCTCCCAGTACGGATACACACCTGAGTTTTCACGCACTGTTTTAGTTCCAACCCAACCCAGAGCTGCAGGACAGCTGACCTGGCTGTAGAGTTCAATTCCTGTTCCTCTATTTTGGGTGGAGCATCTCCAAGTGGGACTGCAATCCCTCTAGTCCTTGGGCTCTCTCTGTGTAAGGTGGGTTGGCCTTATTAGTTTAATAGGTTTTTTTTTTGTGTCAGGGCAGAACTTGTGGCGAGGGCCACACCAGAGTTCGTGTGGGTGTCTCCCTGACAGGTTTCCTCCCGGCTGCAGAGCAGCAGCTGGTGGGAAATTAATTGTGTAGCATACATTTACAAGTTAATTGCAGTTTCACTGGAAGGTGGGAAACCTGCGTTTGATAAATGTGAGAAGGAGGCACCAGAAGGTGTTTTCCCTGCCTGGCCCCAGCTCTGGGGTTCTTGTCTCACTGCGGTTATCCCTGTCTGCTACATGGCAGGTCAGGGTCCCGTGGTGCCGAGCGAACACAGAGCAAGAGGAGCTGCTGCCTCAGCAAGTGAACAGTGCTCAGCTCTCTCAAGCAGATTTGCTTGTTCCTACATAATTCCAGTCCTGATTTTTATTTTTAGGGGCTTTCTTGGTAGATTCCATAAGCAGATGTTTCAGCCAGGCTTGAAGCACCCTTGGTACCGAGAGAGGAAATCCTCAGCTGGTCTAATTTTCCTCTGAGGAATTGCCTTTTCTTCAAAGGTCTCTGCTTGCTGTTCCACAATTACCTGCCTCTCTTTTCCCTCAGTGAGTGGCCTCAGTTGTGTTTTTCTTGATGGGCTTCACCGTGCGGGCTCACAGATGTGACGGGGGATGAATGAGTTGAAAGCCGAAGATGTCAAGCAATGGGTAAATGACGAGGAGAAGGAATTTAATACTCGGAATCACAGGAAATGAAAGGCAGCTCTGTTCATCTGCAAACAACAAATAACTTGCACTCCAATAAGCAGTTTGTCTTCTATTCCAGTTCACACCTGCAGCAGGGGCAAGAAGGGAAAGTACTAAACCCCATTATCCTCAGAGTAAGAGATCAGAGGGAGGCAGAAATGAGACAATTTCCATATAGACGAAGCAGCAGAACACAATTTCGGCGTGTTTTGACCATCTGCAAGAGGCTTCAGAGCTCTGAGGAAAGCTGTGAAAGCTGTCAGCTGGGCTATTGGATGAAGAACTGAGTCATCCAAGAAAAGGTGTGAACAAAGCCATGAGGAGAAGCATCAAAGAAGGAAAAAACACCCCTTGCTGGACGGGTACTGCTTTCAAATGCTGCGTGCTCCCGCAATTCCAGAGAGGAGAAGGTGTTTGGGAACCCTGTGGAGGGGCCAGGCTCTGCGTGTCAGAGAAGGTCCCTGGGCTCTCATAGGGTTCTGGGCCTTCAGGAAGACCCGGCTGCAGGTGCCTGGCTTTGTTCAGATAACCTGAGTTGGCTTAATCTGTGCAGAGCTCCCGGATCCCGACCCAGCCATCCTGGTTTGGGCTTTGCTTCACATCCATCCGGGCTTTTTGAGCCTGTGTTCATCCTTACGCTCACGGAAGCTCCACGAGGTGCAGAAGGTTGTGAACACATGAAACTGAGCCTCTACCACCCATCTAAGACCATTCTCTGGTGGGATCAGGGCATGTGCAACACCTGGTTGGGTTGGACATGGCTTGGAGCAACCTGGGGTAGTGGAAGGTGGAAGGTGTCCCTGCCATGGCCGGAGGGTGGAACTGGATGATCTTTAAGGTCTTTTCCAACCCAAACCATTTCATGATTTTATGTTTCTGAGTCGATAATTTGGTAACAACAGGAAGAGAAGTGCCACAAAAATCAGAAAGATTTTGATGCATTGTTTTGCTGAAATATCTCTTTTATTTATGTATTTGTGAAGGACAGAAGCCTATTGAGGAGCACTAATTTATGCTTTCACTGTTAATCTGTGCTCTCATGGATTTTATGGGTTTTGACTGGACAAATGGTCTTTCCAGAGCATCTGAGTCATTCACATAAGACCACTGTAAATGGTTGCCGTGTTGGCCCTACTCAGTGTAGTGGTTGGCATTAAATGGTATTTCCTGGAATAAAAAACTGAAAGGTGGAGAGGAAAAACTCTCTTAAGGATGCTCCTCTTGGGATGAAGAGGTATTTCAACATTTCAACTGCCTCTTCAGCTGAAGAGGTGTTTCAGCTGCCAGCATTTCCACCATCAAATGGTGCCAAGAATTCCTATCTCCCATGGCCTAAGGGTTGTGTCAGGGGACATGGACACGGAGGTGAAGGACCTCTGCAGCCTCGTGGCTGTGGGTGTGAACACAGCAGCAGACCAGAGTTCCACCCACCCTGCACTTCTGCACAAGCTTTAAAGAGGGATTTTTCTTCCACAGCTCTGAACCCATAAACCTTCAGCACAACCGGGGTACTGCCCAGCTCCGTGGTGGGAAGAAGCACCTATTTTGTATGAAGAACCACCCATTTTGTGTGAAGAACCACCCATTTTGTGTGAAGAACCACTCATTTTGTGTGAAGAACCACTCATTTTGAGTGAAGAACCACCTGTTTCGGTTTCCTTTGGATTCCTTTGATGCCCTCCTGAGGGTTTGTACTGGTAGAGGTGCATCTGATTTTGTAGTCTTGAGTTGAACCTCCTCCAGTCACCCCTTCCAGCCTGAGAACCACCCAGATGTGCTGCGACACTGCCAGAAAAGCCGGGAACGCTGATGTTGAAGAGGGATCACGAGATAATTCTTCAAATATATTTTTAATGATAGGGAGCAGTTGCTGCCACGTTCTCCCTCTATTACCTTGGGCAAAACATTTAAACCTCCTGCACCCCGGCTCTTCCTCTGTGAAGCAGGGTAATAACTCTGCTCTCATCGTGGCTATTTCATGCCTGGGGGCACAATAGTCTTTTGCTATTTCTATGCAGAGTGCCTTCCGCCACAATTATTGGCATGGAGACAACAGAGTAAGACAGAGCTGGGCTCTGTGGGCATTTCAGGGGTTTCCCTTGGGGGTCCTGCCTTTTGAGCAGCCCCTGTTAATCCACCTGAGTCAGGTAAGGGCTCTCTGCCGTGCAAGATGGTATTTCCTAAAATTGCCTTAGCAATGGTAAAGCAAAAGAGGGGGCAAAAAAAATCTGCGGCAAAGCCCCCTTTGCCATTTTGCAGCAATGGTTTTAATATTCCCAGCTATTGTTCCAGATCTGACAATAATATAAAGTTTAAAGGCGAAAGGGGTGGGCAGAGGGGGCAGAGAAATCAAAGCAGACCATTAGGCTGAATGGTTATCAGGGAGGTTTGCTCCAGGCAAAGAGTTAATCCAGACCTGGGAGAGAGCACTGGTAGTTAAAGCCCTTTAATGGCCTAAGTCCTATGATAATTAGTCCTGCCCTGGAGGTAGCTAAGTGAGCTACTCCAGCCTGAAATGGAGCTCATCCACTGCTGAGGCCATAATCCTCTGTGCACAATGAAAGCTGAACTAATTCACTGAGTAAACACTTTCTCAGTTACTTACACGCTGTCTTCTTTCAGCCTGACACCAAATAGATTCACTTCCAAGAGCTGCAAAGAAAATCAACTTTTTTTCCCTCTCATTTTTTTTTTTTTAAAGCAACTGATCTTAGTTGAAGTGCATTTGGATTTAGTATCCAGGGTATAACCTGAGCAGATATCATCTCCTTTCTCGTGGCATCACACAGCAGCTCCTTTATTTTAGCCCATTCCAATGGCAGGGAGCAGAAAGGCATTCCCCATGTGTTACCTGCTCCTTTCTCCTGCCGGTATCCCTGAAAAGCCACACACTGGAGAAGAGCAGGAGGGTGTGTGAAGCTGCAGAAGGCCAGGAGGACTCTCCAAATCCTCGAGTTCTGTGCCCTCAGCTCCCTCAGATGCTCAAGGTGGGATGGAGGAAGAGTAAATTGAAGTAGCACAGAAGGAAACACTAAATATCCTCAAGCACTGCAGATTACACCCATTCTTCCTGCTTTTCCTTCTTCTTGTTTTAATTAAGAAGTGGAATTGTACGTGCCACAGCGCTACGGCCTCTGGAAAGACATTCCACAAGTGCCTGGTCTTCCCTGCGTGCATTCCGTGTATCCTTCCCATGTCCCCTCCCAGCGCTGCTTCCAAAGCCACCTCCAAGACCCAGCTCCTGGTGTGCTCCATATCCCACTAAAACATGGGAAAGGGAACCAAGCAGGGATTGGGGTGAGTGGAGGCTCTGCGTGCAGGAACCTGCACTGTCCCTCTGGGTTGAGCTGTCCCCGGCATCTCCTGCCCTGCAATGGCACCCTGGTGAGAGCTTGGATATCTCCACAGGTATCCCTGACCCTTTAACCCTGGTATCCATCCCATTGGGAAGCCCACAGTCATGGAATCATGGAATGGTTTCGGTTGGAAGGGATCTTTAAGCTTATCTCGTTCCATCCCTGTCGTGGGCAGGGGCACCTTCCACTGTCCCAGGCTGCTCCAAGCCCCGTCCAACCTGGCCTTGGGCAATTCCAGGGATCCAGGGGCAGCCACAGCTTCTCTGGGCACTCTGTGCCAGGGCCTCCCCAGCCTCACAGCCAGGAATTCCTTCCCAATATCCCATCTAACCCCCACTGCCTTTACAGGTGAACAGGTTTCTCTTGTTTACACCAGAACTCTTTATTTAGGCTCTTTCTGGACCCTACAGAGGGAACAGGACATTTCAGGAGCACTTTCCATCCTATCCCAAGATGGTTGGATGAATTGAACTCCATGAAGGAGCATTCATCTCCCTGGGCTGGAACATCAGTTTGGACCCCCCAGCTCAGCCATTGACACCGTTACTGTCCAAAGGCAGGGGAGAGAAACCCCACCCAAAAGCGGTGCTGGGGTTGCTTTAAAGCGAATGACTCAGCCTGGGGGTTTGACACATTCCTGGCACCACCTCTCTGCAAGTTTTGGTCAAGATGAGTCTGGTTTTGTGAGTCACTCCCCCAAAGCCTCCCTCGGATGCTGTCTGGAAGTCTTCTACCCCACTGGCCAGGATTTACCCGATTCCCAGGAAGCTGCCAGCATCTTTTCCTGGGCTGAGAAAAATGCTTCACTTTCTGTCTTCTCTTTACACAAGCACCTCCGTATTTGCAGCCATCAGAAGGGGGTTTAGACCTCCAATGTAGGAAATATTTAATATGATTTCTTATCCAAAACCCCCCTTTCCCGAAGAGGGATTTTTCATGGTACTTGCTGGCCTTCAGTAGCAGAGGAAAACATAGAGGCAACTCTGTCTTGCCTTGATAAAAGAAGAAAAGTGAAATCCTGATCTAATTTTATACTTCCAAAAGGGAAAGGCAGACATAAAAGGATCTGCCAAAGAGAAGAGTCTCATAATCAAAGGGGAAAAACAATAGATTTTGTTTGTTTATTGGATATTTAAATATACCAAATTCATTATCGGCTGGAATCTGGCCCAGGAAAAGAAATCTCAGGAAAGAAAAATGTAATGAAAGGTTCATCAATGCTCTCTGTGCTCACCAGTGGTTCTAGTTTTATGAACACCAAGTCATGGCCCACAAGCTGGTAAGGACAGGGCAGGAAGAGAGTGGAACGGAGGGTTCAGGAAGGGCTCAGCCCATTCTTTGGGATGTGAGGCAGCCCAGTGTGGGGGTTCATCCCTTACTGATGGAGAAGAGCAAGCCAGATTTCCTTATCTGCTCCCAGGCCACCAGGGAAGCAGGTCCTGCCTTGAGGATCCCAGCCCCTAAAAAGCCTTGGAGGACCGGTGCAGCTGGGAGAGCTGGGCCCTGAAGCAGGGATTGCTCCTCTCTCTCATCTGCTGGACACCTGGCTGAGCTCCCCTCTGAGGTGTGGGGTGTTGAGCTGGGCATTCCTGGGGTGCTCTGAGAGCATTCCCAGAGTCCTGCCTGGTGTTCAGGGAAGTGGTGATGGGCAGAACACATTAAAAATGGTCTGTGAGGCGTTTGGAGCGAGTGCTGAGGGGGGCAGGACACACAGGCTGCGATGGCTCTCATGGCATGAAGCGAGTTGGTGAGTGGTGTCACCAGCGTTGCTCGGAGCTAGGAGGGAAAAAATCCTTCTGAAGTGCACGTTCGGAGATATTTTCTTCTTATGAAGGGAAAATAGAAACAAAATGGGGGGAGAAAGGGGAAAACCCACATCCTCTGCATCAGCAGCAGCTTCTGTCTCCAGGCTCTCTGGCAATGATACCTCAACCCACCCATTCAGCAGTCCATTATCACTTCCCTCCTTCCATTATTCCCCTTCAACCTTATCAGACGTAAGCATCGTCTCCGACGCTCCAACTGGAGCCTTGTAATTGTCCCTGGTTCGAGCTCGATAGCACCTTGAACCGCCAGAGTAATCTCTGCTTTAAAAAAAACCGGGCTCTGCAAGGAGATGATGCTCGAATTTGCCTGTGGCTATGCGGGATCTTTAATAGCGAACTCTTTTCTCTCTCTCTCTCCCGAGCTCGCAGATAAATGGGAATTTTTTTTTTAAAATTATTATTATTTATTTATCCCCGGCCTTTTTAGGCTGCCTGTTAGGCAGCGATCACAATATTTATTACAGGGTTTGCAATATTATTATTAGCAGCTCCTGGGGGCACATGGTGGAAGAGGTGGGTGGGGAAAGTAGAATAATATCAGACAGGAGTTGTCTCCGGGGGAGAAAAATGAAATGGAAATGGTATTTCTTGGGCATCTCCGTGTGAGGAAGAGCCAGACTCCGAGGGACTGACCCTTTCTCCTCACATCTAAGCAAGGTTTAGGCCGAGGAACCACGAGTCCAAGTGGGGTTTAATTAGGAAAGAAGCCACTTTTTATTTGATGAAGGGAAGGGAAGGGAAGGGAAGGGAAGGATGCAAAGCCCAGCTCAAAAAGCAGGTGAGGAGGATCTTGGCATTGCTTTGCAGCCCAAGATTCACCAGCATTTGCAGATAACCCCAGCTCATAGCCCAGACAGCACAAAAAATGGGAAAAGACGTGAAAATCTCTCTTAAGTGAGGACCTACCTCAGGAGACTGGAGGCTGAGGGTGGCCTGTTACTACTTGAATTGATTGTTTCCTTCTAATAAACAAGACCCATCTTCCTGGTGATGTGTGCCTCCTCCACTGACCTCTAGATTCTCATGCTCCTGCCCCAAAATTGACTCTCCCGCTGCATTTCTCAGCTCCCTGTTTACAAAATGTCAGCTGAAAATTGCTGCCCATCATTTAATTGCAGACCTTACACTTGGGTGCTCGTATCTGTGAGTTTCCATGAAATCTTCATTGTTATCTGGCCTTTTATTCCTCATGTTTACACCTGGTGGGAAACCTTTGCTGCTTTTTCCTTTAAAAGGTGATTGCAAAGGGGAAAATGAATTAGTGCCAGTTGTTGCTTTATGATGTATATCTGGAAAACCTAGGTGGGGGAAAAAAAGGGAAATCGTTGAATTCCAAAGGTGCTTTTGCACATTTTAACGTTGGAAGTTGTGGACAAGTTATTTTTTTACTTAATCTCTCCAGAACATTAAGAAAGATGGAAGTTTGCATCACTAACTACAATTTGCAAGGGATACTCCTAAATGACTGAGAGTTTATTTGTCGGGTGGGGTGCAGAGGTCCAGCACCTCGGAGGAACCCCACGGAGCTTGGAAAGCGCTGCCTGACAAATTATCCACTGGCAGATAGAAAATTCCTTTTCTTCCCCCTCCAAGCCACAATGGAGGCACGACTCAAATCTGTCAGTTGGACGGTTTCCAGTGCATTTCCAAGAGCACAAGACCACGAGTTGTGATTATTTTGGTGCTAAGCCTGTCCCAGGAGATGGGATAGGGGAGCACTGCGGCATGGAGAGGAAGGATGTGATTCACAGCACTTCTGGGGACGTTCTGCCAGCGTCACGTTGGGAACACGCGTTCCTAAAAGCATCCCCTCCTCGGGTCACCGCCTGCCTCTTGTTAAAATACCTCAAGTTTTAAAATATTTCCTCTGTGGTTATGTTAATCCTGTCCCTCCTGCTGTGGTGGGTGGGGTGTTCTTGTTGGGGGGGTCAACCTTTGGTCATCTGAGCTGGTGGGTGAGAAGAATTCGTGAAGGGTGAGGAGCTCAACGGGTCTGGGCAAGGCAATCCTGAACTCCAGAACTGTGCCCTGGGCTGATCCCCAGCGTGGGCAGCAGGGAAGGGATTGGGATCCTGCCCCTCTGCCCCTGTGCTCAGGTGAGACCCCACCAGCAGAGCTGCCCCAGCCCTGGGGCCCAGCACAGGGAGGAGCTGGAGCTGCTGGAGAGAGCCCAGAGGAGGCCACGGAGCTGCTCCCAGGGCTGGAGCCCCTCTGCTCTGGAGCCAGGCTGGGACAGCTGGGGGTGTTCACCTGGACAAGAGAAGGCTCCAGGGAGAGCTCAGAGCCCCGTCCAGGGCCTAAAGGGGCTCCAGGAAAGCTGGAGAAGGACTGGGGACAAGGGATGGAGGGACAGGACACAGGGAATGGCTTTAGGATGAAGTAGAGTAGATTTAGGTGGGGTACTGGGAAAAAATTCTTCCCTATGAGGGTGATCAGGCTCTGGCACAGGGTGCCCAGAGAAGCTGTGGCTGCCCCATCCCTGGAAGTGTCCAAGGTTGGGCTGGACAGAGCTGGGAGCCCTGGGAGTCACCTGGGATGGCAGAAGGTGTCCCTGCCCATGGCAGGGGCTGGAACTGGATGAGCTTTAAGGTTCCTTCCAACCCAAACCACTCTGCAGTTCCCTGATTCCATATTCTCTTGGGCTTAGGGGTTGGTGATCCTAGTGGGACTCATGCCACCCCTGTTGCATCCCACAGCTCGAAGTTAGGCTCAGTCAGAGCTAGAAAAACCAATGCTCACAGATAGATCTGGTTCACATATCAGGTTTGTATCCCAAAGGAGGAGCTGGATCTGTCCAGCTGATCAAAACAGCAACAGGACCTCAGTGTCCTGGGCTGTAAATCAGCACCTTGGATCCCTCATGCGTAGAAAAAATCTCTAAACAAACATCTTTCATTTTTTTTTCCCTTTTATTTTTTTTTTTCCTTAGATCTTACTGGCGTGACTTGTGATTATGATTTAGGATTTGTAAATCTGTTTTAGGATTTGCAAATCTGTTTTAGGATTTGTAAATCTATTGCCCAACTTCTAAGCCAATCGACTGTTTCAGAAGTCAGTCAGGGAGTTAAATCTGATGTGAAAAGTCATGGTTTGTAAATCAAACTGCAGTTCTCAGGTTAGCTGAGGGGATTTATGAATCTGGATGGAGATATCGAAATCTGGTGTATAAAAGTACTGATTTATAAATAAAACCCCCAAAGTGCAGCTCGGCTTGGCAGGTGATGAGTCAGGAGGTGCAAGGTGACCTCGACATGGACACCCAGCGCCGGCTATCGCAGGGAGCCCTCCACACCCATCAGCCATCCTGGACTTCCCCTGCACTGGGAAATGAAAGCTCAGTGCTGCTGGATCACACCAGGATCATGGAGAAGAATTTGGGTGGTGGCCATCAGGGAGGGGAGTGGTTTCCCAGCTGTTCTCCAGCCCCTGCTGAGCTTCCCGTGCTGGCACAGGGGTGGAGCAGCACCTCCCAGCACCAAAACCCCTCCATCCTCCTTTCTCAGCCCTCAGCACCCCAATTTCCACCAAAGCCAGGGCCGAATGCTTGGCAATGGCTGCGAGGCTTCAAAAGTTTGATGGTATAAAAGTGTCTCTTATGTAAAAAAAAAAGAGATAAAAAAAAAGAGGGGGGGAATGAAATTTCTACAGTTCTAAAACTTTTTTTTTAAGCATTTAAATTTTAAGCTGGGGATTTATAAATGGGCTATTAAAGTTTAAGAGTTTCATTATAGTTTTTTTTTAAATCATAATTACTTTAGGTAGGGGAGGAGGGATAGGTCTACTTTATTCCTAGTGGAAACTATACATATATATGAAGTATCTATATAAAAGCTGGAACTGAGCTTATATTAATACAGTTTAACTGATATTCAATAACTTCACCCTCCCTTTTTCCTATTGTCCATATTTAAATACTTCAAAAAGAATTCTAATCAAGTGGAAATTAATAGGGGAGGAAAGACTGGGGTAGCAGGAGAGGGCTCTAATCCCACTCTCTCTTAATATTTCAAAGTCTCTTTTATTTTCCTAATAAAAAAAGAGAGAGCGAGAGGGAGAAAGTGGAATTAATCCAGTGCTCTGAACTGTCCTCTCGTCTTACTGATTTAAATAAAATCCAAGAGCACATCACACCAGAAGGCCATTCCTGGCCACGTGCCAGGGTGGGCTCCCACCTCCCAACTTTCCCTCCCCGCCTGGCACGGGAGGTGGTCGTCCTCCCTGTGCCGACCCCCAAAAACAGCCCCAGGGGCTTTGGGGTGCCCTCCACCCCCTCTCTGCACCCACACAAGAGCAGGCTCAGCATCCTGGGGGGGTTTGGTGCACCCAGAGCCCCAAGGACCCGGCTCATCCCTGCTCCCCAGGGTCTCGTTCCCATGGGCACCTTCCCTGTAGGGCCTGGTGAGGCTGTTGGGGTTAGATCAGGACAAGGCTGGGCATGAACTGCAGGAGAGGGAAATTCCTGGTGGATCATTCTGGGACAGAGACAGCAGAAACCCAATATTCTGCATTTTTTTGCCTCGATTCCTCTGTTGCTGCTGCATCCAGCTGCTCGCTGAGGATGGGGCAGCAAAGCCTCTGCTGACACCAGCCTTGCCCGGTTCCTCCTGAGCCAAACCTCGGGATTTAAACCCGGCTTCCTGCCTGGCTAGGGTGCTCTCAGCCCCGAGAAGTTATTTTCCCATGAAGTAAAACTGGAGGCAGCCTGGCTAAAGCACCCCGAGCCGGCCGCAGAGTCCCCAGCTGAGCAGTAAATAAGTGTTTTATCCGGCCAGCAGCACTCACTAGATGGCACAGCACTCCTTTCCTACGGCTCTGGCCTTGCGTTATTTGTGTCAGACTGGTGTGGAGACAGCAGCCCAACTGGGCAGGATTTTCCTGTTGCAGCCAGGTGTGTGTGCAGGGGGTCAGTGCACACCCAAAATCCAAGCTCGGCCTGGCAGGGGTCACCAAGGCAGGGGCAGCAGCGGCTTCTGAGCTGCGCTTCTCTCTGCCTGTGATGCCACACAGATCTCAGCCATGCAGAGTCTTCTTCTTCTTCCCAGTTTGGTTCAGAGGCACATTTTGGGGAAAGCAGGATGATGTCAGGACTCAGGAGTCCCAACACACAGCATCTATAACGATGTGGGATGACACAGAAGAATCTCCCTTGGAGAAAATACATTGTAAATCTTTAATTTCAGCCAACCAACCTGGTTAACTGGCAGGCACTTAAACAAAGCTTTTCCCCCAACACTTTATTGTGGATTTAATTTTTTGTTTTTAAATTTAAAATTTTGGAATCATGCTGTTAAAAAAAAAAAAAATCTGCCTTCTAGATCTCTCAGTCTCATTATACAGAAAAAACATTCATTAAATGTGATATGAAGCTCCAAGGCTTAATGCACTACATGTGATGATGACCATGCAGTGTGATTTTACCTTTTAAGCTGCTGAACAGTGAATAATTGGTGTAAGAAATGCACACAGCTGAGGTGCCTTCATTCAACCACTCCAGAATTTAACAGAAAACAAATGAGAAAGGGAAAGAGCCGTGGTTTTCAAGCATTCCCAGACAAATGATAGCACCGAGGAATGGTCGTACCAGAGAAAACGTGAATTAAGATGACAAGGATAAAGATTTTCCTGTGGTTTTGAAGCCCTTGGTTTCTTAGAAACTCAACCAGCAAAACAAAAAAGAAAATGATACCTACTCCAAAGCCACCAAGGATAAGAAGTTGGAAATAATGTTCTATTCCTGCCCGTAATATCTTCCCGTGCCTGGCTGGAAGTGCAGGTTCTGCCCAGAGCTAATAACCAGCTATTACTGACTGTGACCCAGCTGGGCACTCAGAGGGAAATCATACCCAAGGTGTGGGTAGGAAATATAAGCACGGGGCTGGAAATAATAAGAAGAGATTCAAATTCAGAAAGATTTTGCTACCAGCATGTTGAGAAGGAAATTATTGCGGAGCCTGTCTGCCTTAGGAGAGTGAGGAGCAGCGGGGCTGGGGTGTGGTGGGACACTGGTGGGGCTGAGGGTGGGCAGCCAAAGGGACCAGAAAGGAATCCCCTTTACCCTGCAGCAAACAGGCCTGGAAATGTTGGCTGCCCACACAAAATGGGATTCCTGAGAGAGAGGGGAGGTGACAGGGAACTGGTTGGGCTGGCTCCTGGATGGCTTTGCCATGGGAGGGGTGGGGTGGACTCCTGGGGTGGACATCGGGGCCATTTTTTAATGGGAAGGTTGATTACTGAAAAACTTGATGGGATTTTTTTTTGGTTGGTTGGTTTGTTTTGCTTGGTTTTTTTTTTTTTTTGGTTGGGGTTTTTTGTTTGGTTGTTTGGTTATTTTCTTGCGAAAGCCACTTCACTTTGTCTTACGTGCCTCAGGAAAGGCCTGGGATTTGTACTTTTTGCTCCTCTTCTTCCCTGCCCACCAAGCTCCTCACCAGACCTGCAACCCCCAAGAGTCCCCACGAGTTCATCCCTGCCTGCACCAGGCCAGAGTGGGGGGAGATCCCACAGCCCTGGCCCCACGGACAGCAGCCCTTGGATCCTCCTGAGCCAGGATCCATCACCCCCACAAGGTCCTGTCCTCCTTCACCACCTGCAGANCCTGCAGATGCTCCCAGGGGATTGTTCAGGTGGGACCTCAGGTGACACAAAAGCCCCCTGCAATGTACAACCCTTCAGCACAGACCTGTTCAGCTCGCCCTGGTCTGTGACAAAGCTCTTCTGAAAAGAAAATGTCAGAAATGTCAGGATTTTCCCAAAGGACCAGAATTCCCACTCTTGGTCAGTTGTTGCTGCCCTAAAGAGGTTGTGATGAATTCCTGTGAATGAGCAGGAACAAGTGAGGACAGAGAATCCCAGAATAGTTTGGATTGGAAGGGACCTTAAAGCCCATCCAGTCCCACCCCCTGACATGGGCAGGGACACCTGCCACTGTCCCAGGCTGCTCCAAGCCCCGTCCAACCTGGCCTTGGGCACTTCCAGGGATCCAGGGGCAGCCACAGCTTCTCTGGGCACCCTGTGCCAGGGCCTCCCCAGCCTCACAGGGAAGGATTTCTTCCCAATATCCCATTTAAATCTACCCTCCTTCATCTCAAAGCCACTCCCCTTGTGCTGTCACTCCAAACCCTTGGAAACAGTCTCTCTCCATCTTTCCTGCAGGCTTCCTTCAGTTACTGGAAACCACAGTTACGTCGCCCTGGAACTCCTCTTCTCCAGACTGAACAATCCCAGCTCTCCCAGCCTTTCCTCATAGGAGGGGTCCTGCTCTCTATTTTACAGAGTTGTGACATTTGTGCCACGCCTCAGATCCTTGGACACCTTGCATTGTTTCCCTCCCTGAGCAGTGGTCCATACTTGCTTCCAAAATAAAATGAGTCCTTGTCCTTTCCCCAAGGAATTCACTCCCCGTGGTCACTGCTCTTTACCCGAGTTATTTAAGCCACTGCTGAGATTTGCCCAGGTTTCAGGGGGGTGTAAAAGATGCTCTTTCTTTCCTGGCAATGCTCTCACAAACGAAACCAGAACCAACCATTTGTCCCCCAGCAAACACATGGACATCTCCCACACAAACAAATATCCACTTGCTGCAACATCCCTCTCCACATAAACCAACATGAACCTGGAGGAAAGGCTCCTGCAACACCACAGGAAGGAAAGATAAAGTGGTGTGAGCTCAATAACCCATAAAACTCAGCAAATCCTCCAGTTAGAATATAATTTTACTGGAGAGAGGAGGGGGTGGGAAATAGCTTTTCTCTCAAAGAAAAGGTGGTTTAAAATTAAAATTCATTAAAGAAGGCTGGCTGACACATTTCTGCATTCTTTGAGGAAGTATATCTGTTTCATTTAATGCACTGTCCAATTAAAAAGAAGTGGTCCCTTATTACAGATATGATTTATTCTCTGATAAACCACTGATTTATGGCTCACTGGGGTATATATTTAATACTGTCAAAAAAAAAAAAAAAAAAATGAAAGGACACCCAAAACTATCTGCAGTGCTACAGTGACTCAGTCTGAAAAGGATCTGAGGAAGCAAAGACCCCTGGGAGTTAAATGTAATCTTTGCCTGGGATAAAAGCACCGGGAACTGCTGATCTTCACAAAAGGATCCTTCGGCACGAGCCCCAGCCACACTGCACACGCTCACTCTTCCTCTCCTCCTCCTCTTCCTCCTCTTCCTGCACCCCAGCCAAGGAGCTGTAGGAAAGCACTGCTTTTAAACAGAAAAAAACCAACCCCAAAAATACGGTATTATTGGAATTTTCCTCCCAAAAATTCTGAACACCAGCAAAGCGCTGCCTCTCGGTACCTACAGGGAATAATAATTCATTTGTTAATCTCTAATTTAGAAAAATAATTGGGATTTTTTTTTGTGGGCAGCTTTTTTTTTAAAGCGAGTTGTTTTTTTTTTTTATCCCAAATTGGAAGCCTCGTTTTGCTGATGGAAAACCAGGGGGGCAGGATAAGGAAAGTGCTTTGCTTCAGTTCCCAGCACACTTAGCAGCAGCCTGGAGGAGGAGGGACAGCAGGATTTCTCCATGGGTGGGAGATGGGAACTTTCCTGGCTTGGAGCTTCTTGTTCCCCATTAGAGCAACACAAAATTGAGGGATCATCCTCTCCTGGTGAAAGCGTCTGGGAGAGGTCAGGAATTTGCTTCTCTCCATCACTGACCAGTGGAGAAGAGTTGGACTTTCTTAATGGCAACTTCGGCCTCAGGGATCGTTGAACCCCAGCAAGCTCTGCCTCCCAAAGGATTCCAATGATTAAAGTGGGAAAGGGGGAATTTTTTCACTGCTTCCTCCCTTGTACAAAGGTGTGGAGCTGAACCTGTGCTGCGGCTGTGCATCCTGGTACCCATCACCTTGTCCCTCCACGTAGGCCAAATTCCTAGGACAGAGTACTGAGAGTCCTAAATATTCCAGCAGATTTAGCTGGACCTCAGAAGTAAACAGATGGAGAAGTAATAGGTTCTCTGCAATTGGGATTTTGCCTCTTCAGAAGGAGCAGGAGTCCTGTTTTCACAGATTTTCCCTTATCACTGGGAAATGTCGATGTCCTTCCAAGGAAATGACCACCAAAGTAATTTAGTCATTGCCCAGCCTTGTAATTAACACCAAAGTGTGAACCTCTGCAAAATCCCCCGTTTTTCTCTGCCAGCTCCACCTCATCTGTTTGATGAGCAGAGATGGGACTGATGATAAATAAGAGAAACGGGTCTTAATTCCTCACTTCTCCCCAGATGTGCCCACCCTAACCCAGAAAGTCTCTGCATTTCAAAGGTAAAGGTGTGTCTCTTTTCTGTACACACCACAAGTGTCTATTTGCTTAGAGCTGGCACCAGAGCTTGGATCAAGGATCATAAATCCAAGATAAAGAACTATCTTGTAAATAGGAAGAAAGCCGTGGGAGCGATCTGCCTCTATCTGCTTCTCACGTGTTCTTGTAAAATCTGATCCAAAAAACCCCCAAACCAACAAAGCCCTCTGAAAAAGCAATGGCATTCAACTAGAAAAGGTTCATCTGAACTATCACTTTCTTGCCAGGTAGGGGGAAATGAGGTCAAACACGGGCAAGGGCCCCATACAACACGGGAATGCCCTGCTCAGGGTTATTCTCCGCTGAAAGCAGAAGGGTGTGATGGTGAAAACAAGTCTGGGGACAACACCCGTGCTGCTGCTGTTGGCAAAGAGACACAGTGGCCTCAGGCTCCTGGAAGACTTTCAGGTAAATCTGGAGGTGACTGATAAATCCTTGCCTGGTGGCCGAGTGCCTGCGCTCTCACCGCTGCAAAACTGGAAGGAATCTTTGCAGGTGGGCTCTCCACCCTGCTCCTCCCAAGCTCTTCTTGCTCCAGGCAGAGCTGAGCTCCTCCACCAGGACCATTTGGAGCAGCCTGTCCTCCTCCCACCCCGTGCCCCAGCCAGAGGCAGCTCTGAGCACGGGGACAAGGCTCCATGGCCTCTCCCGGCGTGATTCTCCGCACAGAGCACCCCGCAGCCAGCCGGGAAGTGTTAACTGGTTTTTCCAGATACCATCAAATACATTTAAACAAGCCTGATGCTTGAATGCTTTTTGCATCGGGTGTGTTATACATAAAATATGTTGAGTCAGTGATAGCGCCCTTATCTAAAGACAGAAGCCAGCAAAATTTCACCCGGTGCACTTTGTCAGATTGTTCCTTGACACAGACAGCCCGCGGCTGGCAGTGACAGCAGGTGATCGCATCAGGGATGGGGAGCGTTCACAGGGAACAGTTCCCTGCGCTGTTTGCTCTCCCTGCCCACCGTGGCTGGAAAAAGCCAATGGGAGAGCAAAGAGCACGTCCAGGTGGGCACCACAACTGAGCAGCATCGTTGCAAAAGTGAGACTCTGCAGTTTTCCCCTGAAGACACGTTCGGGGTGGAGCTTTGGGTCTTGAAGGATGAATCACAGCCCTGTATTTTTCTGCTCAGACAGTGAAATGAGAAACGTGTTGGGGTTTACCCACACACATAAAGCTGGTTAGTGCCGGTGTTGGTACCTTCCACCTTGCCACAGCTGCACGAAGTTCCTGCAGCCCTGGTGACCTCCTCACCTGCTGCCTATGGACATCACCATGAAGGCTTGGTCTTGGTGACCACAACTCCCAGGCAGGGAAGTGGCCTTCTCCAATCTGTGCTGGGCAGGAATTGCATCTCTCTCCCAAATGTCCCTCACAAATAAGCAGTCCCTGTAGAAGACCCTAAATCCTACTCAAGTGCCGAACAACACCTCCAGTGAAGGCACGGCTCCTGCACCTGCAGATGCATTTCTGGTCTTGTCTGCAGCTCCTCCACATGGCCACAGGTCTCGCTTGGTCTGAACTGACTTCCCCAGGGAGCAGAAGAGCATCTGGAGATGTGATAAATGTGATAAACTTGCCTTTAGCCTTTTTGATGGAGTTGTTTTTCTCCCCCCACCTGACTGTTGAACCAAAGGTTTGAGACATAAGTCTGTGCCTTGGGGTCATTTTTAATGTACAGCCGGTGTCGTGTGTGACCACGGTGAATCCTTGCCGCTTGCCCATCCCATCCCTCCCAGTTTCTCCCCGGAACCTGGGGGATGAGAGCACTGCTTGCCTCAGAGAGGTGCTGGAGAGATAAACACGGTGATGCACCCGGCAACGATGGGAAGAGAAGCAGATAAGAACCCAGGCTGGAGAACATAGGCACAGGAATTATCTGAAGGCAGGAAAAGGATTATCTCTGTGGAGTGAGTCCCACTCTGCTGGACAGCCGAGTATCTGACACCAGGAAAATGTCTCCTTGCTGCACCCTTGGCTCCACCACCAGCACACACAGCCCACACATCCACCCCTCTGTCTGAGACTGTGTTCACACCCCCCCACCTCCATTTCCTACTGGCTTCTGGCTAATTTGGGCACTTGGAAATCAACCCACCAGGTGAGACTTGGATGTGTTGTGACTTCTTCAAGTTGAAACCTGTCTTTGAAATCGCAGCTGTGGCTCAGCCACTCTTCAGTTCAGCTTCTGCTTCCAGTGCCCTTTGCAGCCAGACAATTTCTTAGTTAAGGCATTGCACGAACCCCTCTTGACCTCTTGGATACCTGGGCTTCTCCCAGCCCCACTCACCTGGGAAAAGGGTAAGAAATCATCCAAAGGAGAGCAACAGGGCTGTCTTTACCACCAAGAGAGAAGCCTTGCTGTGAAACTCCATAAAGGACCAAGAACTTGCTCTTCATCTCTTCTCCCTCTCTCCCCCTCTCTCGCCTTCTCCCACCTCAGAAAGTAATCTCATCCTTTCGTCACATACTATTGAAATCCCAGCTCTTAAAAAAAAACCTCTCATTTTTTGCCCAGACTGAGAGCATGTCATTCGGAAGTGATGTGCAAGGCAGGAGATAACCAGGTAGAACTCAGCGATTCGCCACAGAAAATGGCTCCATGGATGGTTGTAATGCTATCAGAGTCCGTCCCTCAATAGCTCTTTACCGCTCCCAAGCTCAGAATCTGCTGATTCAAGAACTTTGCCTGCGCGGGCGGAGGAGGAGGGGACGGGGCTCAGGGGAGATGGGAAGGTGTGTAAAAATAGAGCATTTGCGCTCCGGACGGAGCACAGAATAATGCAAAGGCTCTGCTTTCTTCCCTGGTTTTTTATTTTTTATTTTTTAT